>JAMPIV010001693.1:35000-111931 GCA_024509875.1 Oreohelix idahoensis
TATTTCTTTATATATTTTGAATATTGTTTCATGTTCGAGTGATTTGATACTGCCATATCGAAATCTAGCCTTACAAACAAGTAGGGATTTGCTCTAGACCCCCCGCCCTAGTCAGGGTCTAGGGACCAACAATATACATAAACTCCAGCAAGGGTTAGACAAGACAGATCAAGTGTTGAGAATAATGAAACATATTACCTATCCTCTTTTAGGGCAGAAAACTAATAAATATTTTTCAGAATCTATAGTCTGGGAGGATCTATCTGATGTAAAACCACCATGGTAAATGTGCTGTTTGGTCAGAGAGATCTGACCTGTCTGTATGATGTGGTTGTTGTGTCAGTGTTGTGTCCAGACGTGGGTAGAGAATAGATTTTGACACATGGCCCATACTTTGATTGCAGAGCTGTGAGTTTCTGTTGTCAACAAAGCAGTGTCTATTCAGTTGGTGACTTACTCGAGTGTATCTGTGCAGTTCTTGTGATAGAGACCACCATTATTGCCCGCCAGCACGGAGAGGTGGGACCACCTGATTTCAGCACCAGAGCTACAACTACAAGATGAGTGAGCCTCTGGTCTGCTGGACATTCACCAACGCTGTGTAGTTACTAATACCCCCATAAAAATTCCCACCATTTTCTGGACACTGTGTAGTCAATATAGACAGGTGTGATGAGGCCACCCCAACAGCACAAACATTAACTATCCTCCCAAGTAGATGACTACTAGAACATTTTAAGAAAACTAACTAGTATAGTACATATATATGTACACTATTGCATTTATGATATAATATTCCATGCATTTCTTTCATAATCTCTAAATCCTTTTAAGTTCTGGTCAACCTAAAAAATTGATCCAGAACAAAATAAATGTAATATAATTCTATCAAAAAATTTTACACACGTGAGTTAGTTCAGTGTATTTTAACATTTATTAATATTATTAGTCTTGTTAAATATCTGTGGGTATATCTATAACCTATTACACCACACTACATATCATAACCCTAGACACTTTACGTAGCCACATTCATTAAAAAAAATTAAGTGTGAGGTCGTAGTGGTAGCAAGAAAGGCCTTCTGACAATTCTCAACTACATTTTATCTCAGGAGCCTTCACAGCTGGCCTCATACAATTACATTTAGTAATATCAACATCATACAATACCATCAAACACCACTACATATAATTGGGGTCTTGTCCAGGGATAATTAACCCAACAGTAATATTAGGATCTCCTGGTGGGAGAAATAAAAGTAGGGAAATAAATTGTAAAATTTCCTTTAACATTAAAAGTGTCCCTACAGATAAAAGTTGGTGAATCTTCACAGCCAGTAATAATTAATTAGTTAACTGGTTAGTTAGAATTAGTTAGACTATAGTCATAAGAAGTACTTAGTGTATTTACTGGTTAGAGATTTAGCTTGTATATTATTATATTGTCTAAAAAGTATGGCGGAGCTGGCAAAATTTAGATCAGCTGCTGTGCTCACCGCGAAGGAGATGGGAATGGATGGTCAAATTTTAATTCAATATGTAACGGCTGAATGTGATAAATATATTGAACGGGAAGAAAGGAGATTAGAAAAAGAGGCTGAAAGAAAATTAGAGGCTGAAAGGTTAGCTGAAGAGAAGAGGTTACAAATTGAGGCTGATAGAGAAATTAAGAGGCTGCAGATTGAGGCAGAAGAAAAACGACAGCAAAGGGAGGCAGAAGATAAAAAGGCCGAAAGGGAGGCAGAAGATAAAAAGGCCGAAAGGGAGGCAGAAGATAGAAGGTTGCAAAGGGAGCACGAATTACGACTAAGGGAGCTGGAATTACAAGGCCAGGCTCCTGAAAATGGTGCCAGCCCTTTTGCCTCAGATGCTACGCCCAGTCTGGGAGCCTCAAACTCAGCTATGGGGTTTCATTTAGACCATTTTGTTGAAAAAGACGATGACATAGAGGGGTACCTAGGACGTTTTGAGTTATTAGCTACTACATATGGGTTAGAGAGAGAGAGAGGTGGAGCTTAAAGCTATCACAGGGATTGAGAGGTACTTCTTATGAAGTATTTGCCAAAATGAACAGGGAAGACCAAGACAATTATGACATGTTAAAGCAGGCTTTGTTATTAAGGTACGAGAAGAATGGTGAATTTTATCGTAAGAAATTTAGAAATGCCAAACTGTTGTCTGGGGAGACATACCACCAATTCTCGGCTAGACTAGAAACCTATTTGGAGAAATGGACGGCTCTGGGGAAGACCCAAGATCTTAAAGAAATGATCATGATTGAGCAATTGAGAGAGTCCATGGCTCCAGACATGAGAAAATTTCTCATGGAACAAGGTGCAGAGAAGTTGGGGGAAATTTTAAATGTTGCTGAGAGGTATCAGGCAGCCCAGGCAGAGGTAAGTGGTGCTAAGAAGAAGCACATAGACAATTTTAAAGCTCCACAGCAATTTAATAAATTTGATAATAGAGAGCAGGGAAATAAAGGTAGGACAAACTTTGAGCGGCCAAGAAATGACTATCGCGACAGAAACTCACAGTTCAATGACCAAAAGTTCAATGAAAGAAAACCGTTGAACCAAGGAAAAAGATGGTGTAAATGGTGCAAGAAGGATAACCATAACACCGAATTTTGTAGAAGGAAACCTTCAAACATTGCTGCAATGAAGTCGGGGACGCAAAGATTAAAGGTTAATCCTAAGGGACAACAGGAACCTTATCACCCCCAGTTTGTGAGGATGTTATTTGTAATGGGGTCACCATAAGGTGCCTTTATGATACAGGTTTGGATTATGATTCAGTTGTGAAGTCTAGCCTAGTGGACCCAAGTCAGTATACCACAGAAACAGTGGAAATACGAGGGGCGACTAAGGACATACCACTCATGACACTTCCCATCGCAAGGATAACGGTGAAAACTCGCTATGTGGAAGGAGAAATCAGAGCAGCAGTGATAGATGAACCAATCTACCCTCTGATATTGGGGTGTAGATACGTCTTCTTGGGGAATCCCGAGAAACCGGTGATCATGGCGACAGTGCAGACCAGGTCACAGAAGAAGGAGGAAGAAGGTGAACCTATAAATGCTCATCCAGAGGAGATGAGGAAGGCGCAGGCTGAGGATAGGACACTCAAGCCCTGTTTTTAAAAATTGCCCAAATGCCACACACCTCCGAGCAAGGGGGAATATTTCATGAAGAACAAACTCTTATACAGGAAGGCCGGAACTGGAACAAATGGTCACAACCAGCTGGTTCTTCCCTCTTCATATAGAGATAAAGTGATGGAACTCGGGCATGCGATTCCCTTCAGTGGTCACATGGGGATCAGCGCCACAGGACAGCGTATAGCTTGTCATTACTTCTGGCCAGGGATAACGGAGGATATAAAAAGATATGTCAAATCCTGCCCAGAATGTCAAAGGGTAGCTCCAAAGCACTGGACTGCTCCTGCAACTCTAGGGGAAATGCCCATAGTGGGAACACCTTTTGATAGGGTTGCAGTGGATATTGTAGGACCTCTCACTCGGACCAAGAGGAGGAACAGTTACATCCTTACTCTGGTGGACACTTGTTCTATGTGGGGAGAGGCGGTAGCCCTGCCATCAATTGATTCAAAAATGTAGCAGAGGCACTACTTACAATATTTACCCGATTAGGATTCCCGCATCAAATCTTGACGGATAATGGTTCTCAGTTCAAGGGGAAACTAACGGAAGAAGTTTTAAGCTATTTCAAGCCAGACACTTTCATTGTAGTCCGTACCATCCACAAGGGAACGGCCAGGTAGAGAGGTTCAATGGGACTCTCATTTCTATCCTGAGAAAGCTGGCACACGAAAAACCGGATCTGTGGGATCAATTCCTGCCCGCCGCATTGTTTGCGTATCGGGAGGTACCACATAGTTCAACCGGGATGGCTCCCGCAACTCTGCTATTTGGGAGGCCAATAAAAGGTCCATTAGAAGCGTTATTAAGGACCTGGACAGATGAGAAGGCGGAAGAGACTGTTACCTCATCGTATCAATACGTGAACGAACTGACCACCCGTTTGAAAGCTGGATGGAAACTGGCAAATGATAATTTGAAACAAGCCAGGAAGAAACATGCAGCATATTTTAATAGGAAGGCAAAGGACAGGGAACTGGCAGTCGGAGAGAAGGTGCTGCTTCTACTACCCGGAAGCCAGAATAAATTACAAATTGGTTGGCAAGGTCCAGATACGGTTCTAGAGAAGGTGTCTAGAACAAACTATAAAATTGACAAAAAGGGGAAGGAGAAAGTTTATCATGTAAACCTGTTAAAGAAGTATCTGGACAGACCACTCCAGGAAAGCACCCCCTTATTGACCCTGGCTATTGCAACCCAGATGCAAAAAGAACCACTCACCTCACATGAATACCCATTACATCCTTGTGAAACAGCAGCACAGGTAAAAGTCAGTAAGCACCTGACTAAAAACCAGAGGGAGAGAGTTCAAAAGGTTCTGGAGGAACATACAGATGTATTAACAGATAAACCAGGCCATACAAATTTGCTACAGTATGACATGAAACTGGTAGACTCAAACCCCAATCTGTATGAGAGCCTATTCTATTCCGTTCGCGAAGGAGAAGGCATTGAAGGAAGAAATAGAGTATTTGTTGAAGGAGGGGATTATTTCGCACAGTGAATCATCTTTTAGTTCTAGTGTCGTTTTGTTGAGGAAACCGTCTGGGGAACACAGACTGTGCATAGATTACAGGAAACTGAATGCTGTCACAGAAGGACAAGTGGATCCATTACCAGACACAAAACAGTTATTTGCCAGACTGAACAAGGCAAAATACTTTTCAAAGGTGGATCTTAGTAAAGGCTATTACCAGATCCCAGTGAAGCCTGAAGTGAGACCTTATTTGGCTTTTAGCACTTCGGATGGACATTATGAATTCAATATGCTACGATTCGGACTGAAAAATGCTCCGAGTGTGTTTTCAAGGATGATGCGAAAATTGTTGGATCCCCTGAATAACCCATGTATCACGAATTTCATAGATGATATTCTCGTCGCCACAGAGACATTTGAAGAACACATTGAAGCTCTGGAGATGTTGTTTGATAGACTTCGGGAGGCGAACTTAACTGCTAGGCAAACAAAATGTTGTATTGGATGCAAAGAGTTGGAATTCTTGGGACACACTGTATATCAGGGTAATATGACCCCTGATCCTAAGAACTTGGAAAAACTGCAGAGAGCACCTAGGCCACAAACAAAAAAGGACGTGCGATCATTCGTGTCATTATGCGGATTTTGTCAGAAATACATCAAAAATTTTAACGCTATTTGTGCTCCTCTGACTGATCTGACTCGCAAGGGACTTCCAGATAAAATTATTTGGACTGCACAATGTGAACTAGCGTTTCAAGAGTTAAAGGAAAAACTCACTAGCAAGCCTATTCTCAAACTGCCTGATTTGACACAGGACTTTGTCTTAAGAACCGATGCAAGTAATGTAGGACTCGGAGGGGCTTTGTTGCAAAGATCAGCTTCACCTAATGGGGAACTTAAACCAGTCGCTTATGCAAGCCGCAAATTGAATAAGGCGGAACAAGGATACTCCACAAGCGAAAAAGAATGTTTAGCATTGATCTGGGCAATAAAGAAGTTTCAAATCTATCTGTATGGTAGGACTTTTGTGGTGGAGACGGACCATCAGCCTCTCGTGTTCTTGTCTCAGGCTAGGCATGAAAACGCAAGATTGCTGAGGTGGTCTTTATTGCTTCAACCTTATCAGTTCAGTATCCAATATATCCCAGGCAAATTGAATGTCGGTGCAGATTTCCTCAGTCGGCACCCCTGTGATCAAAATTAGAGTAGTGGCAGACGTGAGGAGTAATTTTACCTATGTGTATCGCTGGTTTTGGAACTTGCCATAGGCATGTTTTCAAGTGGGGAGATGTGTAGTGAAATTGACAGAGATACAACGGTAAAATACCTCCAAAGATAACATTTAAGGATAAAAACATAATGCGTAGGCTGCGAATAGTACATGATCGCCTAGACCGCGGGTCATCATCCTCCATAATAATTGACTTGCTAGGCAGGAGGGGAACGGCGGATCAAAAAGGAAAAAAATATGACTGGAAAGATTGCGTGAGACTAGAAAGGCTAAGGAGACGCAATTGGGGGAGAAACGGAGAAAAGTCACGTTTCCCAAGTTGACATAAAAAGTAAGCAACTCGACAGAAGGGACCATAGATATGTTACGCCACAGTCATTTATTGGACGCTTTTGCAATACCAAGCCCTTGATTTGAATTCAGCGGCTAAAACGCAGATGTTTGGAATATTACAAAATTTAAAAAGTAAATTTTTCTTAATATTAATGTTAGGAATATAAAAATTAGCTGGCCGGATGGCCCATTCTGAGCAGTGAACTAATATGGTCTTAATTTTACAGACGGATAGATAATATTGAAGATAATGACAAAAGACAGTGTTGTTCACATCATCGACAGACTGTATTGAATCTAAAAGTGTCGCTAATTGCACAAAAAAACACGACCTTGAGACGCAGGTGTTCAAATCTACGTAGTATGGAAGAGAGGGACATTGGTGGTAGCTGTGTCTAAATATAACTTTTAACGACAAAATTTTGGAGGGGAGAGAAAGGTTGGTTCAAAAATCAAGTACATTTTGTAGAAACACAAGTAGAGACGGACAGACCAACAGATAACCATCCATACTTGACTGAAGCATGACTGAAATGACTTTAGGGTAGGAAATTTGAAATTCAAAAAAAAACCTAGGCAGTGATTGGCCACAGACAATCATATTATTAGCGCTCAGACGCGAAAGTGGGGCCATTCTTCAATAGTTGTTCAGTGATAGACACAGATTTTAAAGTGTAGTGATTTCCATATGAAAGAAAGTGAAAGAAATTTAGGGACGCCATACTATAGCCAGCAGCTCAGCTGAGTTTTGCTAGCAATTCTGTGTTATTTATTCATAATCTGGTAAGATTGAAATTATTTCCTTATATATTTTGAATATTGTTTCATGTTCGAGTGATTTGATACTGCCATATCGAAATCTAGCCTTACAAACAAGTAGGGATTTGCTCTAGACCCCCCGCCCTAGTCAGGGTCTAGGGACCAACAATATACATAAACTCCAGCAAGGGTTAGGCAAGACAGATCAAGTGTTGAGAATAATGAAACATATTACCTATCCTCTTTTAGGGCAGAAAACTAATAAATATTTTTCAGAATCTATAGTCTGGGAGGATCTATCTGATGTAAAACCACCATGGTAAATGTGCTGTTTGGTCAGAGAGATCTGACCTGTCTGTATGATGTGGTTGTTGTGTCAGTGTTGTGTCCAGACGTGGGTAGAGAATAGATTTTGACACATGGCCCATACTTTGATTGCAGAGCTGTGAGTTTCTGTTGTCAACAAAGCAGTGTCTATTCAGTTGGTGACTTACTCGAGTGTATCTGTGCAGTTCTTGTGACAGAGACCACCATTATTGCCCGCCAGCACGGAGAGGTGGGACCACCTGATTTCAGCACCAGAGCTACAACTACAAGATGAGTGAGCCTCTGGTCTGCTGGACATTCACCAACGCTGTGTAGTTACTATTACCCCCATAAAAATTCCCACCATTTTCTGGACACTGTGTAGTCAATATAGACAGGTGTGATGAGGCCACCCCAACAGCACAAACATTAACTATCCTCCCAAGTAGATGACTACTAGAACATTTTAAGAAAACTAACTAGTATAGTACATATATATGTACACTATTGCATTTATGATATAATATTCCATGCATTTCTTTCATAATCTCTAAATCCTTTTAAGTTCTGGTCAACCTAAAAAATTGATCCAGAACAAAATAAATGTAATATAATTCTATCAAAAAATTTTACACACGTGAGTTAGTTCAGTGTATTTTAACATTTATTAATATTATTAGTCTTGTTAAATATCTGTGGGTATATCTATAACCTATTACACCACACTACATATCATAACCCTAGACACTTTACGTAGCCACATTCATTAAAAAAAATTAAGTGTGAGGTCGTAGTGGTAGCAAGAAAGGCCTTCTGACAATTCTCAACTACATTTTATCTCAGGAGCCTTCACAGCTGGCCTCATACAATTACAGTTAGTAATATCAACATCATACAATACCATCAAACACCACTACACTTTGATAGCAGTATCTATTCTAAGGGGAAAATAATGTTAGCAACAAACTTGCATAAAGACAGTTTAGACAGCAAAATGGGTGCCAAAATACAACCATAAGAACCACTCAGACCTGCGTTCACTCTCTTCCTTCAGCCGTGGCCACGTGCTCTAATGCATACTTACAGCTTTGTTCGTAGCATCTGGGAACATAATTCTTAGGACATTCACATACAGACTCGTCAATTGCAGTCTTGACCAAGAAATCCCCAGTTCCAAACAGACGGGTTGAATTCTCTGCTTCAGGGAACAATTCCTTGGGTGTTCTTATTTTTCGGATGTCTGTTTAGGTCACATTAAAATTGTCCAGGCACGAACATTAACAACGAGCACAGTGTCAATAGCTTAGGTTTCTAGAAATGAGGAATGTCAGATCGGTGTCTTTTTTCAGGTTAAGACTTTATTTGGTCACCAAACCAGTAGTCAAAACTCCGTCGGAATGTTACTGACGTTAATATGTTACTTGCCACACAGGCTAAAAATGTACTTGAGTTGTTTCTCAGGAAGAATTAAATATGGCGCGATAGGCCTGTTACTTCATTTAACCTTTAGAGTACTTGTAAAGATTATACACCAAGGCTTTTTTAAGGAAAATGTTTTAGTTCTTCACAGATATCACTCATCAGTACTTAACGCTGGCAAAGTTTGGGTTAACCCCAGTATTCACTGAATAAAGGAAAAAACACATATAAAATAATTATACATACTAGGTACTCGTTATAACTTACATTTTTAAACTGCAAGCGTACAGCTTGACTTATCATTTAAAACTTCCAGTAAAATAAGTTATATACATAAAATCAATCATCATGAATTAGGAATACATACGTATCCCGTCAATACTCACTGATGTAGCATTTCAGTTATAAGTTAATTTTAAAATATATTCTCGTCTGATTATTTAGCAGTTAAATTTAATTCCTTATAGCTACCTGGTTTTAAGCTAGAAATTATACTTTATTCTGCTTTCCACTGAAACACGTCACTAGAAAATAATACAGACTATATTTTTTAAGCCCTTTGCACAAAATCTAACTAGTGAAATAAGCGATTTAACACTTTAAACACTTCACAAAATTACTAGATATCTAATATATAATATTTACCTCCGCACAGAACTACAGATTAATACCACGAACTAGAATCATTCAATATAATAGAAGTCTAGAACTCGGCAAAATGTTGCACAGAAACTAAAGACTTTTCAATACACAAGATATTTCTTCTAGCCTGGCGATCTGTCTACTGCAGATTTAGGAGTAAGAATGAAAATCTAGTTTCAAACTCTGGTTAATATCTATGAAACGGACAAAGATGAGCGCTATTTCCAAAACCACGCAATAGCGTCCCCTTTCCTTAACACCTACGTACCTTAGACGCTGGACATAACATGCCAAACGCGTCTTAGACACCTCACTGCCAACGAAACTGTCTGAGAGTGCCGTTCACACCTCAAGAACTCAGCCGAAACCTCTATGTCCGGTGAAAATGTAGACGGTAAGTCTCATTAGGTGGCAGTTTCCACACTTCACCGAGCAACTTAGCCGTAAAACTACTTGTCAGATGGAAATACCAGACAATATGTCTCCTCATCATGTCTGACAGAGTGAATTCTCACACGTTTATGTCGAGAATCTAGCCCAAGAGCGCTGTGTCACGAGAGAAGTATAGACACCTGTCTGCTTTCTGTGTCTGACCAGATGAATATTCACAGTTTTACGTCTACAACGAAATAACCTCCAGAGCCTGACATCTACGTAATAGAATGCGTATCAGTATGTATGAGAAAGAAAAACGGTAAAGTGAGAATGGGAAAGAAAATATTTTTCGCAAACGAACGAATGCGAAAAATACAGGAAAAGGATAAAGAGTAATAATAAAATAAAGGACACGGGTAGAAAAAAAGAAGAGAATATAGAAAATTTATTTATCATAATCTCAATGCGACATATATATATATATATATATATATATATATATATATATATATATATATATATATATATATATATATATATATATATATATATATATATATATATATATATATATATATATATATATATATATATATATATATATATCTATATATATATATATATATATATATATATATATATACTGAAGCACATTAAAAACGCACCAATATTATATATACTGATGCCGAGAAGCTGGAAAAAAAAGTGTGGGAATGGATTTTCCCCGTGTTTGTCATGAGATAGAGAGCGAATGGCTGCTGGAATGGAAAGTGCATGATTCAACCCACGGGTTTGTGTACAGACTACATGAAAACAATGAAAGTTACGCGTGCAACACGATTCCCAACAGATATGACACTGAAAATGTGTACGAGTTGTGGCAGTATACTCGGTATAAAAAGGCCGTTGAGACAAAACACCCAGTACATGTGCTTGAAATGCCACGACTATCTGAAAACGACCGCCAATGAGCCATTGGTATGTTGGAGACCGGAATGAGCTCGCGGGCCATTGCCAGAAGGATGAATTGCCACCACAGCACGTGGCCAACCACGAGTTATTACCCCTGCGCAAGATCGTCATATTGTGCTGAGTCACCTAAGGAATCGTTCTCTCCCGGCAAGTCAAACAGCAAGAGCAATAGTGGGTAAACGTGGGCAAGTCTCTCGAATGACAGTCATACGACGACTCAGAGATACAGGTTTTACTGCAAGACGACCTTATGTTGGGCCAAACTTGACTCACAGACATCGTCAGCAGCGTCTGCAATGGGCAGAGCAACTTGTCAGATGGACTAGACTGCAGTGGAATGCTGTCCTATTCACAGACGAGAGCAGATTAAACATATCCTTTGCTGATGGACGTATGCGGATTTGGCGACGGTGTGGAGAGCGCTTTGCAGATTGCTGTGTTCGTCAGCACAACCGATTTGGAGGTGGCAGTATTCACATTTGGGGAGGATTCAGTTTTCACCATCGCTTGCCATGTTACGCATTGCCTAGTTAAATGTTTGAAGACCGAAAAGTGGGACACCAGTGTTCTGACCTGAACAAACGAATGCAGGGGTATTTTCCTGTGTGTATCTAGGGCAGCCAATCAGAGAAGGGGTTTCTCACGGTCAGATAGAATGACTTCGGCGAGTGTATAAGGAAGAATAAATCGTCCGAAATCATGGTTAGAATTAGCGGTCGGGAAGGAGAACGGAATGACAGACAAGGATGAGAATGGTCTCCTTTTGACGGGAATATCTTCAATTATGTATAGGTACAAGGAAATCAGAAGGGAGTAAGTAGTTGTGAAGAATTTTGCAAGACTAAGTGTCCGTGCCTTGAGAAATCCTGTGTTTTTCCTATTCATAATTCAATATAAAATCGTTAACACGACAGATATGGGAAAACAACATATGGATATAAAGGTCAACTCACGGAGAACGGAAATATATAACTCCAAAGGCTTGAACTGGAAAAGGTGAAATGCACGAGACCAAGGTTGGAAACTCATTTAGTACAACCCCCTCGAAGTTACAACTATTTTGGGAAGTTTGCTGGAGTTGCGAGCCTTGTTTCTTGTACGCCCGACAGCTCCCTATATAAGGGCGGTCGTAAATGATTTCAAATTCACTCTAACACACTATATACCCCAATATAACCGTTTGCAACCCTTCAATGGGTTTTGGTTGAACAGGGTATCACAGCAAAATATTAGACCCAAAGAAAGAAAAAAAAAAAGAAAATTTCAAATTCACTTGTACAGCGAAGCAAGACAGAAGGACAACGGCTGGAGAGAGAGAAACGTGTCACGGCCAATATCTTGTTATTTGCAGCCAGGCAGTTCACCCTTGTTATTTGCAGCCAGCAAGTTACTCCACACAGTCTTTACTGATCTTAATTAGATCCTGCGAGGGTATGTAAAGTTACTATGTAAAATAATACAGTAATTACAACTTTATTTCAGGATTTGTTTAATCTATATGTTATGAAAGTATCATGTATATTAATTGATTACTTGGTATGATTGTTGAAGATTGGAACCCGAAATATAACCACCATGACTGAGTCCGTATCAAGGCTAGCACAATCCTTTTCAGGACTAATAACAATTTTTTCAGGACTACCAACAATCATTATCAGGGCTTATTCATTCTGTCATCAAGTTACTGTACTTTACAGAGCTAACGTGTCAGGCAGGGGGATACTATAACCTCATACCATATATGTGTGTACATATTATTTTGTATTATTTGATTTTATAAAATGTTCCACAGTAGACACCTGTCTTGTCTTACTTACTTACTTACTTAGTCGTTCCCCTTCTACCGTGAGGTGTAGAGGTTTGGAAGAGAGAGCGCCAGACCATTCCGCTGTCCCTTCTGCTATCGAGAGATACCAGTGACCTTCTCTGTCAGCTGACCTTCACATTCTGGCCTGGTTCCATTCTAGTCCTCGGTCCTTCAAAGATTGTCTAATGTTGTCCTCCCAGCGGACTCTGGGTCGTCCTGGAGGTCTGGATCCCTGGCTCTTTGTTTCCCATGCTTGTCGTGGTAGCCGATCTTCTCCCATTCTGCAGACATGGCCAAACCATCTTAGTTGGGACTGTTCTATTTGGGTCTGCAGCGGATGGGATTTTAGGCCTTGACGGATCGTCTGGTTGCGGACCATGTCTTACTTACTTACTTACTTAGTCGTTCCCCTTCTACCGTGAGGTGTAGAGGTTTGGAAGAGAGAGCGCCAGACCATTCTATCAGCTGTCTTCTTCCTGGCCTGGTTCCATTCTAGTCCTCGGTCCTTCAAAGATTGTCTAATGTTGTCCTCCCAGCGGACTCTGGGTCGTCCTGGAGGTCTGGATCCCTGGCTCTTTGTTTCCCATGCTTGTCGTGGTAGCCGATCTTCTCCCAGTTCAGATCTCCCTGGCTCTTTGCCTGCTGCGTGGTAGCCGACATGGCCATGGGAAACCATCTTAGTTGGGACTGTTCTATTTGGGTCTGCAGCGGATGGGATTTTAGGCCTTGACGGATCGTCTGGTTGCGGACCATGTCTCTTCTTGTTACTTCAACCACTTTCCTCAGATACCTCATTTCTGAGGTTTGGATCTGGCTTTTGTGGGTTGTAGTCATTGCCCACGACTCGCATCCATATGTCAAGACTGGGACATAGGTGGAGCGGTATACAGCCATCTTCGTTTTCTTACCAACCTCTTTCTTGCTGAGGAATCCACGATTTATGGCCTGAAAAAGTCTCCCAGCCGCTGCTTTTCGAGTGGCCAACTCTTCTTTGATGCTCCCTTTCGGTCTATAATAGCTCCGAGATATTTAAAGTGGTCGACCTGCTCCAGGACCTGTTCTCCCAACTTAATCTGATGTTTTCTTTCTTCTCGTGATATCACCATGGATTTTGTTTTAGAGCTGCTTATGACCATCCCTCTCTTCTCCAGCTCTTCCTTCCAGACTGGCAGGTTGGATTGGAGATGTGCCTCTGATTTAGCAATCAGGGCAACATCATCAGCAAATGCCAGCTCCGAAATATAGACCTGTCTCATCTTCCAGTACCCCACTGAATACTTTCTTGTTCTCTCCTTACATGCCCTGATGACATCGTCCATAAGGAGTATGAAGAGGTAAGGTGATAGGATATCACCTTGTCTTACACCAGTGGTGGTCCTGAACTCTTCTGACTTATGGTTTGCTGTCCTCACATAATTTCTGCAAGACTTGTAGAAGCTCTGTATAGCATGAATCAGAGGTGCTGGAATATTCTTCCTTGCCAAACAGTCCCAAAGTTTGCTCCAGGGGACCCTGTCAAACGCCTTTTCCAGATCTATGAAACAAAGATGGATCTCACTCTTATACTCAAGGGCCTTTTCACTCAGCTGTCTGAGTGTGAAGATTAGGTCTTGAGTACTTCGGTTTGCTCGGAATCCGCACTGGACCTCATCCAATTGTGGCTCAGCTAGGCGTCGGAGTCTCTGCTCTAGGATTCTAGAGTAGATTTTACCAGGGAGTCTGAGAAGGGATATGCCTCTATGGTTTCCACACTGTCGATTGTCACCCTTTTTGAAAATTGGTGTTATGATGGCAATCTCCCAATCCTTTGGTATGGTCTTATTGCACCATGCTGCATGTAGGACCTTTAAGAGTAATAGGTCGCCTGATGCTCCCATGTACTTAACCATTTCTGGTGTTATACCATCATGCCCCTGCTGCTTTGCCCATCTTGATTTTCTCCAGTGCTGCCCTCAGTTCTTCCATCTTTATGTCATCTTCACCATCATTGGTTTTCTCTTCTGTGCTAGTGGTTATCATTTCTGATGCTTCATCATGCTCACCATCCAGTAAGAGAGTGAGAAATGATTCTTTCCATCTTTCCATTACTTCCTTCGGGGCAGTAAGCAATTTGCCTTGCTTGTCCTTTATAAATTTGAGAGGGCATTGTTTTTCTTTCCTCATGTTCTTTAGGGTCTTATAGAACAATTTCTGGTTTTCTTGTGCATCTTTTTCTAGCTTTTATCCAAATTCTTCCCAGGACTTCTGTTTTGCTGCTAGCACTTTGTTCTTTACTTCTGTTCTGAGTGTCACATATTCTCTATATTTTTCCATTTGTCCTGTTGTGTTTTTAGCTCCTAAGTATTGTTTCCATGCCATTTTCTTCTCTCTTATTTTCTCTTTGACTTCCTCTGTCCACCAAGGTGTCCTCTTTCTCTGGTTCCCAAGTCGGACTTCACCGCATGCTTCTGCAGCAGCTGTCTTTATGAATATCCTTGAATTTATTCCAGAGGGTTTCCAAGTCATCAGGTCGTTCTTCTGTGTTGCTCACTGCTGTAGCAATAAGCCCCTGATATCTGGTCTTAATTTCTGGCTCTCTCAGCTTGTAGGTCCTAATGCTCATTTCTCCTGCTCGTTTACTTGGTTTCTTGCGTGATGTTGGGCAGTTCCTAGGCTGAGCAACTCTTTCAGTTGTTCGTTTGATTGTTAGCAGGTAGTGATCACTTCCAATCTCTGGCCCCCTCCAGACTCTTGCATCTCGGACATATCTGAATGAGCTTCTCCGAACAATGGCATAGTCGATCACTGACTTCTCATTCTTGGTTGGTTCACATCTAGTGTATGCATGTATGCGCTTATGGGGGAACTTTGTGTTTGTAATGATCAGATTCTGCTCACTGCAGAATCTAAGGAGTCGCTTTCCATTGTCATTGAGAGTATCTTCTCCATATCTTCCGATAACTCCACCCCATCTAGCATGGTCATTTCCAACTCTGGCATTAAAATCTCCGAGCATAATAACTTCATCTAGGCAGTCATCCACTGTCCTTTGAAGCAGCTCGAAGAATTCCTCCTTGACCTCTGCTCTCTCATCCTCATTTGGCCCATACACTATGACCAGGTTGACTATGGTTTCTCCTTCTTTTAGTTTTACAACCATAATGCGCTCCGAGATAAAGTTCCATCCCTTGATACTATCTTTTTGATTTTGGGCCACAATGCAACCCACGCCCCCTTTAGCTCTTTCAGATATGGGTACACCACTGTAGAGCAACGTGTTGCCATCGAGATCCATGACTCCTTGTCCTTTTTTTCTTCGTTTCCGTTATAGCCAGGATTTCTAGTTTTGCTTTCCTCATCTCTTCCACCAGCTCCTCTTCCTTCCCATTTATACTTCTTGTGTTCCAAGTTCCATAAGTCGTAGTCCGTAGTCCGTTCCAGTTCGTCGCCTTTAGAATCAGTCCGGTTTTCTCTCTTGTAGTTCGCGTAATCATGATTTAAAGCAAAAGGCTTGAACTTTGCAGGTGAAATGGGCACGAGACCAAGGTTTGACCTCCTAGCACAAACCCCTCGAAGTTACAACTTTTTTTTTGGGAAGTTTGCTGGGGCTGCCCTTACGGCCTCCTGTACGGCCGGTAGCTCCTTTTTCATCCGGGCTTGGGACCGGCATTGGCGGAGTTCCTGTCTTGTCACTGATCCGTAATCATGCATTTTCACGCATACATCTGAAAACAAATTAATCTCACCTACAATAGGAATTTGGCCAGGCAGTTTTTTATCCACAAATAGCCACATATCCTACAATTAGATCTGCAGGTTCATATTTGTCAACCAAAAGTCAGAGGTCAATGATCAAGAATTGCTCGATGATCAATGCGAATCGCCCCGGCAGTGTCTGGATTGGTAGAAGCAAGACCTACTGAAGCTGTACATCTCATATGAACACTGATTATAAAAACAGATGAGTGATATTTGTGACAATCGTGCAACCAAGAAGTGATAACTGTCAAGCAGAGTTTTGTGATGACAATTTGCGTGATAAACTAGTGAAAGTTATAAAGTGAATAAGACAGTGAAGAAGTCTATTACCCAACTAATTGGAAGAGTCTAAAGAAATGACATTTTAGTTTAACTTGTAAAAACTGTAATTGATTTCGCCAATTTGGTTTTGTATAAATATAACTGTTGTATCACCAGTCACACCCAATCACCACAATTAGATAGATGTAAATAAAGAGGATATAAATTGTATTCACCAGCTTTATTCATTCAATATAGTTGATACTGAGTTTGGTTGAATTTTTATTAATATCACAGGTGGTCACATAGCGGAGGTGGCGCAGTAAGGTCTGACTGTTCTCTGAATATTTTCAGTCCAGATACTTTCACAGCCGTGACTATCGAGTGATACCAGTGTACTTCTCTGTCACTGGGACCTCACACATTCTGGAGAGAATACTATTTCTACTCTAGCATTATCATCTCACACATATAAAACCTTCCGCTACAGTGGGGGCTCGATCGCGGGATATTCTCGTATATCCTGAGCCATCCTCTATCTAATACATCTATCTTTAGTCTATCTTGGGCCACCAATAGAAAAAAAAAAAATTTTTTTTTTGGAAATTCTAGAACAAGATTTTTTTTCTCAGTAACAGTACCTTAGAGTACTCAGTAAATATTGACTATCACAAGGTTGCACGATTAATTGTGTTGTCCATTTGATAATTATTTTGAGTAAGTTTAGGTAAGTTTTCATACCCTACTTAACTTAATATAATGGCTGACTTAGTGAAGTTCAGAACTGCGATCATGCAAATGGGAAAAGAGCTGGGCTTGACAGGTGATGCTCTCATCCAGTATGTCACAACTGAAGTGGACAAACATATGGATAGAGAGGAAAGGAAGCTGCAAGCAGAAGCTGAGAGAGAAGGCAAAAGACTAGAAGCTGAGAGAGAAGCCAAAAGAATGGAAGCTGAAGAAAAGAGGCTGCTGTTGGAAGTTGAGGCTCAAGCCAAGAAATTGGAGGCTGAAGAAAGAAGATTAAAGCTGAGGAGAAAGGAAGCTACAAGCTGATAGAGACCATGAACTGAGATTAAAAGAGCTTGAAATACAGGCAGCGGCTACAACTAATGGTAGTAGGTCATCTCATTCGGATACCAGCGCCAGCCAAAGCACCCCCAATGGAGCTATGAACTTCCACTTGGACCCATTTGTGGAGAAAGAAGAGGGAATAGAGGATTACCTTGACAGATATGAACGATTGGCCACTACTTATGGCCTAGAAAAAGAAAAGTGGAATTTGAAGTTGTCACAGGGATTGAGAGGTGTATCTTATAACGTCTACTTGAAGATGCAAAAAGAAGATCAGGAAAATTATGAAGCCTTGAAACAAGCATTGTTGGTGCGTTATGAACAAAACGCAGAAGCTTATAGAATGCGATTTAGAACTGCTAAGCTCCAGACAGGAGAAACGTATCAGCAGTTTTCAGCAAGGTTGGAAAGTTACTTGCTGAGGTGGTGTCAGTTAGGAAACTTCAATCAGGATTTTGAAGGGATTAAGGAGATGATGTTGATAGAACAACTCCTGGAGTCCATGTCTCCTGAGACGAAGACATTCCTAGTAGAACATAAAAGAGAGAGATTAGATGAAATAATCATCTATGCAGAAAGTCACAAACTGGCTCACCCCCTGACTCAAGGAAATAAGAGGAAGCAGGGAGATAGTTTCAAGTCACCACAAAACCAAAACGAGTTTGAACAAAAGGACAATACAACCAAGAACAACCAAAAATATGACTACAAAGACAAGAACCCTCCAGGATATAACAATAAACCCTCACGAAGGGAAGAAAAATGGTGTAAGTTCTGCAAAATGAACAACCACAACACTGATAAATGTGGGAGGAAAAAACCTCTTCATCATGCTGCATGCTTACAGGTGAGGACTTCTGATAGGAAGGAACTGACGGTGATTCAGAATAGCCTCCATCACCCACCTACACAGGAGATAGTGACTGTGAATGGCAAACAAGTCACAGGAATGTATGACACAGGTTTGTCCTATGACGCAGTCGTGTGTGCATCTCTGGTGCGCCCTGAACAAATCACCACAGAAACAGTAGATATTCAAGGGCCACTAAAAGGAGCATTACCCCTCACTTTACCCATAGCAAAGATTCATGTCAGTTGTCGCTATGTGGAAGGGGAGATAAATGCAGCTGTGATAGATGATCCCTTTTACCCCCTGATGTTGGGGCGTAGATATGTTTTCTTGGGAAACCCGGTAAAACCTATGGTTATGGCAGAAATCCAGACCAGGTCTGACTCCAGGAACATAGAGAGGGACACCAAATTAAAATTTGATTTGATTGAGATGAAAAAGGCTCAAGTAGCAGACAGCACATTGAAGCCTTGTTTTGGCAAAATGTCAAAAACACATAACAATCCAATCAAAGGAAATTTCTATATGGAACATGGACTCTTGCACAGGAAAGCTGGCAGAGGGACGAACAGTCATGGTCAAATTGTTGTACCATCCACCTATAGAAATAAGGTTATAGGCTGGGGGCACATAATATCTTTGAGTGAACACCTGGGTAATGATGCCACAAAACAAAGAATAGCCACCCAGTACTACTGGCCAGGTATTACGGAAGACATCAATCGGTATGTAAATTCCTGTCCAGAGTGCACTCAGGTAGATTCAGAAAGTCGGCGGAAGAGTCTTCAAAAGTCTACAATCAAACCAGCCAGCATGGGTACTCCCGAGATTTGCACTGGAGGGGAAAGGAAACATCCCACACAGGTTGAATTGCAGTCTGAAACCCATGCACTGGAAGAAAAGAACAAATCACGTAGCCAAAATCAAACACCTACGAATTTGCGAGGGAAAACCGCAACCAACTATCAACGAAAAGAGGGCGGTAAACTTCAAGGGAAACCTACCGACCCCATTTCACCAGCGGTAAGGGCCTGGATGAAAAGCCGAACTGGGAAAAGAGAGATAGCAAAGGATGAATCTATATCCAGGAAAACAAAATGTAAGAGCAGATTTTCTTAGTCGACACCCAACTGAGATAGAACGAGAGTAAGAAGAACATTAACTACGGCAAAGCTTACAGTTGTTAGCTGTAGAAATCTACAGCTTAAAAGAGAGGGAGGCTCTGTCGCATGTTACGCATTGCCTAGTTAAATGTTTGAAGACCGAAAAGTGGGACACCAGTGTTCTGACCTGAACAAACGAATGCAGGGGTATTTTCCTGTGTGTATCTAGGGCAGCCAATCAGAGAAGGGGTTTCTCACGGTCAGATAGAATGACTTCGGCGAGTGTATAAGGAAGAATAAATCGTCCGAAATCATGGTTAGAATTAGACATCGGGAAGGAGAACGGAATGACAGACAAGGATGAGAATGGTCTCCTTTTGACGGGAATATCTTCATTTATGTATAGGTACAAGGAAATCAGAAGGGAGTAAGTAGTTGTGAAGAATTTCGCACGAATAGTGTCCGTTCATTGAGGAATCCTGTGTTTTTCCTATTTATAATTCAATATAAAATCGTTAACACGACAGATATGGGAAAACAACATATGGATATAAAGGTCAACTCATGGAGAACGGAAATATATAACTCCAAAGGCTTGAACTGGGAAAGGTGAAATGCACGAGACCAAGGTTTGAAACACCTCTAGCACAAACCCCCCGAAGTTACAACTTTTTTGGGAAGTTTGCTGGAGTTGCGAGCCTTGTTTCCTGTACGTCCGGTAGCTGCATATATAAGGGCGGACGGAAATGATTTCAAATTCACTTGTACAGCGAGGCAAGACAGAAGGACAACGGCTGGAGAGAGAGAAACGTGTCACGGCCAATATCTTGTTATTTGCAGCCAGGCAGTTCTGTTACTCCACTAAAGCCAGTCTTTACTGATCTTAATTAGATCCTGCGAGGGTTCATACTTGTCAACCAAAAGTCAGAGGTCAATGATCAAGAATTGCTCGAGGATCAATGCAAATCGCCCCAGCAGTGCCTGGATTGGTAGAAGCACGACCTACTGAAGCTGTACATCTCATATGAACACTGATTATAAAAACAGATGAGTGATATTTGTGACAATCGTGCAACCAAGAAGTGATAACTGTCAAGCAGAGTTTTGTGATGACAATTTGCGTGATAAACTAGTGAAAGTTATAAAGTGAATAAGACAGTGAAGAAGTCTATTACCCAACTAATTGGAAGAGTCTAAAGAAATGACATTTTAGTTTAACTTGTAAAAACTGTAATTGATTTCGCCAATTTGGTTTTGTATAAATATAACTGTTGTATCACCAGTCACACCCAATCACCACAATTAGATAGATGTAAATAAAGAGGATATAAATTGTATTCACCAGCTTTATTCATTCAATATAGTTGATACTGAGTTTGGTTGAATTTTTATTAATATCACAGGTGGTCACATAGCGGAGGTGGCGCAGTAAGGTCTGACTGTTCTCTGAATATTTTCAGTCCAGATACTTTCACAGCCGTGACTATCGAGTGATACCAGTGTACTTCTCTGTCACTGGGACCTCACACATTCTGGAGAGAATACTATTTCTACTCTAGCATTATCATCTCACACATATAAAACCTTCCGCTACAACGGCATGCATTACGCAGCAATATCTACAGCAGCAGAACATTGTGACGATTGACTGGCCTGCCCTATCACCAGACATGTCCCCTATAGAACATCTGTGGGACGAGCTTGGACGCAGAGTCTACAGGCAAGGTTCTCCAGCTAATCTGCAACAGCTCGAAGCTGCTCTTACACGTGAATGGGACTTAATTCCGCGGAATTTCCTTCAGAGACTTGTGCGTTCCATGCGGAGCCGCTGCCAAGCTTGTTTGCAAGCACACGGTGGACATACCAGATGCTGAGGATAGTGTGAATGAATTTTTTTATTGGTTGCATTTTTGGTTTTCTCCCTTGCCTGCACAGAATGCAATGAATTTCATAACAATCAAATGTACACATTAATGACCAACATGGATTCATAGGAAAATGAATAAAGATTCCAAATATGTAAACTTGTAAACACTTATATTTACATTTCACACTCTGTTCCTGGATTATACAGGTGGTGCGTTTTTAATGTGCTTCAATATATATATAGATCAGTAGCAGTTTACCATCTCTTCTTGACTGTGCAAATGACTGGGAGATGGCGGTAGACCTACCTGGACGAGGGGCATATCCAGAGAGTATCAGAAAATCTCGAAGACGGCCGGATATAGTGCTGCATTCTTCAACATCGCACCTGGTTATAATGGTTGAACTGACCGTGCCATTTGAATCCAGAGTGGACGAGCAACATAGTGATCTGGCCACGGATCTGAGACACGGTGGGTTCACTGCAAGGGTCATGGCTGTTGAGGTGGGTGCAAGAGGGCTCGTGGCTGCGTCAGTGAATGATTTATTGAACCTGTTGGGTCTTATGGGACAGTCGAGAACAAGGGCACTGAAGAAGCTTATGGAAACTGCGGAAAGGGCATCATGCTGGCTGTGGAACAACCGCAATGGGCTATGGAACTCGTTACAGTAAAATCTAGCCCCACCTGCGGTATATGAAACACCCTGAAATTTTTCGAAATCCGAAATACATCGAGCTTTTCATTGTATTGGTGAAAGGACAGCGGCGTTACAAGAAACAGCGGTGCATTATATGGGGCAAAGGTAGAATTCAGAGGCCGGCTCGCAAAGAATTCTAGCCTCGTCGGCGTCACGCAGGCGTGTCAGTGGTGAGCTGCGAAACGACCACAATAATTCGTCTTTTCTTTGTTACTTTCAAAATTGCCTCCTGCTGGAGGAAGTGTGGATTTTAAAGCTGCATCCAAGGAGAAATGGGTTCATTTTCTACACAAGACAACAGGAAGCTGTATATATATATATATATATATATATATATATATATATATATATATATATATATATATATATATATATACCAAATTTATGCACCTTAGGAAGCCCTACTAAACCTTCTGTCCAATCTGACAGACTCAAACTGGTTCTAACTTTCCATCCCCACTGTCTGGCGGTGAAGAGAATTCATTTTCGACATCTGCCTTTTCTCCACTCTAATCCTGATACCAGAGTATGATTCGTGATACACCTTTGGTGGCTTATCGTAGGGGTTTGAATTTTAGGGATATTCTTGTACACAGTCGCTTGAGACATACTAGCCCTTCATACTTTGGTACTAAACCGTGCCAACGCCGTTTGTACTCCAAACTCAGACAGTCACTTTTCCGGAAGGAAAATTTGTCATTAGAGAGTCTTTCACGTGCGAATCCAGAAACCTGATTTATGCTATCATCTGCAAGAGGTGTGACATTACCCATATTGGTGAAACTGGCAGACAGGTTTCGTGAGCACTTAAATGACATCTATCATGGCAAACATTTACCGGTGGCCCTTCATTTCAATAGGCCTGACCATTCAGGTAATTCCGATATTCATGTCACTGCCCTCCTTTCATGTGTCGGTGATGACCAGACTCGCTTTTCGTTGGAGAATCGTCTTATTTTTCAAATGGGCTGTTTATCCCTAAAAAGCCTTAATGTCCAACATCACTTTGCATAAATTCTTGTGGCTTTTCTCTCTTTTTCATTCTTCTTTATTCGTTGTTTTTTCGATCTATCTTCTTATATTTTTGTTTTGGTTCGTTTCGTATCCTTTTGTATCTTTTTAAATTGTCGCTATCTTAAACGTCACTTCCTTAGACGATTTCTTGGACAAGGTACCTCAGTGTTCTATTCCAAGCATCTACGGATCTAGCTAAGTGACCTTTTACTTGTTCCGAAGTTTTGTTCACTCTCTTTTTTTCGTTTCGTTGATTATTTACTTTCTTGTTTCGGTATTTCTTTCAGGTTTTACGATTTTCTTGTATTATTATTGTTCTTTTTTCGCTCATCACTGTGGGTGTTTACTTTTTCCATCTGCTTGTATCGCTCATTTGGTGTATGTTTCTCATCATCGTATGTTTTTGTAGTACCTATATGTAATTCTTGTCCTTGTCACCTGTCTGTAACTTTGGCTGACGAAGGGTGAAACCCGAAACGTCCCTTGTTTCATGTGAACCGTTATTTGTAGAAATGATTCAAAACCGTTTTATTGGTTTATATACTTATATTCCTTACCAGTTTTACAGCAGCCCCTTAATTTATTTACTTACACTATGATAATATCTTGACAATTGTCACTGCATTTCCACGAAATACCAAGGATGTGGCGTAGACACCGTAGATGGAAGGTATAGAGCATTCTTTCTTGCTTATCATAGTTTGTCAGCTATAATAAAACAATTATGATAAAACTTAACAAGAAAACAAATATAAACGTGTCTTAGCTTTGTAACACACACAAGGGCATCGAAAAGTCCTGGGTTCGATTATCCGGTAAGCCTCTCACTTCTTTTGTTTTTCTGTTGTCTGGTTTTCTACTTGTTTATTTCTTACGAGTGCCTGACACATACCTTTATGTGTATATTATTTATGTACAATTTACAGGCCTCAGGTTTCCCTCTTTATTTATTTAAATGTTTGCACAAGGGCATACGCACTAACATTATTGGATCGACGCAAATGGACCGGTTTTTTTTTTTACCAGGCTGCGTCACGCTCTAATCTACCAAGCTGTTAAAATGGGTACCTGACTCTGGGCTTGAGCTAAGGAAGGCAAAAGAACTGATCACCCTATGCTCATAAAGGTGAGACCTAGTATAGGTGAAGTGCCTAACGCTTCACACACCCTCTCACCCTCTCCCAACCAGAAACCCTACGGCAGTACGTGAATGGGACTATCTATACCTTTATCTATTGTTTGGATTATTTAAAAATTGCCTACTTTTGGCGAAGTGCCTCTTTCAAGCTAGACGCAGAGTCCGTCAGTTATATTATGGCGCCTGTCCGAAATAAAAGACCTTGTGGTCTGGTTGTATTTATATTAATCAGATGTTTTCAACAGATGTCGTTTTGATTTGGTATCTAAATGATTACGTGTCTATTTTACTAGGCGTCTATTTGACCGACTACCCTTTTGACCAAGAGGTTATTTGACCTGGCGCCTATTTGACCTAGTGTCGTCTTGACCGAGTGTCTTTTTAGACATATTTCTAATTGTCATGTGTCTAAATTGTCACGAATCCGGAAAGAATATAGACAGGTTCTATATGGTAGAGGGGGCGGGTAGAAAGTAATGAGGTCTGATATTGTCTGAGTTGCCACTGAGAGGTTAAGATGAATAAATGAAGAGAAGACCTGAGGAAGACAGCCCGTTGAATAAGCAGGCATAGTTCTGAGACCGTTATTAAAATATGGATCATAATACTTAGACAAGTAACATCATATGTAGTAATAAACTATCAGCCATAAATAACATATCAGGGTAAATGTAGTCCCTAGCAGATACTGTAACTTGCTAGTAAATTTTTTAACAGTACGTGCTACCATAATAGTGTCCGATGGCACCCTTTTCCAAGATGTCACCCGGGGCGGACTGCACCCCCCCCCTTTTTGCACCTCCTTAGTACGCCACTGCAGCCGTAGAGGAGTGAAGTGTTAGAAACTTCACTATAACTATGTCCAGCTGTAGGAGGTGGAGAGGTCAGTTCTCTGTCTTGCAACTTTTGCCATCTCTGACTCGAGAGCAATCACGTGCCCCTTTACAGCTGGGTAGACTGAAGCGTGACGTCACCTGGTAACTCTGCCTCCAGAGGCGAGTGCTCAAACAACTAAGCCAGCCCGGATGCATAACGTCATACAGCGGAACATTAACATAGACATAATAAACATGAAGAAACATAACAATGTACACAGAGTCACAATAACAATGAACGGAATGTCAATAAGCAAATAGCCCTGTGCAGTTCCCGAGGGGGTATCTGAAGAGACATAGACAGAATAGGACAACTGCTCCATGAAGCATGTCGTACAAGGCGAGTAATATAAGGTTGTGCATTGGGCTTGCAACATCATCATGTAAAATAAATTGTCACAGAAACTACTACAGCAAGAGCATGTCAATGACTGGAGCAGGTTTCAAGCAAAGGGGACCAGCTGTAGTAATGGCTCTATACTCCGTTAGAAACCCACAGAAATTGAATGAATGAATCAATATATATAAAATCCCAGCTTTTTCTGTCAGTAACGCTAAAGGGATGCAACTTTGGTTGAAAGTTAGACATTCATTGATTGTTTCCCTTTTATGTACTCTCCCGAAAATAGTAACATTCGATAAAGAAAAGTGCGCAAATGAAGGTGTGCACAAAAATGTTTATAGAATGTATAATCCCGTATACACACATTGGGATATCGCTGCTGCTACGTAGTTCGTGAACTGTGGTAATGCACAGTGATTTTAAAAAATACTTTTAAATAAGTAAAATTGCCGTTAGGTATTGGTGCTTTTGAATGTAATTCCCGTCTTACGACGGGCTTTTACACTAGTGAATTAATAAATAAATAAACAAACGCGAATATATACACCTATATATACATCACAGCAACGAGTATTCAAAGAATATCGAATACACACTCACATAAACAGCATATCAATAACAAGATAAACAGCGATAACAATAACACGAACATTATCAACAACACAAACATTAATGCCGATATCACGTGAACTATAAGGCCAGCCATCTTAACGTGCATTTTCCGATAACAGCAGCAGAAAAATAGCAGTCTGTAGTTGAATGTATTCCTCGATGGCATGAGAGACACTCATTAAAGAGATGAAACTTCCGCTCCCGTGACTTGCCCTGGCAGTGCAGGGGAAAAAGCGCGCGTCACGAATTGTCAGTGTAAACAGCCAGAACCGGATACACCGGAGCCCATGGACAGGAAGTATGTCCCCCAGGGGTAGGGTGATAAAGTAGAACAGGGCTTTCCAATCGGTGGAACTATGCGGTTTTCTGGTGGTACAAGAATATATTTGAATAGTTTCGTTTTTCAATCGTTCTTAATATCAGTCGCTAAAAGAGCTGTTTTATTTTTATTTTTAAAAATGTTTTGCACCAATTCTAAAATTTACAGAAGCAAAACATGATGTAGCTGAAAACAATTGTAAATATTTCATTCATTCATAACCGTCCGCTCCCCAAGGAGCAGCTATCAACAGGTTTCCTCAGCGTGAGTCCCATCCATCGCCATCGTTTTACTCTCATCTCTTGTTCCACTGGCACTTGTCTGGTTATTGTCATCAGATCCACATTGGTAACCTTGTCATACCATTTTAATACTTCTATTCTTCGCAAGCACCCATTTATTAAAGTCTGTAGCTTTTTGGTTGTTGTCATTGTTGTTCTCCATGTTTCAGAGCCATATAATAGTACTGACTTCATATTTGAGTTGCTTTTTTGTATTCTTATTGTGATATCATTGTATGTCCCTCCAACTTTGTCTATATTGCTGCCAAAATATGTGTACGATTCTACATCTTTTAGTGGTGTTTCTTCAAGTTCAACCAAAAACCTCAACAGGGTAAGTATTTCGAACACTTCTATTCTTGCACACACAAAAAGACACTCAAGATGGTTATAACACACGCTGAGGACACATCTTGACGTCAATAACAGGCAGGCCCTTGTTCTAGAATGCCAAGGATATGAGAAATAGAGGTATGCCAAAAATAATACATAGAGAAGAGACGTGGAGATAGAGATGAAAATGGCGAGGAAGACATAGAAATACCATGGCATGCGAGAGATGGACGTTGCATGTTGTTGCGCACATATTCGTTTGTGTGACGCATAGATTACTGTTGACACGCATACAAATGTAAAATGTAATTATTTGTCTGATAAAAATATATTTATCTTTGAATTCACGATTCTCAGTCTAAGGGACAGAACTCAGATTAGTTGATGTGTATTCATTCTATGAGTTATCTGTTCTTGTATCTTTCCTGAATATCGAACTTGGCGTATGAATCTAGACTTATGTCATATTTTGTGTCTGATATAGCCAGAAACAGATTATTCTTGCTGAGGTTTATGCAGGGATGTTTATGATCCGAATCTATGTTTACTCCTTGTCTGTTTGAGACGATTCGGTCTTATATCGTGTTATCTTTGTATGTCTATGTCGGACTATTTTCCTTGTACTGTACTTTGGGGTCAACCACTTTCGGCGCATGAAGAGACGTTAGGGAGTGCTTCGGTGATGAAGGAGCCTGGCGGGATGTCATGGCTTTAGACCTGTCCATAGTCTGTGATCTCTATGATTTATTATGGGAACGAAGATAGTTTCTTCTAGGACTGTTAGGTCTATGAGTTCCCCAGTGTTGATTCAGTGACGCCAGGAGAGAGTTTGTGTTTGCTAGTGTATTTCCTATGCCCAGGTAAAAGAACATTTTACTGAACTTTTTCGTCCTAGGCTTAATTGGGCAGATGTCTACATTAGGATTATTCATATCCAGATGTCGGGATGATATGTTACCTAGCAGCACTGTAGATGATTGTATGCAGCATTTAAGGTGAAAGAATATGCTGATTCTTGTAGAAACATTGGTGTTTAGGAACAAAGCTTCTATTGAAGATTTGCTATACATCTGTATAGTGAGCGATGCTCAAAAGGGAACCAGAAGCCATTTTGGATTCTAACTTTTTGTCGATCATCAATCAGAAAACGGGGATGCCCCTTATTATCAGGTGATGATTAAGAGATCACAGTTATAAAGAAAACCCAATACTGGTGGGTTAACATTATCTTCAGATAGATTTGCTGTACTTTACCTAAAGGAATCTTCGCTAGAAAAGAGGTTCTGTTTAGGAGTCAGGCTTGAACAGTATTTATTAACTGACACGCTCGGTCAGTAAGGCCTGATGATTATATTGAGAAACAGTGGAAATCTAAGTGCTTGTCTACAGATGTTCCATTGTGATGTTATTCAACATGAATGCTAACTTAAGATGGTAGACCATTGATCAACAATATGCTATTTATGTCAACCTATGTTGCTGTAACTATACACGTACTGTCTAAGTGTGTGCGTCCTATGAAACAGTATGAAACGACCACAGTAGTCCAGCCATCCTTGACTTCCACCTGTGATTGGAGTGAGTGTCCTGTAAACCTGTCGAACTGTCATCCATTCGCGTTTGTCATTATTGATGTTCACACTCACCCATTGCATCAGAATATACGCACTTAACAGTACACCTTGTCAGGGCCCCAACAGTCGGTAACCTGACCCATTTACAGAACATTGTGACTGGACGAGCAATATCACAACAAAAAAAACAGTCCATGTCAATCTGGTGCAAGAAACAAGCTTTATCACATGTGTTTGTTGAAGACATTTCCTCGATTGGGCGCTGAAGGTTATTGAATGAATGAATGCATGAAAACTTGTTTTAGATCAAGGTTTCTTAACCTTTTTTCTTGTGTGTGTGCCATGGGCCCCATTAATTGTCCGATTGAAGGCCATGGAACCCTTTGATTGTCTGATTGAAGGTTATACACCTCTTTGATTGTCGGATTGAAGGATATGTACCTCTTTGATTGTTCAATTGAAGGCTAAGCACCCCTATGATTGTCTGATTGAAGGTTATGGACCCCTTTGATTGTCCGATTGAAGGTTATTGACCCGTGTGCTTCTAAAGAAGGCTATGGACCCCTTCTTGAGGGAAAAAAATGTATGACGTAATATAAAAAGGTTAAACAATTAGGCGTTGAACGCAGTGGCTTTACAACACGGGGCAAAAACATGGACTCGAACAACACTAAGGGACCACACGAGCAACGCCGTCATAAATGAAGGGGAAACTCAACTAGTTTCTAACCCTTTAATTAATACAGCATAACATGGCCATAAAATGGCGTGAGAGAACTTCACAATGACTGCCATAATAAAGAATATGCCTGAACACAGGCGAAACGATCCTCATGCCACAAGGCCAAAAATAACCACAGTTCACCACGTGGAGCGTGGAGTCACACTAACAGTGCTATTCTATGTCAAGTAAATACTGACAACATATGAGAATCAAAACCTACTAGAGGTCGCCGCCGTAGCATGATAGACGTCATCATGCCTGTTCTTTTGGTTTAGTATGGTTTTAAGGACCATCTTCATTGCATACGGACGACTCCCTCACGAACTCCACCCTTAGATCACACAAGGAAGATCTCAGCACAGGCTAGTTCACTAACTCCGTAGTGCCGGCGAGGATTAGAATGTGTGTATACAGGAATCATACTTTCTATAAATAGTTTTGTGTGGTGGGTAGGTTTTCTTAATTTTGTAAAGTTTGCCTGGGCAGCGGCCGTATAGTCTTCTCTTTGCGATTTCCAACTGCCGAGGGATTTTTAGAGCGTGCAGCTTGCACATGAGACCGCCTATTTTGTCGCCCGTATCTCAGAAGGTTAGGCATCCGATCTCTCTACCCATGAGATTAGGGCCGAGTATGAGATCATTAGTGCCCGCTGGTTCTGAAAAAATAATTCCATCAAATATATTCCCTGTACTGGGAACCGCACCCGGTACTTTTAGAATATAGATATTTATATTTATATATAGTGAAACCTGAAAGGCATTGAAAACTTACGACGCGCACAATGTGTCGGATTCCCCTAGATTATCTTGAAAGCTTCTCGTTTCCCAAGATACCTTGTGATCACGTGATACCACATGACATGATATTCACGCAGTGAATTGACGTCGTTCACTGCACATAAAGAAAATTATGCTACTGACAGAACACTTACACAGAGCTGTAAACATACCGTGATAATTTACATAAGATCATTAATAACAATTTACATTTTAAATTTAAAGTTATGTACAACGACCCTTTAGAATCTATTCACGGACTCCCAGCCACCTAAGAGGTCCATTGACCACAGGTTGAGAAACCCTGATTTCGATGTTAAAAACAATGGTTAGGATTTAGAAGACTTCTATTCTATAACTTTAGTATTTCACGTCAGTCAAAAGTAACAGATGCAATTCGTCTTATCATCCGGAAAATAATCGTCTACATCCACAGGTGGTTTGGTGCATATTTTACGACATTAATTGATCGCATTGAAAATAACACATCATCATTATCATCAATATCATCACTATCGTCATCATCATTAACCTTCATCTGCTGAAGGAGCATATACCTTCAATAAACTCATACATAGATCTTCAATAAACTCATACATAGACCTTCAATAAACTCATACATAGATCTTCAATAAACTCATACATAGATCTTCAATAAACTCATACATAGACCTTCAATAAACTAATACATAGATCTTCGGTAAACTCATACATGTCTGAGTCGGCGTCTGTGGCCTAATGGATATGAACGCAGTTTCATAATCCAGATATACCAGGTTCGAAACCTGCTGCAGGCGGTTTGCTAGCAGATCGCTTTGTGTGGATTTTTAACAATGGTATAAGCGCCGTACCGTTCAGAAAGCAATGGCAAACTACTGAATGAAAAAATTGCCTAGAAAAATCACAAACAGCCAATAAAAGCTGGGGTTGATTGCCACGTCCTGTAAAAGGATAAGCAACTAACTTTTTTTTAAAACTCATACATAGACCTTCAGTTGCTTTTCACCAACTCAACGTCTTTCCATGTCTCCCTTATCATTTTCTTTTCTGTCCCCAGTTGTCTTCTCCATAATTAGATATCAGTTATATAAAAGAGTAAAGAGAAATATATAAATATGCATGTTTGTTTTCATCACGTGGCAGCATTTTTTTTTTTTTTTTGGGTGTGTCTTTTGAGATACGTGACATAAAAGTATTCGGAAGCACTGGAAAAAAAAAAAAGATTTATTACTTTTAACCCACACCCCCGTTTCTTTATCGAAGACCACGTTTATGCTGATCTGTTGACAACTTTATCCCCCCTCATTGTTAAAAATACAAACGTGCCATCTTTATTATCCATTGGCTATCATTACCGGAAATACAGCTACCAGAAACTGTCACGGATTGCCTCCGCTTAGCTCCGCTGTAGTGGTCCACCAGTGGCCAAAACGCAAGAGTATCTAAAATGGGTCTTCAAAGGTGGCTACCTTCGCACAAAATTACTCTTGGTAGAGTTGTAGATAGAAGGATAATGACGCTTCTATCTCAAGGAAGTTTCACAAGATATTTTCAGAAGTCAAGAACAATGCTGCATAGGGCAGAGCAATTGTTAACTTATATCTGATCCGTCGCCTTTTGTGAAGAATTAAGCTATGGCTTTAGCCCGTTCAAGCACACAGCTGGTGTAAATCCAGTGAAATTCTTTTCTAAGAATTAGCTCTATATATGTAAATATATGCCTACATGTATATATATTAAAGAGCCTTGCTCATACGTTTGCTTTCATACTGATAACACTGACAAACAACATTTTTCTTTCTTATATAAGAATAAGTGTTCTTAGGTCAGTTTCTTGCGCTGATTTCAAATCTGAAATCCGTTTATCTCTATCACGTCAGGTTCTTAAGATATTTGTGAATAAATATATTTTTGGGAAACCGTTATTTGCTCCGTTTCATTTTTACTATATAACTTATTAAAAATTAATAAAATGCAAAATAATTCTACTTTTTATACTGCTAACAGATGCATGACATATGTTACGCTATTTTTCAAATAGTTACTGTATTTTGAAATAATTCTGAGCGAAATATGGCTTCTAGAAGTTGTAGAAATTCGGCTGATCTGTTCTGTTACGTATGCGGATATTTTACCGATCGTGTTCACCAGAAAAAACTTTACACCATTACTAAAGAAAGCATATGAACGTTATTTCGATTCTAAAGTTGATGATGCAAATAAATCTTGGAAGCCAAATGCAGTTTTTTTCGACCTGTGCAAATACATTGGCAGGTTGGTTACGAAAATCGCCGAAGCATAAGTCGATGCCTTTTGGAGTGCCAGTAATATGGCGTGAACCGACAAATCACGCTACTGATTGTTACTTCTGCTTGACAAATATCCATGGTTTCACTTTTAAAACTAGAAAGTCTGTGGTTTATCCAAATATTGAATCGGTATCGAAAACAGTTCCTCATGATCCAATCACGTGTCCGATCCCAGTTCCACCATAACAATATCCGTTGGACGTGAATGAACCATCAGAAAGTGATAGTTTACCTGCTTTAGAAACTAATTCTGACTCGGATTATATACCGGTGAATGATGGTGTTCACTTAATTAACCATTCAGAACTTTCAGATCTAATACGTGATCTCGCTCTTACCAAAGGACAAGCGGAATTACTCGGTTCGCGACTCAAAGAATGGAATCTTTTAGCGCCCAATACTCCGATATCTAAATTTCGTCATAGACACAGAGAACTTGTTCAATACTTTGAGATGGATGATGGCATTTGCTATTGCAAAGATGTAAACGGTCTAATGGTGCACCTCGGTCATGAGCACATAGTTAACGAATGGCGACTTTTCATCGACTCTTCCAAGACTAGTCTAAAAGCCGTGTTATTGCATAACGGAAATTTATTTTCATCAATTCCAGTCGCCTACTCTGTTCATATGAAAAAAACTTATTACAATATGGGTATACTTTTGGCAAAAAATAAAGTACAATGACTACCAATGGCGGATTTTTGGAGACCTAAAGGTCATTGCAATTCTCACGGGCATGCAGACTGGGTATACTAAATTTTGTTGCTTCCTATGTGAATGGGACAGCCGCAACAGACAGGAACATTATGCAAGAAAGGTGTGGCCTATCAGGGATCGTATGCAGCTCGGACATAAAAATGTAATACATGAGCCATTAGTTAACAAAGACGGCATCATTTTACCACCGTTACATATAAAGTTGGGGCTCATGAAGAATTTCGTAAAAGCGTTAGATAAAACGAGCAAAGCTTTCACTTATCTTCGAGAAAAGTTTCCGCAAGTTAGCGATGCAAAGATAAAGGAAGGTATCTTTGTAGGACCTTAGATTAGGAAAGTTATTGCAGACAAACAATTCGAGAACTTGTTACATGGTAGTGAACTTCGCGCATGGATGGCATTCAAATCGATCGTCGATAACTTTCTGGGAAATCATAAATCTGTCGAATATGTGCATATTGTTAAGCAGTGCATAGATGCATACAGAATTATGGGCTGTAACATGTCCCTCAAAATCCATTTGCTTGATTCGCATCTTGACCTTTTCCCTGACAAACTTGGCGAAGTCAGCGATGAACATGGAGAACAATTCCATCAAGATATCGCCGTAATGGAGTCACGCTATCAAGGACGGTGGAGTGTGACCATGCTTGCCGATTATTGTTGGATGCTTCATCGCGATGTACCACATGCCATTCACCGACGAAAGTCGACTGCAAAGACATTCAAGCCTACATAACTGTTACACTTCTTGTATGAATGATGTTATAATACTGTATGCCTTGTTAAAAAACTTCAATTGCGTATTTCTAGAGATCCCGACCTGATAGAGAAAAACGGTTTGCAGATTTAAAAACAGCGCATTAAAATTGACCAGACAAACATAGAAATGTTAGAGAAAGAAAAAAAAAGTTTTTTTTTGTTAGTCAGTGTAATAAATGAATAAACATTGATTGCTTTGTTTTAAAATAACATGTAACAAATTTAATAATCAATTAGTTTTAACAGGTTAAAATAGTGATGAAATGAAGGTGAATTTTAGAGGTAAAATAAATTAGTCTTCACTAAGACTTGGTTTGAGGATTTCTTTTTTAAATATTGTCCTTTTGCTGTTTCCTGGTGATCAGAACTTCACTGATCTAGGTGAGTCCTGCAGCCATGGTATCGTCAGTTCTGCTGTGATGATGACCCTTCACAATCTGATAGATTTGTTCTACGAACAGTCTGATAGCTTCGTTCCACGAACAGTCTGATAGCTTCGTTCCACGTACTTTAGATAAAAATAAAACGAACAAATGCTTCTGCTAAGTACATTTGTGGGCTGCAAATTAACAGGCGCATTGTATCGCTGTCCATCCACCAATGTTAGCCTCACTGAATAATTAAATTCTTGAGTATACAGCGTAACTCAGGGAAGATGATTAGAAATCACCAATATCATTCTGAGTATTAAATTGGGAAAATATGTGCTTGGACAGCGCGAAAGCAATGATTTACCTGAAATGCAAAATTATATTATACACTTTAGGCACATGCGATGTAATCATTACTCATCACTGCTCTATTCGGAGTCTGGGCGCTGCTGCTTCCGCGTTTCTGAGCGAATTAGCATAAAACAAACACAAGCGCTTGCTGTAGTGGTTTATGAACATACTATTTTCATATGTTGAGGTTGCCAGCCTCATATATATAACCACTTAGCAAGGAAAACATGTCAAATTCACATTTGTAAAATAAACGTTTACACTTACCCCAACGAAACATTTGGGAACACAATCTCCTGGCACAGTTTAGAATGGACACAGCACTTAGGGTGCTTTCAAATCACTTAGTCTGGAAATTGTGTATTCCTCTTATGACAGGTGATATGATTCCTTAGGACTCCAGACTTTGTATTTTAAAAATGCAGGTTTACTTTTTTAAGGTTTTTTTTTCTTTGATCCTTAGCCGCCGACCGTCAAAGCAGTCAGTGGCCATCACGCCTACTGGCGTCTTGTAGGGCAACAACAAATTGATTCCACTTTGCTCGGTCGGTGGCCATCCTTCGTACAGTGCCCCAGCTCTGGTTCATTCTTTGCATCTCAGCCTCCACAGTCCTCCGCCAGGTTGTTTTTGGTCGGCCTCTTTTTCGGTTTCCTTCAGGGGTCCAAAGCATAGCTGTTCTTGTGATGGCATCGGGGTCTCTTCTGAGGACATGACCAACCCAGTTCCAGCGTCTGCCAGCTATGATGGTGTGCATGTCCTCTTGCTTGCTACGAGTAAGCAGATCTTGGTTAGTGATGGTATTCGGCCAAAAGATTCGGTGAATTTTTCTTAAGCATGTTGTGTGAAAAGAGGACAATTTCGACATTTCCTTCTCTGTAACTCTCCAGCATTCCGCACCATAGAGAAGCACAGAAAGCACACAGCTCTGATGTAATCTTAATTTTGTGCTTGTGCTGTATTGGGAGGACTTCCAGATGTTGTTTAGGCTAAAGAAGGCTGTTCTTGCCTTATTCATTCTGATGTTGATGTCTTTGCCTGCCCCGCCGTCTGGTGTTACTATGCTTCCTAGGTATGTGAAGGTATCTGTCTGTACTAATTGCTTATTCCTTACTGATATGGGCTCAGGGTTGCTCACATTGAGCGTCATGACCTCAGACTTCTTTAAATTGATGTTCAAGCCCACCTGCTGGCTAAACTTATTAAGTCTATCCGTTTTTTTCCTGGATGTGTTGATGTGAATGTGCTAGTAGTGCAATGTCATCTGCATATTCCAGATCTTCCAATGTAGAAAATGTTGTCCATCTTATTCCTCTTGGACTGCCCTCTGTTGTCTGGCGCATCACCCAGTCTATGACTGTTAAAAATAGAGTGGTTGATAAGGGGCATCACTGTCGTACTCCTGTCTTCACCTCAAAGGTTAGGTTGCTCTGCCCAACACTGCACGTAAAGTTTGCATAGAGGCTTTTTATGATTGACACTATACAGCTTGGAATTCTATAAGCCCTCAGCATTTTCCATAAACTGTCCCTATGTATGCTGTCAAAAGCCTTTTCAAATTCAACGAAATTAATGTAAAGCTGTCTTTGCCATTCGGAGCACTGCTCTATAATGTTCCTGAGAGTGAATATATGATCTACACATCTCCTGTTCTTTCTAAATCCTGCTTGTTCTTTCCTCAGTTTGTGATCTACTGCTTTTGAAATTCTCTGTATAATTATCCTGCCTAGTATTTTGCTGGGAACTGAGAGAAGAGTGATTCCTCTCCAATTATTGCAGTCTGCAAGATCTCCCTTCTTGGGCAATTTGACAATTATTCCTTTGTTCCACTCTGATGGTGTTGTCCCCGTTTTCCAGACTTGTGCAAATAGTGGTTCTAATAGTTCTGCAGCTAGCTCAGGGTCTGTCTTAAATAGCTCTGCATTTAAGTTATCATGGCCCGGAGCTTTGCCGTTCTTTAACCCTTTGATTGCTGTGATGATTTCTTCTTTTCGTGGAATGTCTGTATTCACATCTAGATCGTTTTCAGCCTCAGGAACATTCAATTGTGTCTCTGGTGGTTCCTTGTTCAGAGTTTCTCTGAAGTGATCTGCCCATCTTGTTTCTTGTCCCTCTGCTGTCGTGATGAGATTACCTTGCTTATCTCTTACTAATGTAATATTGTTTGCACCTCGTTTTCCGCTGATGAATTTAGTTATTTTGTATACTGTGCTTTGTTCATTTCTCAGTGCTGCCTCCTCTGCCTGTCTTGCAAGATCGTCTAGGAAATTCCTTTTGTTGGCTCGGGTTTGGCGTTTAACTTCCTTGTCCAGCTGACTGTACTGTTCGCTATATAGTTGCTTTAACCTGGGGGACTTCGCTTCTGTTTTCTTTCTTTTCATTTCCTTTCTCATCGTTATGGTGTTTAAAGTTTCTGGTGTTATCCAGTCTTGCTTCTTCCTTTCCTGGAATCCCAAGCATGATTTGCTGCTTTCTTTGTATATTGTTGAAATGGTGTTGAAATTCTGGTCTATATCATCAGTCAATGTCTTTTCCCGACTTTTGGCAAATTGATATCGTTTCTTTATGTCGGCTGTAAAAGCTTTTCTGGTAAGGGAGTCCTTCAATTTGCTGATGTCAAACCTTTTCTGCGTAGTTACAGTTGGTGCAGCCCTTCTTAGTTTCACTTTCAGTTTTGCTACTACTAAATGGTGATCACTTCCCACATCTGCACCTCTTCTTACCTTCACATCTTGTAATGCATGTCTCCATCTACCGTTAACCATGATGTGGTCTATCTGGTTTCTGTCCCGACCATTTGGTGATTCCCATGTTAATTTGTGAATTTCTTTATGTGGGAAGAGTGTTCCTCCAATGACCAGGTTATTAATGCTACAGAAACTTATTAGTTTATCCCCATTTTCGTTTGCTGTTCCGCTGCCGCATTTCCCCATTGTTCTTTCATTATTTGTATTGTGTGTACCAACTTTTGCATTGAGGTCTCCCATTACTATAACAAGATCATATCTAGGTATGTCTTCCATTTCTTTCTTTTAAGGTTTAAAGTTGCCCAAATACTTCGATCCTGGTCCTTTAAGTTTCCAGTATTTGTATTTAAATATGCGGTTTTACTTTTAAGTTTTAAAGTTGCCCAAATACCTCGATCTGTCACTTATAATTTTGGAATCCTTTGTCTGCTCCTTCTCATTCTGGCTGTTAGCTTGGCGGGGCGATGCAGTCTGATTTGTGACTCCGATTTCGCTAGATTATATTTCCAATTCTCAGTTCAAAATCCCAGATTGTACTTCCGACGAATTTACCAATGAGAACCATTGTGCATACCGTCTCTCAAATCGAACGCTCTTAGCACTATCTGGGTTGCGGTGTTTAAATCATAATACCCTCGCGTATTTTAAAATGTTACATTTAAAAATTCCATCGCGTGACCTCTTTCAAATAATGCTGTAATACTTCCGCCCAGATTGTCTCCTCTGCCATGTCATCTGTAATAATTACACAGGGATAGTCCCGCGGAAGCGACTATCTACTTATCACCTGTGTCTTTGACCATCCCTAAGACGGCTTTCTTTTCATCGATCGTACGAGACCATGTTGTACAAACGCAGATCGCCTCTATCAAAGGTGACTAGGCGACCTACGTGATAAAAGTATTATCTGCTGCCCGGTCCAATAAACCTGGTATTATTACGGTTCAGCTGGCGTAACGTAAACAAGTCTCGGAGTGGTTACAGCAAAAAAATGAATGAAGGTGCATAAAATATGCCAAGTAAAAAGCGGATGAAGGAGAGTGAGAGAGCGGCTCAAAAGTACATGTACAAACGGTTTGTCACAGCCGTGAGTCCAAATGTTCCTATAATTTATCTTAAGAGAGTGTGTGTGTGTGATATATATATATCTGTGAGCATGTGATTTCCTGGTGCAGACTTCCTACAAGGATGCCAGCTACATTGGTGTCTTCATGCTCTGTAAGTAGCACAACAGAAAATTATGAATCATTTTACTACAAAAACATTATTGCAATCTTAACAAAATAAGAGATTTCAATCCAAAAGAAAAAAAAACCCTTATCAAACTTTAGATCCCCAGCTGAGGTGGGATATTTTAGACCGCAAACGGCTCCGGGGTCAACCCAGCCTCATGAATTTGGTACCAGAGCAACTCTGAGAAGGTTAAGGCGGCCGGCGTGATGCTGACCACATAACACCTGGTGTGCCGACGGTCAAGAAAATATGAGCCTAACACCATATTCCCAATAACGGGATCCCTAATCCAAACTGCTAGCTAAATATAGATAGAATATTATCATACATGACACGTCATTATAACGGGTGAAAAAAAACTTTCACAATAAATGAATTGCAATGACTTGCTAAACAATAACAAAACCCCCCCAAAAAGCGTTAAAAAATAATCTAAACTCCAGAGAATAAAATTATTCAGATGCCTTCCATTGGCCGCTGTCACACGCGCTCACCCCGCTGGTGATGAGCAAACATTAGCACAGATATTGATAGAACTAAATTAATACATCAGATCCTGTCACGATCTGAACTCGGATAAAGTGGGAGCTCCAGCTCGATGTAATCATAATAGTGTTGTTTCTAGAAAACCACAAAAAAAAACAACATTAACATGCAACGTAAGCATAGCTGCAACATCAGTTTGAAATAGCGTAAACACTCCTCGCTATTTCTTTGCTTTTGTTTGTCTACTTTTATAACTTCTTTCCATCATTCCCCCACGTGCATACACTTTTACACACGCGTAAGCAAGCACACAGCACACACACATACACGTATTTATCTTTTTTTTTTTAAAGAGATAAATTGACAGTAAATATCTTGGCTAAGACTGTTAACTTTCCTGCATTAAATTATTATTATATACTAGCAATAACCCGTCAACATTGACAGGTTATTAATTATAGTGTGTTGTTTCTGTTACATGCATTACAGACGGTACTATCACTACTGTGGTCATTTCATTGCAGGCGACCGTCATTAGATATTTGTAGTGAAAATTATATGGATGTATTAAATATGAAGACATGGAGTAACCTTATCTAAATGACATGTGGAGCAGTGGTAATTGTGGTGGGTTTTGATGTTAAAGGAAAGTAGTTAGTATCTGTCTACAGAGTGAGGTCAGCTATGCAATTCCCTGAGTCTAATAGTTGAATTTGATGTTCTCAGGGTACCTGACTGCTACCACCCTACGATCTCACTCTGCGATTTATTTTGGGTATCTAGTGTTTGTGATGTTATTTATATGGATTGATGTCTAGGGTAATGAAAATGTAGTGATAAATTCGTTAAACAAATACAATTTAATTCACTAACATCGAATAAACAAGACTGGGTTTAAAGTTATGATATATATGTATATACAATTTAATTTCCTGTCCCTCAAATTTTTTAGGACAGGAATGTTTAACTTAAAAATGAAATTATGGTTTTATATCAAATTAACTACACAATAAGGTTATTAGTCCAATATGCACACGATCCACTGCCGTGTATTCTGGAGTCTGCTACTACTTGTTTGCTTTGATAAAGAAACAACCGGTAGGTTGCCTCAACTTCTGCAGCTCCGATTTCTGACCAACTTGATCTGGGTGATGTAACCCTGAAACAAGAGGAACAAGCCTCCCTAAGTCTCCAGCTGACTATCTCCACCACTACCAATTTAACATCATTAAACAAGTATTGTGATCAGATATAATAGCTAACTAAATTAGCTACACTCTTTAACTTTATTGTGACTTCTTCATAACAGTGGGTATCTTCTTTTCCACATAGTATCAACGCCCCTGTCACTATACATCATCTTCTTCAGCTGAAATACAATCTGTTCTTTTCTTCAAAGTTAATATACCAATAGGCCTGCCAGTGACTTCCTGGTCTTACAGTCAAAATATATATATGACAATATTCAACTCAAATTTAGTTTAATTTGCTTCCTATGTCTGCTTAGACATGCCTCTGCTCCTAGTATGTCGCAATCTTCCACAAAGGCAAAATGTCGTACACACACAATGTTATGGCGCCCTATCTGGGTTGGCCTCTACATATAATAATGTATTAAAAAGGTTATTCATCTTACCGCAATCAATGAAATAATCACACACTATGTAAAGGTTTAACAGGCTGTCAATGGTCACTTTTAGACAGCTGCTTCTATAGACGCAACGGCAATTATTTGCTCTGCTTGAAACCTTGCTTGTATGAAAAATCTCTATCAAGTGGCACCCTGCATAGCAGATGCGGTAGTTTTATTCTCCCTATGTCTATTCTAACATTAACCAATCAGATTAAACTACACCGAATTTACTCTTTTTTGAAAATCCCAAACACTAATTTTTGAAAATCCCAAACATTTTTGTACGTTTATCAATACGTTCGTCCATCTGCTTCTAACATTAATGTTTAGACTATGTGTCGCTTACGCTGGCAAAACTTCAAAGTTAAACCTCTCCCCTTCCTCCTAGTAGTGTCTATCAAATGAGGCAAGCCAATGTGACTTGTTTCCAAGCAACGACTAGAAAAATGTTACTTTTAAATTGAGCTGGGATATCAGTGTGTTCGTATATCTGTGTTGGCAAATTTTATTTTATGCGATAACTCAGTCACTTTTGATGCTATCTAAAAGATGAAAAGTGATTATTAATCAGGCTAATATCCTTTATCTAGCCAGTAGATTTTCATCTACGTCTTTATCTAAGTTTATAGTATAGTATTGACTAAACAACATTATTGCTTTTAATTCCATTCTGTCTTTTTCTTTTTATTCATCCTTCATAACATTATCTACGTTTTCTGTCTTTCTTTAGTCCCATGCGCTCCCCTGCACTCATGTGTTCGTTAGTTTCAGTTTGAAAATACCCAAGTTGGTTTTGACTGTTTCCCTACTAACCCCCTCTCTCTCTATCTGTCTCCCGTCTTTTTTTTAAAGAAACACGTGTTGGCCGTCTTCCAAAACGGTTTCATGTTATATTTAAAAAAATAGTACGGAGCGACGAAAAAGTCTTTTGTAATAGGGGATGGGTACCCTCGCGTGGCGTTAATAGTTTCAAATCGCATGCCTCTCGTTGGCGTTTTTGAAAATGCGACGTTCTGAAAAAACGGCGTCTAACGACAACTGTCGCATGTTGTAACTAATAATAGATTCTTAGAATACGTTAGTTAAAAAAAATTCAAGGAGTGTCCAATATTTTGCATTAGATTTTATCGTCCTTGACAATTTTCAAATTTGTATAGTAGCGGGTTATAAACGGTAACTTTACGTCACTAGAATTGGACTTTTGAAAAAAATGAATATGGTAGGGCAGTGGTAGCTATCTTGGCGTATTGGAACAAAATTCACTTACAGTATTATCATTATAATTTGAGAGGGAAGGTTAAAAACGGTGCATTTTATCACAATGATGATCTAATGGACCGTAAACTGACTAAATAACTAACATTTCTTTTATGACAACATGTCTCGTAATTGTTCGCGCATCTTTTAAAATCTTGCCCTGGTCGACTTACTGCCTCTGAGAAGCCATGGTCGACTTACTGCCTCTGAGAACAACGTTTGAAGTTTGACGAAACTCCAGTGCATGTACTGTTTATCAATCGTGTTGTTGGCCTCTCTCCATAATCAAACTGTTCATGCACACCTTCATTTGCGCACTTTTTCTATTTTCAGGAGAGTACATATAAGGGGAAACAATACAATTATTGTCTAACTTTCAACCACAGTTGCACCCCCTTAGCTGTGGTTGAACGTTAATGTACTCTCTCGAAAAAAGAAAAATATATATATATATATTTGTATTTAAATACCTAGGCATGTTAATAACATCAGTCGGAAGATGCATCATAAAGTAGAGAGTTAACTTTCCAAAGCAGAAACAGCGTTCCTTAAACTTAAAAAAAAAAAAAATATATACGTGATCAACAGGCACTCGTTGGACAATGACTGCCTGTTAAATTACTTATTTTTATTTAATTATTTATTTATTTCTTACAGGACTGAAGTTTCCTCCATTATTCATAAAATGAAAAGTATTTTATGCAACAAATATTTGTCAACGGAAGTACGAAAGAGATTGATTCGATTTCATAAACAGCTAATCCTACCACAATGAAGTGAGTCATGGACAATTAGTAAACAAGCGAGAAAATCCCTGGTGGACATGCATGTGGTTTTATTGAAGAATATTGCGAATACTTCAAGAATGTCACGAATATCAAGGACCTCTGAAAAGAGTAATAACGAAGTCCTGAAATAAGATATTATGCAGAACGGGGCTTTGGGATCGGAGTCGTGAATCGGTCTTTTCTTAAAGGAGTCGGAAAAAATGTCCGGACTCCGAATTTTATGCCATATGACTAATTAAAAACACTGTAGTCGAAGTCGGACTTTTAAAATTTAGGAGTCGGAGTCGGAAAATTTTTTAGCCGACTCCACAACCCTGATGCAGAGGAAGCTTATTACTCACAGAAGATGGAAGCAGTTCGCTTTAATTTGGTCGGTTATTTGAATTAAAAAATATATTAATTACATTGTGGAAACAGGAAAGACTGTAGGGGGAAGAAGATATATAGGATGATAAAGTCAGAAGATACTTGACAGTATGACATCATGGCAGGAAAAGAAGTCAACAACAGACCCGATTGACAGCACTGTACATAGAAAGTTGTGGAGTGTCATGATCACTTATGCCACCAGGCATGGTACTTAAAGAAGAAGAAGAATCTATCTCGTGGTGATTTAGATACGAGAGAAAAGGATTTCTCATTACAGCTGATTTCTCCAAACAATACGCTGCTGTAATTGTCGTAAATTTACATTAAGAATAATGAAATGTTTAAGAACAAAAGGCACGAATCATCAGCCATCAGCATAAACTACGGTTATTTTCTAATCTGCTTCACCCAGCCTTGTCAGCTAGAACAGCATATAAACATAAATTATCTGAATTGAAGTAAGGTAGACTCGAATAGCAATTGTAAACTTTTCTGTTGTCACAGTCGTTACTAAAATCTAACTGATATATTATTTGGAGATAAAGCAGTAAAATTAGACCCATAGCAGACACTGTCATTGGGGAGTGGCGTCAGGGTTGGAATTAGGACAGAGCGACCGCCGTGGACGCAAAGGGCAAGGGCGCGTTGAAGGGGGCGATAAAAAAGTTTTTTTGTTTTTTTCTTACGAAGGTGGACCTTTCTTCAGATGTGACACATAATTCTTTTAAGCCAATGCACACAAAGTACATTTTTATATCGTCGGAGTGGATAAGAGGTATAGCGTCCGCCTCGAAATCTAGAGGTACCAGGTGATGCAGGTGAGTATAAATAGAGTATATCTGAGTTAGACAGAGAATGAATGTGTAATGTGAAAGTAGATGAGATAGAGCCACTAATGAAATAGTGGGGAGAGATATGACTTCTGAAGAGTATTGGGTTACGTCTTCAGCCTCCAGCGACTGCGTATTACTATGTCAATCCCTCGCCCGTTCTCTTTGAACTAATTAGAATCCTTCTAATGCAGTAAGAACATCAAGTGAAAGTTATAAGAGAGAGATCCTGACCACAGGATATATATATATATATATATATATATATATATATATATATATATATATATATATATATATATATATATATATATATATATATATATATATATCTGCCTGTCTGTTTTATTTATGTTTCTCGACACCGCCCACCTTTTTTGTCATTTTTGCTCTAACAGCTCGAGTTCTGTCTTTGGTACTTGTCAATCTCGCGAGAACCAAGCTATGCCCACCCTTTCGCACGTGTAAAGCGGCGTTTCTGCTCTACAGTCTTTTATCTAGCGATTCTTGGGGAAGCGGCAAAACTGCTGGTTCTTTGAGGCTCAGTCTTCGCCTACACAGGGAAACTTCTCTGTCTTTTATTTCATGCCGTCCCGGGGTTTTTCATCCTGAACGTAGGACGCTCGTAGAACGGGCGAGCGTGCTAACATGACGTCACTTTCTTTCCGTCTTGTTGCAATCGAAGACGCTCTCCCTCGTAAGTCTTATATCTGGTTGTTTCATCAGCATGTGTATCATTTGTTTTCGAGATGTATTTCCATTTGCGAGTATGTGTATAAGTTAATTCTGTATAAAATCTGCTACTCGTTTTGCTATTAGTGTGTGTCACCGCAACATGAATTTTATAACGCTCCCAGTGTAGTCCCTATTAGATAAATTATCTCAGGGCCACTTTTATTTATCAATTCATGTTTGAATAGATAACCGTGGGTTGCCTAAAATATTGTTGTGTGTGTGTAGAAGCGAGGGTCAAGTAGAGTCGCGCGCGTGAAGAGCGTTCACACATGGCTCAGTTACCTGCGTGAATAGTACATTCAGAGACGTGGGGGAGGGGGGGGGTTGCGTGTTTCATGAAGTGAAAGAACGTGTTTTGTTAGATATGGATATATACAAATATTTTTTTGACTTGTTGTGTATTTCAGAGCTGGTCACCCTGACGCTGTCTGTGCTCTCCTGGCGGGCACTAAACGATTTTCCAGAAGTATACTGGGCATTTACAAGAACGGGCCCTTGGATTCTATATATATATATATTCAATAGGTCATTGTCAGTTGTTACATCTAGCCATTTGATATAACGAATTTGACGTCGGTGCACTTAAGGCTCACTGTAATACTTGACCTCAAGGTCTTTTATATAATGGGACATGCGTCCTAATATAACCGACGGACCTTGTTTCTAGGCAGAATTCCTGTTTTTTTTTTGGCACCTTTGGCGAAAGTCTGGAATTTGTCATGACACGCTTCTGAACCATACAACAGGACATACGTAAATCTGTGTTAGCCTAAATTCACTTGGTAGAGAATAAGCAGCTGAGCTCAGTTATGGTCTTATTCTTCTTCTTATTTGTTGGCCCTAAGACTTCTACATTAATGACTCTAATAAAGGCAGTCAGCTCAAGGTTCCTGACATCTCTAAACAGTTTTTCATGGGTAGAAGTGGGTTGTTGCCATATGCCACTCCCTTCACCGCTGTTAAGTTGGGCAGAACTGGAACAGATGTTCGGCTGTCATGGGGCTGGTGCCACAGGAACAGAGATTTGATGGTACTTGTGATATAGATGGTACAACCTATTGTGTAAGCAGGAAATGATGACATGTTCTCGCCTAGATAGCTGGTGATAGGCATCGTCTTTTATGTGACCTGGGTGTTCTCTGCCCCATTTGGACTTGAATATGGCTTTTATAGTTGTTTTAGCCATGTCATAAGTTGTTTCTATATCGTTTTGTTGCAGGGCTCCACTGGTCTGTAAGAGATGATGACAGTTTTGGCAATCACGTCACTGTTTGCTTCTCGTTCTTTATCGATCATCTTCATCATCGCCGCTTACATATAATCGTCATTGAGATATATCTCTGCGTCTTCTGTTAATCTATTTGTCCTTTTCTGTGTGTTCTATACTTTATGTAATAAAATATTTAGGTCACTTACAAAAATAAATGAGACTCCGATGTGCTAAGTGGTTAGACCGCTTTCTTCTAGCGATACAGTAACTGGGTTCCTGAATCTAGACCAGTCTATCCAGCTGTAAATGGGTATCTAGCTCTGCTCTTGAGTTAGGGAAGGCAAAGGCAGCGAGGAAGAGAATTGGTCACCTCCCCTCTTAAAGCTGGATCTAGTATAGTGAGGTTTCTCTCTGACTTCATTCCTCTACGGCAGTATTTGCTAGAGGAATATCTATAACTTAACATAAATATGGACAATGAACAATGATACTGGATGAAAGAATTGAGACCGTTGAAATGTGAATGTATGGAGTGCATCTCATTGTATCACAAGAAAAGAAAGATGTCTTAGAAAAATAGCTAGAATTGAAGGAAAAGACCAACAAAAAAAAAGACATGCAAATTAAGGAACAAAAATATTCTTGGATATATAAAAACATAATACTCTGTTGAACACCAGAAGTGAAAGATGGTTGCAAGCAAAACAGCAAGAAGACTATAACAATATAAGCCGAAAAAACATCAAAAGTTGGACATGCAGTGGCCTATCAGAGTGTATCATCTGAACAAGAGACACAAAACGTTAGCGATCCATTACGTAGCCAACTTTCAGTGCAAGAACCACACTGACCTGGTTTTCCCTAAATACTATATAGTTTGATGCGTCTGTGTTCTATACAAACGTTTGTCAAGTCTCTGTTCCAAACAAATGTTTATGTCACTGTTCTATACAACCGTTTGTTATGTCACTGTTCTCTACAACCGTTTGTTATCTCACTGTTCTCTCCAAATGTTTGTTATGTCACTGTTCTATACAAAAGTTTGTCATGTCTTTGCTCTAAATAAAACGATTGTTATGTCTCTGTTCTGCACAAATGTTTATTATGTCTCTCTTCTATACAAATGTTTGTCATGTCTTTGTTTTACACAAATTTTTTTAATGTCTGTTCTGTACACATGTTTATCATGTTTCTGTTCCATTCAAATGTTTGTCATGTCTTTGTTCTACAGAAACGTGTGTTATGTCTCTGTTCTATATAAATGTTTATCATTTCTCTGTTCTATACAAAAGTTTATCATGTTTCTGTTCTATACAAACGTTTGTCATGTCTCTGTTCTATACAAACGTTTGCCATGTCTCTGTTCTATACAAACGTTTGTAATGTCTCTGTTCTATACAAACGTTTGTTATGTCTGTGTTCTATACAAACGTTTGTTATGTCTCTGTTCCATACAAACATTTGCCACGTCTCAGTTCTATACAAACGTTTGCCATGTCTCAGTTCTATATAAAAGTTTGTTATGTCTTTGTTCCATACAAACATGTGACATGTCTCTGTTCTATACAAACGTATGCCATGTTTCTGTTCTACACAAACGTTTGCTATGTCTTAGTTCAATACAAACGTTTGTTATGTCTCTGTTCTATACAAACATTTGCCATGTCTCTGTTTTATACAAACGTATGCCATGTCTCTGTTGTATACAAACGTTTGCCATGTCTTTGTTCTATACAAACGTTTGCCATGTCTTTGTTCTATACAAACGTTTGCCATGTCTCTGTTCTATACAAAAGTATGCCATATCTCTGTTCTATACAAACGTTTGCCATGTCTCTGTTCTATACAAACGTATGCCATGTCTCTGTTCTATACAAACGTTTGCCATGTCTCTGTTCTATACAAATGGATGCAATGTCTCTGTTCTATACAAACGTTTGCCATGTCTCTGTTCTATACAAACATTTGCCATGTCTCTGTTCTATACAAACGTATGCCATGTCTCTGTTCTATACAAACGTATGCCATGTCTCGGTTCTTTACAAACGTTTGCCATGTCTCAGTTCTATACAAACGTTTGCCATGTCTCAGTTCTATACAAACATTTGCCATGTCTCTGTCTTATACAAACATATGCCATGTCTCTGTTCTATACAAACGTATGCCATGTCCCAGTTCTATACAAACGTTTGCCATGTATCTGTTCCATACAAGAGTTTCTCACGTCTTTGTTTTCTATAAATGTTTCTCATGTTTCTGCTCTATACAAAAGTTTGTCTTATCTATATTAATATATAAAAGTTTATCATGTACTCTGGGAAGGTTAAGGCGGCCGGCGTGATGCTGACCACATCACCCCTAGTGTGCCGCTGGTCAAGAAAATATGGGCCTAACAACTAATTCACAATATGCCTCAATGGACGTGTAACGGGATCCTTTACCTTTGTCATGTCGTGCTGTTTCGAAAAAAAATCTTATCATTTCTTTCTTCAGCGTGCAAGTTTCTAATAGCCTACCTATTTTCTATACACATGTTTTTTTTTCCAGACGTTTCATATGTTATTACATACAGAAAATTGCAATGTCGTTGATTCCCTTTTTTTCCCTTAACCAGCGGCACTTGGGCTTTCAGCCCTTCGGCCCAATGACATGTCATTGCGAGGCTGTGGAACCTGAGGACTTTCCTTCCAACCCGGTCAGGAGCTTCGCTCCTTCCCATCCACAGAGGGTTTATCACAGGAGCCGTTCAGGTTATTCAGTCAAATTTCCGGCCGTAAACATTTCTTCAAACGCTGACGCCCGGGTTTGAACCATGAACACCTGGTCGCCAGTACAACGCCGAAGCCATTACACAAGCCGCTTGATTCCTAAAAAAATGTTCCTGTTTTAAAATGCTCCGTAAAAAATTATGTCGTTTTCATACTTTATATTAATGTATGCTTTTTACTTGCTGGGAGTAGAAAATGCCTTAGTTTATTGCCAGTTTGGCACTTCGCCACTTCACCCAATAGCCACTCTATGTCACGTGATGAGACTGGCTGGGAAAGTATTGCTAACGAGGCGGATGAAAACAAGAGTTAGTTAGCAGCGAAGTGGGCACTGAGTGACCAACCGTCTGGCTGTCGAGATGTGTATTTGGCTATGTGTGTTCAGCACTAATATATATTGCTGTGTATAATACCCTTTACATGAAAGTATACAACTGTATGTCATATTTAACGATTGGAAGAATTGTTTATGCCAATGAGTGACTATTATGATTATTATTATTATTAATCTTGATTATGTTCTTATTGCCTGACCACATCAATGGGTCTATTGTGAAGTTTCGTCATGTGTATTAAAGTTACAAACCGTCACTCAGCTGTTATTACTTTCGTTGGAGAAAGAGATGTGTGCACAAAGTAAGTTAATACTCATTTGCCAGGCACGTAAAGAGAGAACCCTGGACATTACATTCCTATCCATATTGGATACAAATAAACAGTCGTGCGAAAGCAAAAGGCAGGAATTAGCATGAAAAAAATAAACCTCTCAACAGATGGGGAACCAAGCCATGTGCCTCGCGAATTTTTATGCCTGAATTAATTATGTGCACCAAGTTTATCTATAATGCATTGGCATCAATTGAACTATAACATGATTGAACATGAGACAGGAGTTCCGATGCACTTTTAAGGCAACGTGTTTTAAGCTATTTTGAAGAACTGTGCTGTATAACAATGACTTTTAGTTCGTGTAAATGAACCTTCTTGCAAACGAACCTTTTTGCAAACACTGCGGTGAAACCAGCAATCGGGCAAATGAACTTCCAGTGCAAACGAAACTTTTTGACGCACAGCGGCAAATTAGCCACGCCCCGTGACCTGTGATCATGACCAGGAATGTGGGTCAAGAAACGCGCTCGTATTGATAGATGCCAAGGAATTTTAGCGCTTTGACGCATTCATACTGATAGTCCTTTTTTGCACGTGAATTGAACGTGAATTAAAACGTCTTCAGTTAGAACACGATGGGAAGAAAAAGGCACAAGATTTAGAGAAGGACAAGTTAGAACTAGAATAAAAGGAGAAACTGGAGCGAATAAAGGTGGAAGAGAAAGAAAAAGATCACGCACAAGCTCTTGCACTTGAAAAATTAAAGATTGATGCTGAACAAGAAAAATTAAAGATAGACATGGAGATAGAGAAATTGCGTATTCAGACAGATGTAGATGTCGCTTCGCCTTAAGGAAAGTGGAGTTGGACGCTCCAAAGACATCATCTAGTGCACCAGTTACCACAAACCGGATACGATTGCCTAATTTCAACCAACAAAGCGACTGAATCGAAAGTTTCTTACAACGTTTTGAGCTCAAGGTCAGTGCGTTGAAGATCCCCAAGGTCAATGGAGTGCAACATTATGCGATTTTTTAACAGCGGACGCTCTACAGGCTTATTTTGCTCTGGACAGCAGTAGTAGAGAAGACAACGATGTTGTCAAGGAGACATTGCTACGTAAATTTCAGCTTACGGAAGCAGGATTCCGTGATAAATTTCATTCCTGTCTGCCTAGCAGGAAAGCTGACTTTGGAGAATTTATCTCATTAATAAAATTATATTATAAAAGATAGATAGAATTGTCCGGAATTGATAAGACCTTCACTGGCTTACTTGATCTAATGTTACGTGACAAGGTGTTGTCGGCATGTAGCCTCGATATTGCCTCATTTTTTCAAGAAAGAAAACCGAAAGACCTTGAGGCAATGGAGATACTTGGGAGACAATATATGACAGCTCACCAAGATAAAGAGGTTCACAAACCAACTATAAAGGATGCACTCCCAGTATGTGTGGCTCGTCATGACTTTAGAGATGGTGGTCGTAGACCTCGATCACAAAGTGTGGATAGCAGAGTAAGGCAAAGCTATAGATCCAACTACCGGGTAAAATATAACTTCCCAAGGCGGAGGTCACCATCTAACTTCTCACAGAGATGAGACTATGGTTATTCAAACCAAGGTCAGTGGCGGCACAATTCTAGCCATGGTGAGGAAATGCATCACAAACGTATGGATCATAGACCCGCACAAGACAATGCACCTTACAGTGGTAATAGGAATAATGGCAGATGTTGGTCATGTGCTAGGAATAGACCTTACAAGAAATACTATGGAAACAGTACTAACAAACACTGTGGGCATAATGACAATAGCAATCATGAGAAGGGTAATGCATGTGTAGCTACAAAAAAGAAGAATGATGAGAAGGGAGCCGACCATGCCAATTCATGTATTGTTAGCTCACTTAATGATGAAAATTGTTATTGGTGCAAATCTTTATTCCAACCTGGTTCACAGCCCAGATTGATCTGCGGGCATGCTGTACCCGCTATGTCATCTTGTGAGATCGTAGGACGCCTCACATTATATACTGGTTTCCTGTATAACAGGCATGTAAGTGTCCTTCGTGATTCTGGATGTACCACTGTCGGAGTCCGTAGATCGTTAATTGATGAATCTGCCTTTACTGGTAAAACAGTGAAGTGCATAACATTTGGTGGGAGTATAGAGTGTTACCCAGTGGCAGAAATAGATATTGCCACACCTTTCTTTACAGGTAAGTCAAGGGCATGTGTCCTTGACCAACCAGTATCAGACATTATTCTTGGTAATATACCAGGTATTAAGGATTGCTCTCCAGAGGAGATACATGAATGGGTTGAATCTCACCCAATGTTGGCTAACGCTGTGGTCACTAGGGCCCAGCATGCCGCTGAATGCAAGGCAGAGCCAGCTATACCATTTAGTGAGAAAGCATCTCTTCAGAATGTTCATAATGTTTCCCCCCAGTCGTTCGCGACCAAACAACGCGAAGATGTTGCTTTGCAACCATTGTTTGCTCTAGCAGAGAGCAAACATGTGAAGAAGACAAAAACGTCTCGTTATTGGTTTGAATTTAAAAACTCAGTACTGACTAGATGCTTTGACAACTATGTTTTAGTCAGGAGACAGGTAGTTATTCCAAAGAGTTTTAGACCTATTGTATTGAATACTGCCCATGACTTGCTTTTAGCTGGTCATATGGGGATTAAGTGTACTCTGTTTCGTGTCACCTTAAATTTTTATTGGCCCTGTGGTAACAAAGACGTAAAGCTATACTGCAGGTCATGTACAGCTTGTCAAAAGGTAGCACGTAGGGGCAAGCACCACGCTGCCCCCTTACAAATCACTGATGTGCAGTTACGGCCTTTCAGCAAGCTTGCAGTTGACATAGTTGGTCCTATGTCAGTCATGTCAGATAGAGGATATCGATATATCCTAACGTGTATAGACTTATGTACACGTTGGCCGGAGGCCATACCATTGAAGACTATCCCCTCAGCAGCTGTCGCTGATGCTCTATTTGTTATTTTTTGTCGCATAGGATTTCCTGATGAAATCCTATCAGATCGTGGTACTCAGTTTATGTCTCAAATGGTGAAAGATATTGAGAACATGTTAGCAATTAAGCATTCGTTCACAAGCCAATACCATCCGGAAAGCAATGGCGTTTGCGAGCGTTTCAAAGGCTCGTTGAAGCAGTTGTTAGGCAAAGTCACCGAGACATGTCCTCGTGACTGGGACCGAATGTTACCAGCGGTCTTATTTGCTTACATAGAAGTGCCCCATGAGAGCACTGGCTTTACGCCATTTCAGTTGGTATATGGTGCCAACCCTAGAGGTCCTATGCACATACTCAAGGATTTGTTGTTGGGATCAGTGGAGGATAATACTGTCCGCACCAGCTATGAACTGGTCATTGATCTCAGACAACGCCTTGTGGATGCATGTACTTATGCATTAAATATGATACGTAATGCTTCACACAGGTCGAGATTGCGCTGCAACCAATCTCGAAAATTACGTTCGTTCTTACCAGGAGAACAAGTATGGCTACTTCTTCCGACCAAGGAAAATAAACTGCTAATTTCCTGGCAGGGCCCTTTTAAGGTGGTTGAGAAGAAAACTGATGTAGATTATGCCATTGACATAAGGAGCAAAATTAAAACATTTCATTAATATGTTAAAATTGTATGTGGAGCGCCCTGCAGAGTTAGAACCTATCTTGGACAGTATTTCTGATGAACCGGTTCGACAGACTTTGTCGGTTGTTGTGGAATCTGACGATTCTACAGCAAGCGATATTTCTTTTAATTTTCCGCTGCTGCCTTTAACATTTTCCGAATCTTGGAGAGATGTAACTGTATCAGGTGATTTAGATTCTGGTTATCGAGAACAGGCTCTTGCTGTTTTAGAATCTTTCTCTGATGTGCTGACTGAACTTCCAGGTTGCACTGATGTTATCTCTTATGAAATTACATTGAGTGATGATCACCCTATCAAACTCAGACCGTATACTATACCTTTACACTACAGATCGCAGGTGGATAGTGAACTTAAGGATATGCTACGCATGGGCATCATTTCTCCTTCTGAATCATCCTATTCTTTTCCTATGGTTCTAGTTAGAAAGAAGGACAAATCTCTTCGCATCTGCATTTATTTTAGACGTCTTAACAGTGTCACTCTCACAGATGCTGAGCCTATGCCTGTTTTGGAGGATCTCTTATCACAACTATCACAGGCTACATACTTTAGCAAACTAGATCTATCCAAGGGATATTGGCAGATCCCTTTAACTGAAAAAGCCAAACCGCTAACTGCATTTATGACTCCATATGGTTTATTCCAATGGAATTATATGTGTTTTGGCCTTGTCAATGCTCCCGCGACTTTTGTGCGCATGATGCGAAGACTCTTAGGAGATAGATCTGATGTCATCACATATATAGACGACATCTGTTTATTCCATAGTTCTTGGCAAGAACATATCACAGGATTAAAATCTTTATTAATACTACTCAGAAAGCATGGTTTGACAGTTAGACCTTCCAAGGTTCAGATTGGATGTCGAGAAATTTCATTTCTTGGTCACCGTGTTGGTAACCACATGTTATACCCTGATGAGCACACTGTCAAACGCATATTAGAATTAGATATCCCTCGGACAAAGAAACAGGTTAGGAGCATGTTAGGACTCATTAACTTCTATCACAAGTTCATTCCAAACTTTTCATCTATTTCTTCTGTAATGTCATCTTTGACTAAAAGGGGAGCTCCTAATAAGATTGTTTGGTCCGACACTTGCAGTGGAGCTTTGAACAAAATTAAAACTGTATTTTCCAAGGCACCTATTTTGATGTTACCTAATATCACTATGCCATTCTTCTGAGGACTGATGCTTCTCAGACTGGCATTGGTGGTTGCCTGTTGCAATGGTTCAATGATACTCCACATCCATGCTTGTATGTAAGCAGGAAGTTGCTACCAGCAGAAACTCGGTATTTTACCAGTGAAAGAGAACTCTTGTCCATCATTTGGTGTAAGGGCAAGTTATCATGCTATTTACTAAGCGCACACTTCTACCCCCAGACGGATCACCGTCCACTAACATCCCTAAATCAAAAAACTACGACAAACAGTAGATTACACAGATGGTTTTTGCTTATCCAAGAATATAGATATACAATTATCCCCATCAAGGGATCAGAAAACTTTCTGGCAGACCTATTGTCAAGGAATATCACTGTAAAGTGAAATTGTTGGTGCCAGATGTTGACATTGTCTGATCTTGTTTTGTTTTTCAGTTGATACACTATTGAAACATTAATGTAACGACTTTAATTGCATTTTTTTTAAGATTGGATTACGTTTTGTCTAAACTGTTTAGATATATCTGTTTTCATGTCATTTGGTACTACAATTACTATTTCATATATATTATTCTAAGCAGTATGATTTTTCTTTCCTAATAGATTAATAGTTCTTGAGCTAACTATCCACTGTTCTCAAGCGAAAACCCTTGGTTTCTGCTCGGGAACAGGGGGGCAATGTTGGGAGTAGAAAATGCCTTAGTTTATTGCCAGTTTGGCACTTCGCCACTTCACCCAATAGCCACTCTATGTCACGTGATGAGACTGGCTGGGAAAGTATTGCTAACGAGGCGGATGAAAACGAGAGTTAGTTAACAGCGAAGTGGGCACTGAGTGACCAGCCGTCTGGCTGTCGAGATGTGTATTTCGCTAGGTGTGTTCCGCACTAATATATATTGCTGTGTATAATATCCTTTACATGAAAGTATACAACTGTATGTCATATTTAACCATTGGAAGAATTGTTCATGCCAATGAGTGACTACTATTATTATTATTATTAATCTTGATTATGTTCTTATTGCCTGACCACATCAATGGGTCTATTGTGAAGTTTCGTCATTGTGGTGAATGGGGATAATATATATCTTTATAGGGGACTTAGTGTACTGACTGAGATCAGCTGTGAAGGTCTATCTATCTATTTAATATTGTGATTTATTACATAGCCTTCTTTGCTACCACATATGTCAACCTCAGTCAGACTTATTCTGGATTTGTATAATGACTGCGTGTTATGTCTAGGGTATGATAGTGATGTAATGAGAGTACACAATAATTAACAGCCAGCTAAACACCTATGGTAAGACCCACAACACTTATAACACCAAACCTCTCACAAACCTCAACAACTTTAAGAGGGACCTTAAGTAAGTCGAGTGTTAACTTTTCAAATTTATGTATTATGTATTTATAAAAAGATATCCTGATCCAATGTCAAAGGAATCAGGAATCCCAATCACTATAATTATATGAAATATTTACACATTATACAAAGGGTATGTTAAAATTAACAACTGTGTCATGTAATCGCTGTGTGTGTTGTAGTCTTTGCGGAAATACTGGATGTTCAAGCTATGTGGTTGTTGCTCCTCATCACATTTCTAGTCTGTCTTTGATGGAAATAAGGTCTACACTTTCACTTTCCTATCAAGGAAACACTGTCGTGTCTCTCTGGCTTTATGTTCTTTGATTTTCAATTCTAAGAGGGGTCATAAGACTGAGCGTCACTGTTTACACCTCTTAACTTTGAGATGGCTGACAGGAACAGACTCCTATGCTCGTAAGGTCAGCATACTCTGGATTTCATCACTCTGGTCGTTCTCTTGTCCCAGGCATATATTCTCTGCCTCCGGATTGTACGATAATCTGACCAGGTGCTGCTCTAACAGTTTGAGGACCACTGTCCCACAATTAAGAAATCTGAGAACAAATTACGTTGAATAGCAAGACCAATATGGCACACTCTCGATCTGCTGTCGTTCCAGGCTTTCAAAGAATAAATGCACTGGCTTTCAACGCATAAGTTTCTCCAATGAAGAAATATTTGAATGTGGCAGTGAACTGACGCTCTTTTTGCCAATATCGGGAGTTCTAACCAATAAGGCCCTATGTTTACAAAGTATTTGAAATTAAAAGCAGCTTTCCTATCGTGTCTCTATTAGCAACCCACTAGTACTTTTTCTCGACTAATCGTAGTTAGTCTTTCATAAAATGGTAACCAATCAAATCGATTCTAACAGTGTGGCCTCCATTCATTTTAAAAGTCTTATCTACCATGCCAAATGGAGCAACCATGACCAAGTGTTGTCAATACGACACCACTACTTTATTTTGGCTATAAGTTGTTTATTCTTTAACTAATGGTGCAACACTTACTATATTCGTTATCAGCAAATTCTACTGCATCTAACTATATAAGTTTAAATGGTCTACTCTGTCAGTGGAGAGACATGATTTCAACCTAAACTCATGTTAATATTTAACTTTTCCACTGTTTATTAAAAAAATCTGGCCGGTCATACGCATTCGTTCGTGTGTTCCAAGAAATGCATAGTTTATTTTTAGCGTAGACTGTCAGTTTGATTTCAAGCCATAGCGTAGCAAATTAATATGCAGAACGCGTTTCGACATTCATGTCTCAATGCAATGCAGTGTACGCCTTAGGAAAGCACAGTCCTATACCAGTCTTCTTCCTATGTAATTATCTATCCGTTTGGCTTTACATTTAATTATGATTTATTTATGTGGATTTAGAATGTTCCACGACAGTCATATGTATTAAAGTTACAAACCGTCACTCATCTGTTATTACTTTCGTTGGAGAAAGAGATGTGTGCACAAAGTAAGTTAATACTCATTTGCCAGGCACGTAAAGAGAGAACCCTGGACATTACATTCCTATCCATATTGGATACAAATAAACAGTCGTGCATAAGCAAAAGGCAGGAATAAGCACGAAAAAAATAAACCTCTCAACAACTAAGCATACGAGGCTGCTAAGATAACTGTTTGAGATCCGCGAATTTGCTTTAAGAGTTTTTAAAGGGCGGGCGACATTGTTTAATGTTGTGAAGGCTAGTCTGACACTTAATGTTTTGATACTACATTTGATCTGATACCACCTGTTTTGAAATCACGCACTGTATTAATATAATGAATACATTCTCATATGTGTGTACACAGAGCAGGACTTCATCGATATGTCAGCCGTTGAACCGTGTATGCAATATTTAACTTATGTACCGTGTTATTTGAAATATTTTAGCTTTTTACCGTGTATCTGCAATATTTTTAACCTTTGTACCATGCATTTGAATTTTTTTAACTTTATACCGTGCATATGCAATATTTTAACTTTTGTACCGTTAACTTTAGTGCTTTCATCTCAATATTTTAACTTTTGTGCCGTTTAACTTTAATGCTTTCCTCTCAATATTTTAATTTTTGTACCCTGTAACCTTAATGCTTTCATCTGAATATTTTAACTTTTGTGCCGTGTAACGTCAGTGCTCTCCCATCAATATTTTACCTTTTGTACCGTTTATCTTTAGTGCTTTCTTCTCAATATTTTAACTTTTGTACAGTATAACTTTAATGCTTTCCTCTCAATATTTTAACTTTTGTGCCGTGTAACGTCAGTGCTTTCCTCTCAGTATTTTAACTCAGTGGTATACTTATCTCAGTATTTTATCTTGCACTGTCATTAAAGAATGATATATATATATTTTTTTTTTTTTTTTGAAATTTCGCATTTGACTTTAGTGTTTCAATACCAATATTATTTAAACTGTAGTTGGGCACTGTCACATTTGTTTCCCCCTAAAATTTGAGCTTCGCCTCGTTTTGGTGAAGCGTGCATTGTTCAACCTAAACACCAGGGCTGTCGGGTATATTATAGCTTTTGTCCAAATAAATAAAAGTGGTACATTATAATACAACCCACAAAACCCAGATCCAAACCTCAGAAATGAGGTATCTGAGGAAGGTGGTTGAAGTAATAAGAAGAGACATGGTCCGCAACCAGACGATACGTCAAGGCCTGAAATCACACCCCCTGCAGACCCAAGTAGAACAGTCCCAACTAACATGGTTTGGCCATGTCTGCAGAATGGGAGAAGATCGGCTACCACGACAAGCATGGGAAACAAAGAGCCAGGGATCCAGACCCCCAGGACGACCCAGAGTCCGCTGGGAGGACAGCATTAGACAATCTTTGAAGGACCGAGGACTAGAATGGAACCAAGCCAGGAGGAAGACAGCCGATAGGATAGTCTGGCGCTCTCTCTTCCAAACCTCTACACCTCACGGTAGTAGGGGAGCGACTTAGTAAGTAAGTAAGGTACAGTATAAAGTTACATCACACACAAAAAACTATCATGACCGTTACTTACTTAGTTAGTCGTTCCTCTTCTACCCTCAGGTGTACAGGTTAATGTCCATTATAATGCCCAATACTGTACTTCAGTGCTTCACAAAACCAATATTTTAATTTAAGTTACTTCGGTATGTGTTGGGTGACTCTAATACGCATACCCTGCTCCCAGCAAGCCACAAAAAAATAGTATTCCTAAACTGTTTCCGTCACGTGATACGTGCACCAAAACAAAAACCATGGCAAATGACGTTCTCCTGGGGAGTGTGCAGCTTTGATGTCTGCTAGTCCTTGGTTGGTTTCAAACAGTGACGGCACTGTCCCAGGAGTCGATTAGCTTAATAAAGTCACGCTCTGTTCTGTCATCAGAGAGCTTCTCACAGTCCTAACATAGGCCACAGTTACAAGTGGTCAGACCGTAAAGAGCAAGATTTCTTAACCCATTTTAGCGCCATGGACCCTTTTGATTGTCCGATTAAGACTATGGACACTTTTGATTGTACGGTGAAGGCTATGGACCTTTTTGATTGTCCTATTAAGACTATGGATCCATTTTCTTGTCCGGTGAAGGCTATATTAAGGCTATGGATCTCTTTTCTTGTCCGGTGAAGGCTATAGACCCTTTGATTCTCCGATAAAGGCTATGGACCATTTTGGTGGTCCTATTAAGACTATGGCTCCCTTTTCTTGTCTAATGAAAGCTATGGACCACGTCTTGGAAAAATTGTCAATAAAACCACAATTTAAAATGTTACATTAAACAATGTTACGTTATGTACACGGGTCCCCAAGAACCTATTCACGAACCCCCTCGGGGTCCATGACCACAGGTTAAGAAACCCTGTGCTAGAGTGTCTGCCATGTTGAATAAAGTGATTAGAATTTTTAATTCAAGTTTTGGGAACGGGAAGAAGCGGGTGCTGTGGACAGTACGCTGAGTTTCCACTGACATGAATTAATGTAGAGTTTTATTGCATGGTACATTCGGTGCGGTGCGTAAGTAGTTTGACATATGCCTCCTCCTCTCGTCCCATACACACATATATACACATACATACACGCGATACATGCAGCTAAAGTTAATTAAACTCTAATGGAAAATTTACTAAGATTCGTGAATAAAACTGCACATCAATTTTAGATAATTATTGCTTACCAAAAAAACAAAACATAAAAACAAAAAACCCATAGTTTTAAACTGAAAGCAAATGTTAAATACAAGTCACATTCTAGTTTTAGTGTATCTTATACAAGATTTACATTACATGCTTTGGCTTGGGCGAATAGTGTCACAGCTGAAGGTAGGTCAATCTTCTCGAAGAAGAGCTTTGTTTTTCGTCGCTCGCTCCGGCGGCCCCCTTGCCATTAGCACCCACAGCGGTCTCCCCGCCCTTGCAAGGGGTACCAGCTGCAGAAGTGGCTCAAAGCTCCGTAAGGAGCATAAATGGAAATAATGCTGATGATGATGATAATGATTTGGATGATGATGACGACGATGATAATGGTGATGATGATGATGATGGCAATGATGAAACAAAATCTCATACACCGTTGCTTTTCAAGTTACTTTTTTTTTTAATTAACCTGTCTAAAGGAACTTCAGTAGAGACAAGAGGAAGTAAATAATGTAACATGCCACCAAGATAGATGGAAAGGAGGCTTCGAGGCTAACATGACAACTGTGCCTGGCATGTAGACGATCTCGAGGGATTCTCCGTGACAGGGCAAGACAGACAGGTGTTGGCAGTGGCTTTTTCTCGGGATCACCGACAAATTGAAAAACAGAAAAAAAAATTCCTTACATTCTTACGGTATATTCAATCACGACTGGAAACGTTTAAGACGGCCACGCTAAACAGGGCATTACAATAATGAATAGCGTTTTAATTAAAATGAATCGTTGATTAATCATATTAATGTTTTGCGCCATCTAGAGATATGTTGATATATAGACTAACAGATACGACGGGAGGAGAGACGGATAAACAGACAGACAGGTGGACGGAGGGTTGGTCGGTAGGCAGACAAACTGCCGGTCGGCTAAACAGAAGGCAGACATAAAGACAGACAGAGACAGACAGACAGACAGACAGACAGACAGACAGACAGACAGACAGACAGACAGACAGACAGACAGACAGACAGATAGATAGATAGATAGATAGATAGATAGATAGATAGATAGATAGATAGATAGATAGATAGATAGATAGATAGATAGATAGATAGATAGAAAGATAGATAGATAGATAGACATAGACAGATAGATGGATAGATGGATGAATGGATAGGTAGGTAGGTTGGTAGGTAGGTAGATTGACAGACAGACAGAGAGTGATAGAGATAGACAGACGGACGAACGGACAGACAGACAGACAGAGAGAGAGATAAATAAATAGATAGATAAATAGATAGATTGATAGACAGACAGACAGACAGACAGATAGACAGATAGATAGATAGATAGATAGATAGATAGATAGATAGATAGATAGATAGATAGATAGATAGATAGATAGATAGATAGATAGATAGATTGATTGATTGATTGATTGATTGATTGATTGATTGATTGACTGATAGATTGATAGATGGGCAAGTATGTAGGTAGGTAGGGAAGTAAGTAATACGAAGGTAAGTAGATGGGTAGGTTAGTAGATTGGTAGGTAAGTTGATAGGTAGGTAGTACGTAGGTAGCTAGGTGGCTTTAGGTAGGTAGGAGTAAGGCCACACACAGGACATCGCCGTCACAGACTACATAAGATATGGATGCTAATGAAACAGCAAGTACGGGAAAATAGAAAAAAACATGTGTGAGGAATGAAGTTAACACTAGGAAACTTCAGGGAAATGGAAACACTTGAATACCAAGATTTTAACAACAACTGATGTTAACTCTGTTATGTTGACAAAATGGAAACACTTGAATACCAAGATTTTAACAACAACTGATGTTAACTCTGTTATGTTGACAAAATGGAACGTGGAGGAAAAAAAACGGAAACACGCATGCCTAGGAAACACGCATGCCTAGGAACAAAAATGATTAACTGACAGTAAGAGAGTTATAAATGAAGATCTTTATAAGAGAGTTATAAATGAAGATCTTTATAAGAGAACATCCCCACCCCTCACCTCCCAAAAAAATTGCCCAAAGTGGAATTGGCACGTAGGAAGTGTAGACAGACTTGACACACAATGAGAAAATCAACTTCTATCTTCAATCATCAGGACATAGAGCAAGCAAGAAAGAGAAAGAGAGAACAAAACAGTATAATGACCACGCATGAGAACTCCAGAAACTGGGAGGAATGGAGAGATAGGCAGAGAGACGAGAGGAATGCAATCTCGTGGTCCCTGGGTGAAGCATACAAAGGATTCAATGATATTCTCTGACAGGTTGACTGAAAGGACACAATTTTCCAATAAACGGACCTCAGAAGAGATGGTCCAGCCGGAATAAATAACAAGCTCGTCGTCTCACTCGTCTCTCCAGCTTAAAACCCAACCATCACTGCAGTAGAGAAGAGACTGGATTGGAGACCCAGAAAATATTAGGAAGGAACACAATAAAGTAATTACCCTCTCCTTGTATCATTTCATGAATGTCGTATCGGGCTCATATTTCCATTCTGAGATCATTGTAGAGAAATGGTTTCTCAGTTAGAAGATCACACACAATTTCATTTCCTGTGCCACATAATCATCCCTTTATCAGCTGGGTAAATATGTGCCAGACAGTAATAATAACAAAATATGAAACGGAGCAAATAAACAGTCCTAAATAAGAAAACTGCGTTTTTGGGATTGTGAGCAGAGTTGTGGAGTCTGCAAAATATTTTCCAAATCAGGAAATTTTAGAAGTCCGACTCTGACAACAGTCGTTTTAACTAGTGATATGACAAAAAATATGCATTTATATGGAGTTATATGTATTTAGTTATATGTAGTTATCTACCCTTCCAAGATGGAGGTGAAATTCGTTTCTCACCTTAGACGCCGAAAGAAAAACATCAGGAATGTGTATATTTCGATGGATATCACCATGTTATGTTAAATTATAGAATAAGAGATACACCAGAGTATCTAGTGGTGTAGATATTTTCCTATAACTGACCTCGAAACCCTTGAATCGGTCGGTTGGATCGGAGGGTTGATCAGTGAGTTAACAATTCACTATCGTAAAACAAGCTATTGTTACCGAAACAGAACCAGGCTCGACAGTAAACATGACTCACTCTAATATCTTGGGGGCTAAGGAGATTTCTAAAATTGGATACTGGAATGTAAGAACTATGTATCAAGACGGAAAATTGGAAGAAGTAATTAAAGAAATGGATAATTATAAGTTGGACTTATTGGGTGTCAGCGAGTGTAGATGGACGGGGAAGGGCATAAAATATATTTCAGAAGAAAAAAAAGCAAATTATATACTCTGGTAGTAATGATAATCGTCACACAGAGGGAGTAGCCATCCTAATGACACAGAAAGCAGCAGCATCGCTTATCAGCTGGGTACCTATCAATGAGAGGCTAATATTAGCTAGATTTCAGACACGATTTTTCAAGCTCTCAATTGTACAATGTTATGCACCAACTAACGACGCTCTTGATACCACAAAAGATGACTTCTATGAAGCACTTCTAAGTACCATCAACACAATACCCAAGCATGACATAATAGCAGTCATGGGTGATTTTAACGCCAAAGTAGGTGACAACAACGATGGAGTACAAAGATATCTCGGTACTCATGGCATAGGCTGTATGAATCAAAATGGCGAAAGACTTCTAGAACTTTGTGAAATATCAAACCTCGTTGTGGCAGACACCATCTTTCCACATAAGAATATCCACAAGATAACATGGAATTCACCTGATGGCAGAACTAAGAACCAGATAGATCACTTCTGCATAAGCGCTAAATTTCGCTCATCAGTTCAAGACGTCAGAGCATACAGAGGTGCAGAGATCGGAAGCGATCATAACCTCTGCATAGCTAAAATGAGAATTAAACTGAAGAAGTTATACCAACCGAATAAAAATAGAAGAATAGATGTACACAGACTGCAATCAAATGATATAAAGAAGGAATATAATGTCAAAATGAACAACTATTTCGATGCTTTAGGCAAAATTGACAACGATATCACCACCAAGACAATCGATACTAAATGGGAACAACTGAGAACAGCAATGACAGAAGCAGCTGTAGCGACCACCGGATACCTAGTACATAAAAAGAAAAAATGGATGAGAGAAGATACTTGGGATAAAATACAAGAAAGGAAAACAGCAAAACTTAAACTACTAGCGGCAAGTACACATAATGCAGTTGAATCTTGCAAACTAACTTATAACTTGTTAAATAAAGAAGTGAAGACAAAAACTCGAAGAGATAAAAGACATTTCATCAATGAACTGGCCGTAGAAGCTGAAAATGCTGCAAGAACTGGTAATAGTAGGTGCCTTTATCAAATTACAAAACAACTATGTCACCAGCCTACTGCTATGGAAACACCTGTTAAAGGTAAATTAGGGAATTCAATACCAACAGAAAAAAGAACAAATGAAGAGATGGGCTGAGCACTTCATGGAGGTGCTAAACAGACCACCACCAACAGTAACACCTGATTTTAATAATGAAACATCCACAACCACTTTGCCAATAACTTGCGATGAATTCACGCTGGACGAGATCAAACAAGCCGTTAAAAGATTAAAAAATTTTAAAGCTGCTGGAGTTGACGAAATTTCAGGGGAAATGATTAAAGCAGTTAATGACAACAACCTCTTGAGAATTTTAGATATTATTATAAATGAAGTATGGAGAGAAGAACAACCACCACAACAATGGAAAGACAGTATTATTGTAAAGTTACCGAAGAAAGGTGATCTATCAACTGTAATAACTGGCGTGGTATATCTCTATTATCAGTACCTGGAAAATTATTATGTTGCATGATGTTAGAAAGACTTAAATTGCATGCTGACGAAAAGATCAGAGAAGAACAAGCGGGTTTCAGGCCGAAACGATCATGTATTGATCAAATATTCACACTAAGAACAATTATAGAAGAATCAGTGGAAAGGCAATCGCCACTTATTATCACCTTCGTCGATTTTCAAAAAGCCTTTGATAGTCTACACCGCCCATCATTGTGGAAGATACTTACAATCTATGGTTTTCCAACAAAATATGTGAATATAATCAAAGCGCTATATGACAATGCAAGATGTTGTGTTAGGACAAATAAAGGGAATACAGAATGGTTTACAGTAGAAACAGGGGTGAAACAAGGCTGTATTATGTCACCACTACTTTTTGGAATAGCTATTGATTGGGTTATGAGAAACTATACCCACAATGAACAATTGGGTATAAAATGGACAAATGGAAAATTCCTGGGGGACCTGGATTTCGCAGATGATGTAGCATTCTTAAGTTCAACACCAAGACAATCCCAAGAAGCAATAAATAATTTGTGTCATCTCTCGGTTAAAATTGGTCCCAAATAAATGCCTCTAAAACTAAAGCTATGAACTTTTCTAACGAGACCTTTGATATCATCTTGAACGGGGAAAAACTACAGAAAGTTGAAAGTTTCAATTATTTAGGCAGTAAAATGACTCAGGAGGTGACACAACAAGAGAAATCCATACTAGAATTGCTTTGGCAGCTAGCGCCTTCAATAGATTATCTAACATTTGGAAATTACGATCATTGAATATACATACCAAGCTTCGTCTGTTTAATTCAAATGTTATCTCAGTGTTAACATACGGCTGTGAGAGTTGGAAAATAACAAAATCATTGGAGAACAAGCTGAATACATTCGAGAACAAATGTCTTAGAAAACTCATGAACATCAGTTGGAAAGAATTCAAGACTAATCGACAAATAAGAGAAGACTCTAGGCAGAAAATATGTCTCCGACTATATAAGGAAAAGACGATGGTCATATATCGGTCATGTCCTACGAATGCAAAACAACAGAATACCACTACAGGCGCTCACTTGGGTTCCTGAGGGTAAGCGGAAAAAAGGAAGACCAAAAGAAACACTCAGAAGAACAATAATAAGAGAAGGAAGAACGTTGGGCCTAAATAATGTGCAAGAGCTAAGAGGAGTGGCGTCACAACGAACAACCTGGAGAGCACTGGTTTCTGCCTTATGCGCCGTGTTTGGCGCTTAAAGAATTTATTATTATTATTATTATATGTATATGGTATGTGTATGAATAAATGAATACGTGACTTTCATAGACTACATGTTTAACTATACATTAATTCGTAAAGTAATAAAAAATAACAAATCATCCACACCTGCACACAAATAACTGCTTTGCCAAACACCATGAAGCAAAGTAGTTTCATTTTAACAATGACGGGAACTTGACAGTGTAAATAGTTTATTTTCATTTCTGGTCTGCTTTTTCTAAGTGTGCCAAAACAATTTCCAATTGTGATAAATAATAATACAGACATTGATGACCTCAGAATAGTGCTCCACAAACTTTGTCAACGATTCAAAAGTGTTGTGATCCCATCTCATTGTAACATTACCGGCAATGAAGAGGCTGACAGAATGGCAAAAGAAGGTTCACATCTACCTCAGCCTGATGCAAGCATAACTTACGAGGAGGCAAAGAGTATTATCAAAATCAGATACAGAAACAAATGGGATGTAGATTATCCAGGTCACACACAGAATGATGCTTACTACCAGCTCAACAGAAGAGAACAAGTGGTAATCTTCAGACTCCGCACTGGCCACAACAGATTGAGATACCATCTATTCAACAAGCTAAAGATAGGAACTACCGATCAGTGTAACTGTAGCACTGATAAAATGACTGCTGAACATCTGCTTCAATGTTGCCCCTTACAGAGAAAGCGCATATGGCCGACGCCAGCTCCTTTCGTGGAAAAGCTTTACGGGGATTCAAATAGCCTCAAACTGACTACTGCTTTCTTTGAGAACATTCAAGTGGACGTCTGAGAGTGTACGAAGAATAAGAAGAAGCAACTGAAATGTTTCTACATTATGTAAAAATGGATGTACTTTAACAAGAAAGTGGTATTAGGAGTTCTGATACTTTAAAATGTTATTTCAATTTTTTTAAAGCACATCCTCCCTTACATGGATCAAAAAAAAAAAAAAAAAAAAAAAATACGGAGTAGGGAAATTTTTCACCGGCTCCGACTCCACTAAAATATGACCGACTCCACGACTCCGACTCTACAGCCCTGATTGTGAGTTGAACTTTCAGCATTGTGAAAAAATAACCTCGAACGTCACATTTACCTATGTCATCCTGTAATTCATTCTGTGCTTTTCACTTTCTATTTTCCCACCTCTGGCAGATTCGGTATTTCGGTTCATTGTTTACACTCCCTTCCCTCAGTTCTTGTCGTGTTAGGATTATCTTATCACTGATAATGGTTCTGTCTGACGAGTTTGCTGATTGTTGGCTAGACCGGGTAAATGTCATTATTATTTCCGGACAGACTTGTAGGACGATAATTATCCATCTTGAAAGAGATTACCTGTGATAGATTATGAAGTCGTGAGTGTAAACGTGATCGATAATAGACGGAAGCTGACATACCTTATATGCAGAGGTGACTTGTAAACAACACTTTTTTGTTTTGCGCGTGTCACGCATGAATTTTTTCGTGAGAGATAAGGGGAATATACCCCAATCAAAATATACGCATATTGCATGCTATTGGTCTGGCATTTGAGATGTTAAAATGCAACATTTCTGATTAGAGCCTTGTTATATAGTATCAATCTAGATGCTAGACGGGTCTTAGCATACGCTGGGCCATCTTTGCAATTACCACACGATACTATGAAGGACGTGTTGCGGCCACCAGTGACGAGAGTGAACCAGTCCATAACCTGCAAAGAACAAACATCGGCTGGAGCAGAAACCCACCGACATCTTACTGGCAGCTAAATACCCACTTAAAGCTGCCAAGTGAACTCTCTATTTTTAAAAGAAAATTCGAAAGAGAAAACACACTTTCCAGATCATACCCGGTGATGACATTTTGAAGACTCTATCTAATTCACCCCACCCTTGTTTATTTTACTTTGTTAACGATAATTGGCTATTAAATTTTGTTACCTCTTTATATATATATATATATATATATATATATATATATATATATATATATATATATATATATATATATATATATATATATATATATATATATATATATATACAAATTTATCGTTGATTTAGTCATTTTGAGTGAACTGCACCCTTATGTCTCAGCCATTTAAATAGCTATAAAAAGAGCTATTAAAATTATATTTTACTGAGTTGAATCAGTTGGGAGCTCATCAGAATCAGCAAAATTCTTACTCCTCGTAGAATGTCAGGGAAGATACAAAGTTTACACGGGTTGGATCCTATCAGACGTAGTACTTGATTTCTTAAATTCCTATGAGGCTCCTTAGAACTGAAGCACAATTGTTCAATTCACATCTCTGCCAAGAGTAATATTGAGCGAAAGGTAGACACATTTGAAGTAGATACTCTGAATTTTGGTCACTGATAGACCATACCTGCAGAGCAAGGAGAGTAAATCCCGTGACAAACTCTTGTTGTGCATCCGACATAAACAAAATGCGAGGATACGCATTATGTACTTGTATATAACTTTAGAAATATAAAGAAGCCCCTTAAAAATAATAAAAAAACGTTTCTCTGTCAATGTGAAATTTCTAATAATAAGTTTTGTGGCAACCACAAGTTTCATTATTATCATTATTATCATTATTACGTGTTGTAATTATAATCTGTATCGCGTAAGGCAGGGATTAAAAATAACTGTCAACTTCGGCGCTAGGCATCACTTACCGATGTTATAAGTGTTAGTTATTGTTATTATTTGTCTACAGAGTGAGGTCAAGCTATGTAAGCCCCTGCTTCTAATAGTTGATGGTGATGTATTCTCAGGGAACCTAACTGCTTCCACCCGGTGATCTCACTCTGCGATATATTTTGAACCTACTTATTTTATTTGACTAGTGTCTAGGGGAATGAATGTATGATGTGATGTTGATAACATACATATACAACTGTAACTCAATATAAGAAACTCAAGTAAAACAGTGGTTAACTTTTTTTGAAATTAAATCTTTCGTACAATTTTATTCTCCTGAACCTCAATTTCTTTTGGAACAGGAGTAAAATTCAAACAATTAATAAAGGTAGTTTTATCTACCAATATATATATATACAGTTAATTAAATAAAAAGGACTTCTTGTCCATACTAAGTGTTTAATAAACAAATTCCTATAATGTATCCCTTTCTGACGAACTGGTGTCTTATACTATATCCCTAGTTGGAGAGACTGATGTCCTCATCACTTCACTCGAAATGTATTAATAAAATAAGTGTGGAGAATAATTAAATAAAATGTCATAAGCCCAAAAATATGAGACGTAAAATCTATTTGAGGCCTATAACTATTAGTACTGCGATCGTCAGCAGTCTTCTGGATGGATTATACAGCGCTGAGACGTAAAATATATTTGAGGCCTATAACTATTAGTACTGCGATCGTCAGCAGTCTTCTGGATGGATTATACAGCGCTGAGACGTAATATATTTGGGGCCTATAACTATTAGTACTGCGATAGCCAGCAGTCCATCCTGATGAATTATTATACGTTAGTACTACGATGTGGATCTTTTTTTGGTATGCTATTAAAACCTGTGTAATATGCTGTATTTCGTCTACGTTATCGTGATCGTGCTGATAACGCGAATGTCGTGGGTTCGATCCCCATACTGGCCACCAGCTGATAACTATATATTATTCTTTCAACTGTTGAATATTCTCTCAAGTCACACTCTACTGCAGCCACATATGTTAGTAATGAATATGGGTGCTACTGTTCTCCTGTCACTGTGTAGAATGTTGCAAGTGGGTGTGTGATGGGGTAGACACTCACACCACAAGGCACGTACATAATAGTCATAGAACTGGTGTAAACGCCTGGTGACACTTAATGACGATTTATTAAGGCACGGCACAATCACGTTTACATTAATGTACAGTTTGCATTACAACACGAACACGTTGGCATAAATATAAAGTTCACAGTGAAAAGTACGAACTATCCCCAGCGCTCAACAGACTGCACACTCGGCAGTTAACAATAATTTCAGCGCTATAAATAACAGCTTCTTAACAGCTTCATAAATCTCCACACTGCAGTTAATCAAATATGGCCTGTCCTAATCCTGGACTTATAATAGCTTCATAACAGCTTCACAAATCTCCACACTGCAGTTAATTAAATATGGCCTGTCCTAATCCTGGACTTATAATAGCTTCATAACAGCTTCACAAATCTCCACACTGCAGTTAATACATAATATGGCCTTAGTACTCATAACACTGCCTACACTGCAGTTTACAAATAACTATAAATAACAGCTTCATAAATCTCCACACTGCAGTTAATTAAATATGGCGTTATCCCATAAACACAGCGAAAACCATCGCTGGACATATTCTTTGCTCTGCGCAGGCATACACATCGAAAATTCAGCAGGGCTCGACCCGCTCGGACGATGCCCAAACACAGACTGTCCATACATGCAGCATAGCCGCGAGCTAAACACAGCTCACTACAACTCACGGATAAATTCCTCACAGGCGGGGCTCAACGCCGTGAGTAGCGGTCTACAGTGTTTTTTTTTTTGACTGTTTCCCACATCTGCCTTAGACATACATTTGCTCCATAGGCTGTCATATGTTTCCAAAATGGCTAAGTCGTACAACATAAGAATTTTTGTAAGGCGCCCTATCTGGGATCGCGTCTACATATTATTAATAAATCATTTCTTACCGCAATCAATGAAATAATACACAAGGAATAGATTGACTGGCAATCGTTAGCACAAAGGTAGATCGCCGACCTGTCCAGACTGCAGAAATGTCTTTCAATTCTACACTTCTGTTGTCAAACTTTCACTTGGTAAAATTATTCTTCAAATGGCGCTCTAGGCTTGTACCCTATCACTATTATTAATCTCTTTGGCCAATGGAAACTGCACGTCCGAAATTGACTCTCTTTTTTTAAAAACCCCACCTTTTGTGTTATCAATACGTTTGCTTGTCTGATCCCTCTATTACTATGTAAAAATACGGTTCGCGTGGCTAACAAATCTGCAGTTTCCACCTCCCCTTTTCTAACTATTGGTGTACCCAATCAAATCGAGTCAATAATATTTGACTGCAGCAGACAATTTTCAAAACTGAACCATGGTTGGGTTATCCGTCTGTCTGCCAGTCTGTCTCAATTCTACAATATCTGGGTTATTTATGGAGCGTTTTTAATTATTAAAACTGATTATTAAACTGCTTGTTTGCATCTATCATTCTATCTAAGTTTTATTTTCTTCTTTATCATCGTTTTCACTTTTGTACTTTTCCCTTTTTATTATCATGGGCTCTTTTCACGGTGCTAACATATCAGGGAAAGAAAGGTTCTAAGTCCCGATAAGTTATTATATGATATTATATTAAACAACAGTACTCTATTGTCAAAGTATATCTTTTATTTACTCTCTTTCGTTTTTATGAAGAAATAAATATTCTTAGTTTCACTTTTGCCTCTTGCACAATGCAGTTGAGTCCAAATTTCCAAGTAGACGCGATTTTTTTCTTTTTACAATCCACCACCGTTTTCCCTTCTCTAAACACGCGATAGTCGTCTGTCACGCTTCCGTCAGAAGAAAAAAAGTGAGAGGGTGCGGGCGGGTTAAGATTTGTTTCAAATACTCCGTTGCTGGGGACTTAGATACAATACAAGTGGTGTAGTTATTTATAGATTTTGGACAGTAGCTTTTTCCTTTTACTCTTTCACTCCTATACTCCTTCACTCTTTTGAACTAAACGATGTCTTGGCCGCTTGCCAAGTCATTCTAACGTTACTTTTAAAAATTAGGACGGAGCAACTAGAAAGCTTGTACTTTAGGGAAGGGGGTATCATTAGCAAATCTTCAATACTTTCAAATCCAGCGCGGCTCGCTGACAAAAATTGGTGGCGTTACCCTATTCAATTATTGTCCAATTTAAAAAAGACCATAGTAGCAGAATCTATAGAATAATATCTTATACATGATTTGAGGAGGGAGGTTCAAGCTGACTTTGTCACAAGACCCTTCGAACATAAGCGGGTCATCGACAAAGATGATGGAACGCACACTTGCTGATCCGTGACAATTACAGACACATGTAACAAGTAAAGCCTGCGTCCGATGAACTGATTTCCGGACAACAGGAAAAGAACACTCTTAAAGGTTGACAACGGAGATTACGTCGCCTTTTTACTGTTTTATTCCACCTCTACTTCATTTTTTTGGGTGTTTTTTTAAATCTTTTTTGTTGTTGAGAAAAAGGCGTTAACAGTTTTCGAGTTACCAGTTGAAAAGAAGGAGATACCATATTCCAATGAAATTTTTCTTGATGATTCAAATTGTTAACTGTAGAATATTTTGTGGGATGATAGATTAAACTATTTTATGTCGATTTATGACCTAAAGTTTTTTTTGTTTTTTAATATAGTTTTGCCTCGTTTTGGCGAGGCGCGTCCCGTTCAACCTAGTCGGTTATATTAGGGCGCATGTCCAAATATAAAAGACCCTTAGGTCTGAGATTATCATGACCTAAGGTCAATTTTGGCCAAAAGTGAAGATGGGAATAGACCGGTACTGACGCGACAAAGTTGTAGTTATCAGCCAGTTAGAGCAGGCACAGTATATGTAACAAATGTATTGTTTAAAGAGTCATAATTAATGAAGGAAACCTGAGTCACGTGAGTAATAAATAAATAAGTAAATAAATAAAGGCAATCAACAAGCACTCGTTGGGCTGAACGGAAGACACCAGACAACAGAAATACAAGCAATGGGCCCACTGGGAATCGAACCGAGGTCCATCCAAAAGGCGCCATCGCTCTGCTGTGAAAGCAAATCGCTAAATGACGCATAGCCTATTGTGCAACCCAAAAAAGTGCATCATTGGCTGAGGTAATTCTCACGACACCAACATAACTAAGGTATATAGGACTCCTGAACTCCCCAGACAATTTGAACACGCATTCAATAATATAACTTTCCCATCAGCAAGTTCAGACCAAACAAAGGCCGAAATACTTGTGTCCAGTAATATGCAGCGGAGGTCGAACACCACGTGACAGACTGGTATGTAAAGGGCCGAAGAAGGAGAATAAGGGGCCGAAACACTTGATCGACGGCGGGAAACTTCTGATGATCAGATTGCCTCCTGTTGTATCGCTCTGTAAAGAGTTTCCTATCACGGATGGGTGAACTCTTATATAATTAATGAAGATAAGCTGAGTCTAGACAGCAGAAAAGAAGACAGGCTGGTGTCTATCGTTGTCAAGCGAGTACCTGTTGATTGCCGTTATTTATTTACTAGCAGGTATACCCGGCGTTGCCCGAGTAAATAAAAAATAAAAAATATACTGAACCTTTAATATATCACCGGGTTGAGGTATATCTGAGCCATCATTATTATCTGTGCAACCGGAACCAACCCTCCACGGTTTATTCTCAGATTAACCAAATGACAGTTATATATATCTCACCTCCAGCGTATCTGCTCCAATCATATTCTACACTGTACGTATCACGACCACATCTAATTCAGGCATGTCCTCCACCATACCTCTCACCTTCAGCACATGTAGTCTAATCATGTCTTCCACCACACCTTTCATCTCCAGCACATCTACTCCAATTATGTCCACCACTGTACCTCTCACCTCCAGCACATCCACTCAAATCATGTCCTCCACCGTAAATTTCACTCCTAGCATATCCATTCCAATAATGTCCCTCATTGTCCCTCTTACACCCAGCAGATTTACTCCAGTCATGCCTTCTATTCAGCTATACATCTCACCTCCAGCACATTTACTCCAGTCATGTCATCTGTCTTTTTTTTATTTTGGTGGGGATGGGGTGGGGGGGGGGGGGGGGTTTTAAACAACAAAATTGTGAGCCCTAATTTTGTTGAATCCCTTTTATTTATAATGGGAAATCCATTGATATAGTGACCCAAGATTAATATTAAGGGAAACAATACAATTAATGTCTAACTTTCATTACCAAGAACATTGTTGCGTCCCCTGTTCCCGTAAGGGACAAACCGACAGACGTTCTAAAATATAGATTAGATTTACTTATTCATTTAAAGCGTCAGCACGAAGTACTGATCCGTGAGAACTACAGACTTTGACAACTAACGTTAACAAGCATTTAGACCTCTTCATATAATTAGATCACGTGCTGTTCCCAGGGGATATCTTAAGAGACAAAGAAAGAATGTGACTACAGCTGCCTCAAGTGTGTCGTAAAGTGCCACTACAATGAGGCTGTATATGTGGCCGGCAACCTCATCATGTAAAACAAATTGCTGAATAAATCTTCACTACAAGAGCATGGGGATGCTTTGTGCAGGCTTCCTGCAAGGGGACAAGCTGTAATGGTGGCTCTATGCTCCATAGGGAGTGTAGTGAATGCCTTTTGCACACCACGTGTGAGTTTTATAAGTGAAATAAATGTAGTGCTCACAAGTGTTGGCAATTTTGGGGTCGCTATGCGTAAGTCGCATATGACGTGGCTTTGTTTGGCCTAGCGACATTGTGTTTATTCCGCTATGTATATTGGAAGTGTATGCTGCATGTCTTGCAGTTCTGGAAGGCGTTCCCAATGGAACTTTAATGGAATATGTAATCTGAGAAGTGTATACTTATGGAAATCGTACAATGCGTTATGTCATGTGGAATCGTATTAAAGATGTATACGTGGGTCGATGGATTTGAATATTTTGATACAGTTGGCCTGTTGTGCTTTTGAGAATGTTTTGAGTTAGCTTTAGCCAGACTTGGGACCTATACTATCATTCATACTCTAGACTACAGACATTACACGTGACAGGGAGTGAAAAGAAAAATTATGATGATGAACACATTAGAGTTGGGAAAATGTTAGTAAGACAACGTGAAGATCGGAACATAATGGATATTGCATTCATAATTATTACCAACGTGAGTATTTTTTTCCTGCAAGAGGTCCCAGGCACAGATAAGTACTTCCGTTAGAATGAACGTACAGATAGGTACTTCCGTTAGAATGAACGTTTGGTGTTAAATTAGAATAATGACCCCCTCGAGACTGTTGAGAAGAACATGAATTTACGAAAAGTCTTAAGTCAAGTTGGATTTTTATCTCTGTCTCTCGATCTCTGTCTCTCTCTGTCTTTCTCCATGTCCCTGCCTCTATCTTACTGTCTCTCTCTATGTTTTATATGCCTATTTCTTAACCCTGATAAAATAAAGATTTCGTTCGTTCGTTTGTTCTTTTCTCTTTCTGTATCTCTCGGTCTCTGTCTCTCTCTTTTTCTCGATCTCTGTCTCTCTTTGTCTCTTTGTCTCTCACTCTGTCTCTGTCTATCATTGTGTCTCTGTCTCTCTTTCTGTCTCTCTCGCCGTCGCTCTCTCTTGTCTCTCTCTGTCACTCTATGTGTTTCTCTCTCACTAATTGATAACATAAATGAACACAAAACACTGGGACTCGTAGATGATCACCATTTAAGCTGGAATTCGCATGTACAAACACTGACCAAACAAACGACACAGAAAGTTTTCCAATTAGCTAAGATCAAACATTTCCTAGATGAGGAAGCAAGGAAAATCTTCTATATAGCCAAAATACAAACACACCTAGACTATTACTTCACAATCTGGGATAGCTGCTCCATTTCCAACACAAAGAGACTATTCATTACAAACATGTGCAATGCGCCTAGTTTCTGACAAACACATAACACAGTTAGTAGATTTACATAACATCTTAACACATCACCTCTAAGAAAGCGCTTCCTCTTCAACAAAGCCAAATTCATTCACAAAATCCTATCACTGAATGCTCCCACGTATCTGTGGCCCATTAAAAAATACAACGGAAGACGCAGCTAACGCTTAAACATATTACACGTGCCCAAGCCATGGCTTGACTTATTCAAGAAAAGTTTAGCTTTGTCTGCTGCTCTTTTATGGATCAATCTTCCACACGACCTTAAAAGCACGCTTAGTCCATATTCATACAATCGCAGACTTTTAAAATACGTCATGAGTGCAGATTATATGCCACCTGATACCTCAAGTTATTTTTAGCTGATACTAAAGGTATTTTGCCATCACTGATATTTACTCTCATTTAATAGTTTAATGGCTATTTATGGTCATGCGTTATCACCGTCACGCCTACTGTTCTCCTACCGTGTTAAATGTTGTAGTGAGTGTGCGTGGGTGCATTCACACGTCACAGATACACACATCAGAGGCATGGAATGGTGTAATGGCAGGCGAATGTTAATAACGTTTATTACACCACAACACGTTCATGAAATACAAGTCATAGCAATACAATAATACAGTACTCCAGTCACATCTCCACTTCTCATAATCATTAGCGCTCTACAACATCAACACTAGATCCTCTCAGCAACGGTCGGCATCACCGTGCTAATGTAATAAATAATTTCCTCCTCAAATATGCTTCATCAAAGACGCTCTCAACATTGGCGCTTTTTTAATTTAGATATGGAGGATCCTTTTAATATAATAACAATTGCCTCCTCAAATATGCTTCATCAAAGACGCTCTCAACCTTGGCGCTTTAATGATTTAGATATGGATCCCTTTCAATGATAACCAATGGCCTCCTCAAATATGCTTCATCAAAGACGCTCTCAACATGGCGCTTTAATTTAGATATGGATCCTTTCAATAATAACATGGCCTCCTCAAATATATCAATCAAACACGCTTCATCTTAATTTAGATATGGACGCTTTCCGAATAACAGTGACCTCCCTTCATACGCACTCCAACGGGGGGGTTTAGATGATATGGATCCTTTCAATAATAACAATTGCCTCCTCAAATATGCTTCTCATCAAAGACGCTCTCAACAGCGCTTTAAATTTAGAATATGGATCCTTTTCATAATAACAATTGCCTCCTCAAATATGTTCATCAATAACCGCCTCAAACATTGCGCATTTTAAAATAGGATATACGAGCCTTTCACTATAACCTAACAATGCGCCCTCAAATATCACAATAGATCCTGGTTTAGCACCAAACGGACAGACATCCTCGCCGTGCTAAACTACACCCAATGAGTGAATACTTTCGGCAATTTTTCGACAAGACTGCAAACTCCCTGGCCAGTCTGCAGTAATCTTCAACCTAGAAAACTCCTCTAACGAGCACATTTATATAGTCAAAAACAATATGACCCCCGGACTTACCTCATTCAAAATACTCCTCCAAACACAAATTCTCCAATACACTCAGAATTTATAGGCCTACACCAAAAAATG
>JAMPIV010001694.1:0-267378 GCA_024509875.1 Oreohelix idahoensis
GGCGTGGGGACTTAGTGAAACTGCAGAAATGCATCATGTGGGCTGTGGAAAAACTGCATTGGGCTTTGGTACTTCGGACAAGAATAAATCTAGCCCCTGATTTGGAAAATTTTCTAAGTCCACAATTCACGGAGTTTTTCGTTTTTTATTGTGAAAGGGACGGCGGCTCTACAGGTTTAACCCGCGGTGAATATTATATGGGCGTCGGGTGAAAATTTCAGTGCCATCTCGTAAACGCCTTCACGCTTTCGTCGCACTTCACGCTTGCCGTGCTAGTGGTGTTCTGTAAGAACGAACCACAATTAATTTGTCACTTCACTTTGTTACTTTCACCATTTGCCTCAGGCTTGAGGGCGGTATTGTGGATTTTAAAAGCTGCAACAACTAAAGGTGGAATGGAATGGGTTCATTTTCTGCACAAAGAACTGGAAGCTGTGACAGCTGTGACACTTGGGAGTCATCGACCCAGGTGGGCCCACCCCACTTAGAGTGTATAAGTAGAACAAACGGGCCGAAACACTTGATCGGACACGGGACCACTTCTGATGATCCGATTTGCCTTCTTGTTGTTATCGCTCTGTATAGAGTTTTTCCTTGATCAGTAACAGTTGGTAACGTTTACATCAGGACAGACAAGACCTTCAAGCAGTGTTATTGTTCTACCTAAATTTCATCATCTAGCAGCCAGAATAGGAATCCATTAAAAGGACACCATATGACTTATGTTCGCTTGGTAAACATACAGCGACTGTCAAAGCAATGGAAATTAAGCCATAAATCTGGCTTATGTCATCACTTTTTGGATTAACGCTTTTATTCCGTGGTAAGCAGGGCGACAACTTCAACACATTCCCAGCAGTCGTCTACGAATCCATTCATTTTTCATCATAGCGAACGCGATTGGTGACGTTCAGTGTTCAACAAAATCAGCCAGCACATGCGATCCTATTCGATTTATCGAATGCTATTCTTCAAAAGTTATGAATTAAGGAAATGTAATAATTTCACACTCCCATACCACACGATACAGTGGTAACTTGAATTCCTGTTAACCCCCCCTGTGGTAACAATTAACCCAATATACACTGGACTGAGGACCTTATCCAAAAATACCCTTCCGACATAGATCAGAAGTTCAAAATTGTAAACAATGGTCAGTAAAGTTAACAACCTGCAAAAAATTATTGTGAAGGAATAAAAACACAGCACGCTCCGAAAATGTTTTCAAGCATTTTCAAAAAAAATAGTTGTGAGAAAGACAACATTCAATAAAACCAAAAGAAAGAAAAGTCATACGACACTATTAAAAAAAAAGAAATATAAAAATCATAATTTTTAAAATAAATTGCATCAGGAAATAAAAATCAAAAGAAAAAAAAAAGATTTACAAAAACTCTAACACTTCGGTAACGTCAAATACACTAAATTCAACATATACTGTAAATTACTCAGGAGAAAAACATTGAAACGGGACTATCCATTGGTAAAATATCGTTACTTTATTGATGTAAAATTTCACACCAAAAATAGAAATAAAATTTCACTGGACCAACCTTAATTATAACCAAAGAATTAAGTTGAACTTGGTTTAGATTCTCACAAGATGGTGGTTATGTAGACAGAAACTGGGCCAGCCAAACCAAACCTATACATTTGCAATTTTTGAATTTAGTACTTGTTGAACTTACCTGTGTGGTAGGAAAGTACTAGGGACTGAATGGGGGGTTATAACCAAACTAATTTTATGTTACACTGAAGATAGTGTATATAAACATCCCTTAGTGTTATGTAGTCTTTGTGGCGTTAAATTTAGGGAAACACTTACTTGCAGGCGTAATAAATTTATGGACTTACATATGCACAGGGTTTCAGAGACCAAATAAGGAGCGGAGGACACACGCCATTTTAACACGAGTAGAAGAGTTTAACCTGGTAACCGGGAACACAGTTACGCCCATTATAGTGATAACTTTTCTTGGTACACAGATCGTGAAACGAATCGAGTGCTAAGAAAAGTGTAGGCTGTGTTATTTGATGGTAAATTATGATATTATTTTTAAGGTCGGAAAAAGCAGGTTGGTAGATACCGTTTTTTTTAACTCTTCGTAAGATGTAGAACCATGAAGAAGTCCTATATTAGCCAAAGCAAAGATTCCAACCGTGGAGTCAACCAGTCACTCTAACTTAAAAGCGACAGCCAACCGTAGATGCATAAATATGTATTATAAAAGTAAAATTAAATGAAGACACTAGTTACCAGTTTACTAGGCTGCAGAAAAAAAAAACTAAGTCCGTAAAATAATACATTAATAAAACTGTTGAGGTGCTTCATGGTGCGATAATTATCAGGGCAACATATTATTAGTTCCAGGTTTTGTCACACCATGTTGTACCTCAACTGATCGCAAGAAATACATGAAAGCGGTCGCTGTGAGATAAGTATCGAAGTATGATGTAGAGAGATGGATGTGACGTCAGAGCGTCAAGATGTGTGTCAAAAAAATGGCTTGTGTATCAGCCAGTATATTTGTGTATTCAACAAATAGTTCTGAGGAAAAAAGGGTAAGCTATAGGCTTAAATGAAAGGCATGAGAAAATGCCAGGATTATGATTAAATTCGATACGGGACTATAACTCCCAAGATATAGTGCGTTAGAAGTGCGTTGAACTAGAAATATAATTGAACAGTTGTTATTCCGGGAGGTATCATTCCCCGAAGATATAGGAATATAATTAGTAGAATTGTTATACCGGGAAGCGACATACCCCGAAGCTTATGGATTGATGTGGATTTGATTGGAGGATAATGGAGATACTGGGACGCTTAAATTCCCCCAATGTTGATGGGAAAATTTTAATGAACTTTTGAATGGGACGCTAAATACCCCGCTGGAAATAGTGATTAATAAATAAGATTATCAAGATATGTGGACAGGAGAAGTTGAGTGACATGTTTAGAGAGTCGAATCAGATTTTAGAAAGTCTGTAAAACAGAGAGGGAGCATACATGCCATGTTCGTAATTGTGACCTTGTTAGTGTGTACTTACTCGTTATTAAACTGTTGCCAAATCGTCCAAGCCCAGTAGTTTATTCAATCTCTCAAGGTTAATTTACACCGTTATTGACTTCATGCAGTACTTGAGACGTTGATATGGAAAGGTGTATACAAGACGGGTGGTTGCCAGAATATTCAACAATATAAACCAAAGCAAGAAGAATGAATTCTCACTTCTTCAATAATACAAATAAACTCTAGACAACCAAAGAATTCGGGCAATTCCTACATCCCTTAACAGGTGAGGAATAACTGGGGGCTCAGTCCTGTCAAATTACTGGGAGCTGTCGTCCGATAATTGAAATAACAGGTTACGTCCTTGATAAAGCTCTGATTTTAGGTCACCACGTTAATAAGGGCTTGAAGAGATTAAGTGGTCAACTCAAACCCGGCACAGTGTTGGTCATATAGGTCACCTTGTCCCGGAACGTAATGAGGCCCCGACAAGAATGTATTGTTAACAATGAGTGTTAGTATGAGTGTCAATACGCGAATGCATAAATGGTTCTGTAGAGTTGACAAGTTGGTAATAATGCACTCATACCCTCACGGCTGGAAGTCAATGATAACTGGAACTACTGTGGACGTTTTAGACAATTTAATGATACACACTCTGACAGCACGGTTGACAGTCATTGGAACAGGTTGACACAACAATTCATTGGATACTTGACAAATGGGTGGCTACATCAATTTGGCAATCTCATAGCATGAAAATATAATCGGACGATAGGAGCAAAAATATATTTATGATAGTCTATCGTCTCATACCTCCACTGACTAGTAGCATCAGTTTGAGTTAACAATAATAATGGTCATCACCATGCCCCCTTACAGACCCTCTGCTGACTACGTCTTTCAGGCTAAGTCTTTTAGGCTTTAGCTTCAACAGGGTCTTTCTTTTAAGGTTGACAATCTCAAATAACAAAGAGTAGACTTCAATGCAATGTAGGTCTTGGTATCGCCATCAGGTAGTAAGATATCTCCGTTCTCCGATTGACAATTTAAACAGACCAACAGTGGGATTCAAAATGGCGCCGGTCCAAGTGAGCGACGTTCATCCAAAAAGATATCCTCCCTATAAATGAAAGTTCCGTTCATTTGCTCATCTAATGTCTTCGGGTTTTCTTTACCCATAAGGAATTTTACATATGTCCACTCACAGTGCTGCTAGTACAGGAATCGTCTACATACGATCCATCAAATATATATATATATGATATGACATCTATGGCGTCGTTAGGCCTAGGTAAAGTTTTAGAAAATGTTCCTTCTTTATCTTAAGTTCATGAAATATTAGTAACTAGCACACTAACATATATATTCTGGGAGAAGTATCGACCATCATAGTATACTGAGAGAAAACTCCTCTCTTCTCCAGAATCAATCAAAATGATGAAAAACTTCGGACTCTCATTTGTCCGACAGCCTTCAAGATCCGTCTGTCATCCCGGAAGCGCCAACGACGACTCATCGTCTCATTTGGCATGCGCTAATGTTAACCTTTCAACTATATTCAAGTGGGGTGACTATATATTTACTTTCACTCGAAGCAAAACATGAGTATTCGCCCTTTGACTAGGGTTCTAATCTCAGACTCAAAATATTATTGCCAAATATTTCCAAACATAACAAGTATACAAACAAATAAATATCTTCCTATATATATAATATATAATATATATATATATATATATATATATATATATATATATATATATATATATATATATATATATATATATATATATATATATATATATATATATATATATATATATATATATATTCATTGCCACCAGTAATCTGTTGGTAACAGTCCTGTCAAATAGCTGGAAGCCTGTACGATAACTGGCAGGTAGGTTTACTTGGAACATCAAGAAACGAATTTTTCTTCATATTACGAGTCTGAAATCAACTGAAGCTGGACTACTGCACTGAACTTTTATGCAAGACTTTTGTCATTTGAAAAACTATACGAGTATAAAGTGTTAATAAAAACTGTACATTCACTAAACTTCACAATGGAGGATGACATGTAACGGTTGCTCCTTGTAGAGGTATCAAAAATCGTTGACCTGACCTTGAGGACTGTCAAGATTCAACACTGCGACATCAAATTAATTCGGTTCGACCTTTACAACTCTACATTCAAGATTTTAAATACTGGCAAAGCACGCAAATTTCGATGTTGAACGATAAAGGACAATCTGGCAAATTTTACTTAATGACGTCATCAAAGCCGGAAAACTTGCAAACGAACGTTCGCAGAAGTGGGAATCAAGAGATAGTTTCGTCCATTTATGTATTCCTGAAGTCGAGGTGTGGCACAAACACACTGATTCCGTATCTGGAGAGGTTCTGAGATACAAAAAAGATAAGTAGAGTTATAAATTGTCTAATGCATGACAGTATTTGACCATTTCGGAGACGTTTGCTAGTCAACATCTAGTTTTACTTGTTATTTCATCTGCATGTCTATTTTTATAAAGTAAATGCTCGCTATTTTTAAATTTTCTTCGGAAATTTTGCAAATGACGATATCCTATTAGGTTATTGTTTGTTGGTTGTCCAGTCAAAGAAAATAGCAGTGGAATTTTTAATCTTTGACTGCATAACAGACATCATTATTTGTTTAGATTGTTCCGTCAAGTCTACGTTATATATTTTCATTCATTAATTTACGTAATTGGGTCACGTGTCTGCACAGCTGTTTTTTCTATCACTCTTGTCTCATTGTGAAATTTGACGATTTGCTGTTTTTTGTTCGTGATTCTCTGTCTTGTTTACTTTACAAGTAATTATTCAAATTTGTAGTTGCTTGTCAACATGTATTTGTTTCTTTTATTCCACGTATATTTGTCGAGTAACGTGCTGTAATTCGACATGTTACTTTATTATCATCATCATTGACCTGTGCCACTCTTTTTCACTGTGCTCGTCTCTCATTCTTGGTATGTTCATTCCTTCATAAGGTATAAATTCAGTCAACAACATAATTTATTGTAATTAATTAATTGAGATTAAGAGGAGTTTTGACACTTGGTGATACGAATTAGAACACACAATGTCATCATTATCAGAATTTATTGAGATGGGTTTTGCGTTTAGGCAAATCTGGACTTGAGTTGGAATCATATGCTGACAAATATTATCATGATTATTTGGAACGTATGGAACGGAAGGAGCAAAGAGATTTAAAGAAGCAGGAGCTTGATCAAGTAAAGGAATTGGAAGAGAAGAAATTAGTTCAACTAGAGGCAGCTAGAAAAGAACAAGAAGCAGCTAGAGAGTTGGAAAGGGCAAAAATGGTTCAAATAGAAAAAGAACAAGAAGCCACTCGAAGAGAACAAGAAGCATCCAGAGAACTAGAACGGGAGAAAATGGAACTCCGTAGAATGGAACTACTTCAGCTGGATCAAGCACACAAAAATGCTATTGAACTTCAGTCATTGAAATTACAGGCTGATAAAGAAAAAGAAATTGAGATTGCAAAGATTAATGCCCAACATACTGGTGCTAATCCACAAGGTTCTCAGGGTAATAATTTTAATTATCCAAAAATTAAATTACCAAATTTTGATGATAAACGGGACTGCATGGACTCGTTTATTATGAGATTTAAAATGAGGGCTATAGATTTGAAGATCCCAAAAGATAGGTATCCTATTATCTTTTCAGACTACCTTACAGGGGAAGCAATGCGTTGTTTCATGTCAATTGATGAAACAAGTAGATCTGATTTTGATATTGTTGCCAATACATTAATGGCAAAAATTCAGCTCACTGAGGAGGGTTTTCGATCCAGATTTCATTCTGCAGTTCCGTCCAAGAATGCAGATTTTGGAGAGTTCATCTCTTCTATTAAATTGTACTTGGGTAGCTGGATAGATTTATCGGGTATCAATAAATCTTTTGATAAATTATTTGACCTGATGCTCAGGGATAAAGTTTTATCTACCTGTGGCGCAGATTTTGTTAATTTGTTGCAGGAGAGAAAGCCAAAATCTATCAATGAATGTCAAGAACTGGGGAGAAACTACATGTCTGCACATCCAAACAAGGAAATGCGTAAGGTTTCCTTTGATAATGCATTACCTGTATGTTTTTCGTACCACGACGGAGGAGTAGGTGACCACCGTTCTCGACCAAGGAGTACAGAGGGCAGATATAGGAGTGATTATCGATCTTCCTTTCGAGGACGGTACAATTTTCCTCGTCGTCAGTTACCATCTCACTTCGGTGGGTATAGATATCCTAATTACTCTAACCGAGGTCGTGGACAACACTACGGTAATAGCAGTGATGATATACATCACAGATTTGATAGAAGAACTTCAAGTGAAAGATCCAGTGGAAATAGCAGGTGTCATTTAAATGAATAAACAATAAGCACGGTAAACAATGCAATCACAAACCTGATCACAAAAAATGATTGTAAACTGGCAAAAGGGAAATCAGACCATGCTAACGTCTGTACCCAACTTTGTGGTCACGATAGTCATGTTGAACAGGCTAATGCATGCATTGTACGCTCAAGCAAAGATAACAATTGCACTGAGTGTAATACACTTTATGAGCCAGGTGCTAAAACTAGACTTTTGTGTGGGCATATTTTACCAGCGATGTCTGTCTGCGATTTTATTGGTCGCCTTACATTACACAAAGGTTTTATAGGTGACAGACCCGCCACCATTCTTCGTGACACGGGATGTACGATTGTCGGGATACGGAAATCGTTGCTGGATAAATCATCATTTACAGGAAAGTCACTGAAATACGTTACTTTTGGAGGTAACATTGAATGGTTTCCCATGGCAAAGGCAGAGATCGACACACCCTTTTATTCAGGGACTGTACTCGTGTGTGGTTTGGAGAACCCTGTAAGTGACATGATACTAGGTAACATTCCAGGTGTAAAAGACTGTTCACCTGAGGAAATTGCAGAGTGGGTCAGCAAACACCCATTGATGGCGAATGCGGTCACTACAAGAGCTCAGCATGAAGCAAGCATTTTGACCGATGCATCTCCATCTGTCATGGAGGAGACGCCACTGAGAAATGCTCAAAACATTTCTCCGATTATCTTTACACAAAAACAAAATGACGATGAATCTTTAAAGAAATTATTCACTTTGGCTGAAACAAAACAAATTAAGATTACTAAAAGATCATCATATTGGTTTGAGTTTCACAACAAGGGTTTGATCAGATGTTTTAAAAAGGGAGATGATCATGTAAAGAAACAGATTGGGGTACCAAAAAGTTTTAGACCTTTGGTTTTAAATACAGGTCATGACGTACCTATGTCAGGACACTTGGGTCGTAATCGGACTTTGTTTAGAATTACTACAAATTTTTATTGGCCTGGTATCAACACGGATGTAAAAAGTTATTGTAGATCTTGTCATATTTGTCAAAAAGTCGCACGCAGGGGTAAGAACCAGACTGCACCCTTGCAAGTCACAGATGTGCCTGTGCGCGCATTTAAGAAACTAGCTATAGACATCATCGGTCCATTGTCTGTAATGTCGGATCGAGGTTTTCAATATATTTTAACGTGCATCGATTTGTGCACTACATGTATGGCGCGAATCCGAGAGATCCGTTGTATCTATTGAAGGATCTAATCCTTGGTTCTTCTCAGGATGACGCAACGTGCAGTAGTTACGAGTTCGTTGTTGATTTACGACAAAGGTTAGTGGATGCATGTCAGATCGCATCACAGAATATTCAAACGGCAACTCAAAGATCGAGGTTGCTACATAACCAATCTCGTACCCTAAGATCATTTATCCCAGGGGATGAAGTCTTACTGCTCTTACCTATTAAGGAAAATAAGTTGTTAATTTCATGGCAGGGGCCATACAAAGTAGTGAAAAGGATCACAGATGTTGATTACTCAATTGAGATTAAAGGTAAAATTAAAACGTATCATCTAAATATGTTGAAATTATACACGCCAAGACCAGCTGAATTGTTGGATGTCTTGGATGAGGTTCATCGATCCTCATGCGCTGTTGTTCAGTCTGAAGATACTACATCTGATATTCCCTTGGAATTTACTTTACCTTCTATTTCTGCTCATGAAACGTGGCAGGATGTTTCTATTTCTTCATCACTTTCGCATTCTGAACAAACTCAGATCCGTGATGTTTTACGTTCTTTTTCTGACGTATTTTCAGAACATCCAGGTCATACTGGCTTAATATCTCACGAGATTGTGATCACTGATTCTACTCCGATTAAAATCAGACCATATCCTATTCCGATTCACTACAGAGATAAGGTGGATAAAGAAATCTCAGATATGCTGAAAATGGGTATCATCTCACACTCTTCATCTTCATATTCTTCTCCAATGTATTGGTGAAGAAACCAGATGGATCTTTACGCATCTGTATTGATTTTCGAAAACTAAATCAAGTTACAGTCACAGATGCTGAGCCAATTCCAATTTTGGAAGATCTTCTTCCACATCTGGCTAACGCTACATTCTTTACTAAACTAGATTTGGCAAAAGGATACTGGCAAATTCCGTTGTCTGAAAATTCTAGACATTTAACTGCATTTTCCACACCTAAAGGTTTATTTGAATGGAATTATATGTGTTTCGGGTTGGTGAATGCACCTGCGACATTTATTCGCACATGGGAAGAACATATTGTAGGTTTCATTTCTTTGCTAGAACAGCTTAGAAAGCATCATTTGACAGTTAGTACAGATAGGTTTTCAGGAAATATCTTTCCTATGTCATAAAATCGGTAATCATCGGCTTTATCCTTCGGATAGTCTGGTGAATAAAATCCTGAACATTCAGATACCGAAAAATAAGAATGAGGTCCGTAGTCTGTTAGGGCTCATTAACTATTATCATAAATTTATTCCGGACTTTTCGTCTATCTCTGGTCCTCTTTCAGATTTGACCCGCAAAGATGCTCTTCTTAAATTATTGTGGTCAAAGACTTGTCAGTTAGCATTGGATAAGATTAAAATATTATTCGCGAATCATCCTATTTTGATTCTGCCAGATATCCATGAACCCTTCTATATTCGCACAGACGCTTCTCAGATGGGAATCGGTGGCAGTTTGATGCAACTTGTAAACGACGTACTCCATCCTTGCTTCTTTGTGAGCCGGAAGTTGTCTGCAGCAGAGAAGAAATATTCGGCGGGAGAAAGAGAGCTCCTTGCTCTTGTCTGGCCTATATCAAAACTTTCTCGCTACTTGCTCGGACGAAAATTTTACGTTGAAGTAGATCATCATCCTTTGACGTCAATGAAACCGAAAGCATTTAAGAACTCAAGAATCTACAGATGATTTCTACTACTACAACAGTTTTCTTTTGAAATCAAGCATATACGCGGTGAGGACAATTGGTTAGCTGACTTGTTGTCGCGATTTGCAACTCACCAGGACTGATATATTTCATATGGAACTTTGCATCCAGGTTTATGGTTCCAGGTTGTTTGGACATCATATTATGTCTTCTGGACTTGCTATTTCGTCCGGATATATGGACTCAAATTTTATTGCAATTTTGGTTATTTAATAATTGCTCTTCATAGTTTTATGTATACATGTCAAATTCCTGATACTTCTCATTAGATTGCTTGTCTGTAAGGTGTATCCGTACGTAAGATTACTTAAGGTTATACCCTGCAGGATCTTGCGCGTTTCCTGAAGTAAACGCTCGGGAGCGTGAGGGGTAATGTTGAGGCTGCTTCATGGTGTGATTTTTATCAGGGAAACTTATTATTAGTTCCAGGTTTTATCACACCATGTTGTACCTCAACTGAACGCAAGAAATACATGAAAGCGGTCGCTGTGAGATAAGTATCGAAGTATGATGTAGAGAGATGGATGCGACGTCAGAGCGTCAAGATGTGTGTCAAAAAAATGGCTTGTGTATCAGCCAGTATATTTGTGTATTCAACAAATAGTTCTGAGGAAAAAAAGGGTAAGCTATAGGCTTAAATGAAAGGCATGAGAAAATGCCAGGATTATGATTAAATTCGATACAGGACTATAACTCCCAAGATATAGAAGTGCGTTGAACTAGAAATATAATTGAACAGTTGCTATTCCGGGAGGTATCATTCCCCGAAGATATAGGAATATAATTAGTAGAATTGTTATACCGGGAAGCGACATACCCCGAAGCTTATGGATTGATGTGGATTTGATTGGAGGATAATGGAGATACTTCTTCTTCTTCGATCCTTAAACCACCGACCGTCAAAGCAGTCAGTGGCCATCACGCCTAGTGGCGTCTTGTAGGGCAACAACAAATTGATTCCACTTTGCACGGTCGGTGGCCATCCTTCGTACAGTGCCCCAACTCTGGTTCATTCTTTGCATCTCAGCCTCCACAGTCCTCCGCCAAGTTGTTTTTGGTCGGCCTCTCTTTCGCTTTCCTTCAGGGGTCCAAAGCATAGCTGTTCTTGTGATGGCATCGGGGTCTCTTCTGAGGACATGACCAACCCAGCTCCAGCGTCTGCCAACTATGATGGTATGCATGTCCCAAGATATAGAAGTGCGTTGAACTAGAAATATAATTGAACAGTTGTTATTCCGGGAGGTATCATTCCCCGAAGATATAGGAATATAATTAGTAGAATTGTTATACCGGGAAGCGACATACCCCGAAGCTTATGGATTGATGTGGATTTGATTGGAGGATAATGGAGATACTGGGACGCTTAAATTCCCCCAATGTTGATGGGAAAATTATAATGAACTTTTGAATGGGACGCTAAATACCCCGCTGGAAATAGTGATTAATAAATAAGATTATCAAGATATGTGGACAGGAGAAGTTGAGTGACATGTTTAGAGAGTCGAATCAGATTTTAGAAAGTCTGTAAAACAGAGAGGGAGCATACATGCCATGTTCGTAATTGTGACCTTGTTAGTGTGTACTTACTCGTTATTAAACTGTTGCCAAATCGTCCAAGCCCAGTAGTTTATTCAATCTCTCAAGGTTAATTTACACCGTTATTGACTTCATGCAGTACTTGAGACGTTGATATGGAAAGGTGTATACAAGACGGGTGGTTGCCAGAATATTCAACAATATAAACCAAAGCAAGAAGAATGAATTCTCACTTCTTCAATAATACAAATAAACTCTAGACAACCAAAGAATTCGGGCAATTCCTACATCCCTTAACAAGAACGTACAGAAGGAAATAAATTTTTCTTCAAGTACCATGCCCGGTAGCATAGGCGATCATGTCTCTCCACAACTTTCTCTCTCTAACACTATTTACTACTTTTGTTGTTGACTTCTTTCCACGCCAAGATGTCAGACTGTCCAGTAACTTCTCTCTTCGTCGTTCTCAATATCTTTTTCTTGCCAGTTTTTCTGTTGTCACGATACACTTGTCGCGATTTGGCTATTAATTTGAATTGTCCAATTCGTATAAATTTCTATACCGTCTTTTTATCTATAATTTTTAGGGTCTGTGTCACGATTGAGTTTCAAGAGTCTGCCTAGACAAGGCAAAAGTCTGTGTGAAGTCTGAGACAAGACAAAAGTCTGAGTAAAGACTGAGAAGATAGATGAGTTATGGTGTTGTATGTGGATAGACCCAACGGGCTGATCACCCGTTTGCCAGTCGCTTTGATTACGGAAACAACGGCAAACGGATTGATTTGTCGTTGCCCTAAAGACGCCATTAGGCGTGATGGGAACAACGGCAAAGAAAATCTATTCGCTGTTGCCCTTAAGACGCCACTAGGCGTAATGGCCACTGACTGCTTTGCCGGTCGTTGGCTAAGGACGGAAGAAGAAGAAGAATGTGGATAGAGTGACTTATAGTTATCAGGGGTAGAGAACAGATACTGACTCTCACTCCTGCCACTTAATGACTATGTTTCAACTACTGTCACTCCGCCTCACACTCTTTTAACTGGAGTAAGGTTTTGTACACATTAGTGTCTCCACAAACAAATCAAGTATAAGTACAGATAGAAAGTAGAGTCTGACCCGCCGATATTCTAATTTATTAACAACCAAAAAACAAAACAAAAACTATGGTAAGAAACAAATATTAATCACCGAACGTCAAAACCCAAAAATGCATGTATCAATTTGAAAGACAAATAAAGCTAGAAATAATAGGTATCAAGGGTAACTCAACTTAGAGTCACCACACTCTGTTATTGGCAGATGTTTTAATAATCCGGCTGCAAGGAACCCTGAAATAAAGATAAATCCCTACACCACCACTTATGGCCCGCTGACTTCTTCTTGTCATCAACACAGCGATTAAATCTACTAAATGTCCCTGCCCACAGTTTATTCAAATTCTTTCCCTCTCAATTACTTTTTCTGAGTGCACTCTCCCATTAGTCCTACTCCGTTGGCACGCGCGCGCTTATACTCCACTGAGTTTACAGCTGACTGTAAATGGTAACCCTCTCTTCTCCGGGTTTTCCTCCGGCAAATCCGTGAAGAAACTATAACCCCACTGTGTATCTACCACTGAGATAAAGACATTTCAAGGACCTATGCAAAGTCATCCAAATGCACACGTAAGCTGTGAATCCACGATCTATATGGGTATTGATGAAGGTGCTCAGATTGTATTATGCGTAGGAGGTATTAAGTCTACAAAGTGCTCTGGCCCGCAGCTCCTGCGGCGTCGCGAACTAATATGGATGAGGTAACTTACGCAGATGACGCCAATGAAGCATGGGCACTCCACTTACTCTGCGAGGTGGCGTTTACATATATTCCCAGCAGGGGAAATTACCCGACAGAACCCGTCGTAGGAGGCTGATAAAACGAAGGAATGTGGTGGGTGTGAACGCCCCACTGTAAGTGGGTTGCTACTGTATCCGGCATTACCAGGAAGGCAATTCAGACCGAAGGCTCCGAGTTCCTTTCACTCAGTTGGAGTGAACCGGGCTGACTGGAATAAAACATAGTAAAAAAACACTTATCATCTAGTCAACAAAATCATTAAATGTTACAACATTAAACAAAAATGTGCGTACACCGGTACAAATTAACTTATACACAACCCGTCCCTTCCTCACTGCGGGTCAGTGCTGACCTGGTGCAGCAGTTTATCTTTCTCTCCCCTCCTCTCTCACTGACCGTTACTCGTCAAGCTAGCCGGCATGCATGTCTTTGCGTTAGCTCGCACATGCGTAATCAGGGGGGGGGGGGGGGGTTAGCCCACTGGCAAAAAACAGGTAGGGCGGGGGGGGGGGATTCTCTTGTTATAGTCCATTTTGTCACTGTCTGCTCCTTTAAAAATTATGTTCTGGTCTGCTTTGCAGCCTCTCCTTCTACTTCTTGACTCGCTGCTTAGTTTTTGTTCTTCCTCTTCATGGCGACTCGTCTATCCTCCTGACAGCAAAGCGGTCGGCTCGTCTATCTTTGATTTCGCGTCTACTTCTCATTATAAATTCCCCTGCGCTGGCCGCTGACCAGCTATCGTCAGGTTAGAATAACATTACATAATGCCACATGCACAAGCAGAGTGGCCCTTCGCCCGAACACGAACTCAAACGTCTCTGATGTTGTTTCAAAATCAATTGTTTTCTTAAATCAAAGACGCGTGAATATTTTGAGGATCCGCTAGATACTACACGTGCAAAACGGCACGCGGGCAGGTGTTAGGGTCAGAGCAGTTAGATTTGTCTGTTTTAATCTGAGATTTTAGCATCAGATACACTACGTTTGGAGCCTGCAGTTTAATCTAGAGTAGACAGATTATTCTATGTGAGGCAAAAGAAACGACCCTTTTGGGCTCTTTATTTCTTGTTGACTCCGGTTCCAGAGCCACTGCTAAACCAAGCTAAAGACAAGCAACAAACTGAGTTAATGTACCATTATCCTTCATGTCTAACCTTCAGAAAGCAGATAGCTATACGCGTAGCAATTATCTGTCAACGTAACCCACTTCATACATCCCACTAAACGGGTGGCAATCACCAGAGAAAACAATTCACCACAGCGTGAAACCGGTAACCACCGCCTTATGCCATCACGCGTTGTGCAGAATTGGTTCATTAGTCACCAGCTGAACGTATGCCAGCACCTGGTGGCAACCAGTATCTCATTCTACTCAGGCTCACCAGCACATTAAAATTTGGTACCCGTGTTTTTCCCTCGGAGTATCTAGTTTCACACGGGCTAAGGAATATCAGTACCTAGCAGTTCACACTTATGAGTCAACATCGTAGACTGTAAAATCAGTCGCTGCTCAAGGAGAGCATTTTCACATTGAAATTATATGTGTTTTTCCAGGCTCAAGGACAGAATACCTATCATTGGAATAATAATAACACACACCCCATGAGGAAAACATGCGCTGATACTGGTCACAGTGTCTTATTTTGGACTAGCTTTTTGCTGTATAGACCTTAGTGTATTGTGTATCATACCAATGTTGTTGTTGACGTTTGGAATCAGTGCTTCTGAACTTTGTGATTTGATATTTTGCTATTGTGCCGTGTCATGATATTAACGTCGAAATTCTGTGTTGAATTATCACGCCTATATATCTTTGGTGATGATAGGAAACTCTATACAGAGCGATACAACAGGAAGCAATCTGATCATAAGAAGTCGTCCCCCGTCGATCAGGTGTTTAGGCCCCTTAATCTCCTTTACACTCTAAGGGGGGGGGGGGGGGGGGCGAGCTTACTTAGGTCATGACTCCCAAGTGTCAGCCTCCTGTTGTCTAGTGCAGAGAATTGAACCAACTGCACCTTGGTTGCAGCTTTCAAATTCACTTCTATTTTCTGCCAGCTGGAGGCAATTGGGAAAGTAAACCCACCTTGAAAACAAATTATTGTCTCGAGTTCCATAGCCCGTTGCGGTTCTTCCACAGCCAGCACGATGCTTTTTCCGGAGTTTTGCTGAGCCTCTTAAGTGCTTTGTTCTTGACTGTCCCTTCAACCCCAACAGTGTCAGTAGATCATACACTGAGGCAACCACGAGACCTCTTGCACCCACCTCAACAGCCATGACCCTTGCAGTGTACTCATCGCGTCTCAAGTCCGCGGCCAGATCATTATACATGGCCACTTTGAGCGAGTGTTTCTCGTCCAGTCTGGATTCAAATGGCACGGACAGCTCAATCATTATGATCTGGTGCGATGATGAGGAATGTAGCATTATATCCGGCCGTCTTCGAGATCATCTGATACTCTCTGGATATGCCCCTAGCCCAGGTAGGTCTACAGCCATCTCCCAGTCATTAGCGCAGTCAAGAAGAGATGGTAAATTGCTATTTGACTTACTCGGTTTAGGATGTGCTGACTTTCTTGCTCTCAGAAAGTATGTATTTGCAGTGCTCGGTTTGACTTTGCTGTTCGCCTTCACCCTTGTAAGGTCTAATGTAGCAGCCAGCTCATTTAGTACTGTGTTGTGGCGCTATGTTTATCGCCCTTGCTCTAATGACACATTGCAACCTGAGAGCACATGTTCAAGTGTCTACTTCTCGTGGCACAGGGGGCACTGAACATCATCAGACTTTCCCCATCTCACAAGGTTTGCGGACGATGGCAGGAGGTCATACATTGATCTGATAATGAAGCTGAGTCTAAGAGGTGCCATGTGCCATATATCATTCCATGTCAAGGACCTTTGCAGGGCTCCTTCCCATGTAGTCAATGGCCTTGTTGGGCCAGCTGCACCGCTTTTAGCATCCCCTTATCATTCTCAGCTTCTCGTATCTCCTGAATGACCATGTCTCTGCATTCCCTGTTTGATGTCTTGGACCACCAGCGGATGTCACCATGGCTAAATCACCGTCTATTCATCTGTGTGTATCCGATTACCTCCTTCAGCTTGAGCGACTCTTGGTCAGCACCCACAGCTTCATCGAGTTTTCAGTGTGGGCTGATTGTACTTAACTACGACATCTGCTGACTCGCACGGCATAATTGCGAGCCTTGCCTTCCTGCTTTTTATTTGTCTCGGACTGTCTCCCCCGCTTTGCAGTAGTGGTCCAACAGTGGCCAAAACTCAAGAGTATCTAATATGGGCTCTCAAAGGTGTCTACCTTCGCACAATATTACTCTTGGCAGAATGGTAGATAGAAGGATAATGATGCTTCTATCTCAAGGGAGTGTTCATAAGATATTTCCGACTTCAAGAACAATCCTGCATTGGCAGGGCAATTGTTAACTTTATATCGGTCCGCCGCAATTTATGAAGAATTAAGCAAATACTTATTTCAGCTCGTCAAACCCCAACCCTGATTTACTCAATGGAATTCTTATTATTAAGGGATAGCTCTGTTTAGAGTGTGTTGAATAAATTTACTGAGACAAACATGCAGTACATTTAAAAGTATTAAATCGAAGTTAAATTTGTATAATTACTAATAACAAATTTAAAAATCATTTAGGTTTTAACAAGGTTTTAGAAAATTTGAATAATGATTTAACAGAAAGTTGTCATCACTGTTGTGATGGGATGAAAGTTTATAAAGGAGTTTACGCGGTAGCATAGTGGTTAGTGCACTGGCTTCCTAGCGCAGTGGTCTATGGTTCGATCCCCAGATGAGGTGGGTTTTTTATAGGCCACAAACGGCTTCTGGGTCGACCCAGCCCCAAATGGGTACCAGAGCAACTCTAGGAAGGTTACGGCGGCAGGCGTGATGCTGACCACATCACCCCTAGTGTGCCGACGGTCAAGAAAATATGGGCCTAACACCATATTCCCAATATGCCTCAATGGGCGTGTAACGGGATCCTTTACCTCCTTTACCTTTTACGTGGCAGCTTATAGGTTTAACTTATCTGCCAATGCTAGGTTCTGCTCCCGCTGATGGTTTGGCTCTTGGTAGACTGATCACGGTCGTCGCTGGTCAAGGTTGTTACGGGGCAGCACGTTCCCAGAAATGTCAGGGATTGTCTATGAAGATGGTCTCTTGTCTTAAAGCTCAGGCCACTGTTTCCTTCTTGTTCCAGAGATAGTACCCTCAACTGGTACCACAAACAACTATGGCAAAAGAATTGAAACAAAACGCTCTCCTGAGTATTGAGTTTTCCACCCCATAGTTATGGGTCCTCTTCTCTCTATTCCACCATCCCATCTAGCTCAGAATTTACATTCGATGAGAATTGAACTAATCCCTCGAGAAAAAACTTTCTTTACATTTAAATAGAATAGTTTATATTTATTTTACGTTTAAATGAAAAGGTTAATAGTACAGTCAAAATATGTTTACAATTACATCTCCACTGATTGAAAAGTGTTCACAATAGAAATTGAATATGTTTTCATATATATCTACACTTGTTGAACCGTTTGAAACTTTCATTAGTTCCATCCGCTCTGAACTTTCCGAAGCATGGCTTGAGAGTCTGACAATATAACCGCCCTGGTTGATGGAGTTTCAGACAGTCACTTCATATATATATATATGTATATCATCATCATCATCATCATCAACACTCCCCTTTCCTCTCCATTTTTAGAATGGCGCCAGCCACAGTTGCAGCTGACGTGTGCATCAAAGCATTCATCAGCTATAGCTGATTCTTGTAGGCAATTTGTTTTACTTCTTGAGGCTGTAAGCCCCATGCCCATGCTCATATTAGTCATCTCTTATGCCATGAGGAAGCAGCAATTCTACTTTTTTTTTTTTTGTTCGTTTGGTTGTTTTGTGTTGCTGTTGTTGTTGGTGTTTTTCCCCTCTCCTCGGAGACCCTCGGGAACTACACAGTTGCTGATTACACCAACGATTTGTTGCCATTTAAATTGCCTGATTATTAAAATAATAATAATAATAATTCTCATTTAATAGTTAATCATTGTGAATATCACATATTAAAGTCAATTTTGGATGTAAAATTCATAATTAAATAATTATATCTGCGGCTACCTGTTCCATTGTCTGCGCCCAAACCCCTATTGATTAGAGTCATGCATATTATATGTGAAGCCCAAACAACTGATCAAACAGTTACACGTTATGTAATCCGCCAACCATTATAAAGAAACGAGAATTAGATCGGGTCTTCTTTTGTTTCATTCAGCAGCAACTCCCTCTTTGTATAAAATAGTAAGGGAGGAAAATGCATACATTTCTAAGGCATTCGTCCTGTGAGCTGTCAAACATATATTTAAAACAGCAATTATCAAACAATATTTCGATCTTGATTGCGGATAAAGTAATAAATGTATTCAAAACGCTTTTGACACAACCGAAATGGGCGTAAAGTTAATTTATCAATCCAATGCTTAGGTAACCGTTTTTGTTATTTTCGTGTCTGTTGTCCGTGTTGGTTCGTCGTTTTAATTTTGAATTAATTTTCCTGTTCTGAATGTTTTACATACCTCATTAGAAAATTAGAAAATGCTGAACTAACACTCATGACTTTATATATGTCAAAATACCAAAGAAAACAACTGAATACGGAAACGGCGGCAAGGCAACGCTCTTTGAGTGGAAGTCACAATGAGCACCCATTAGAATCCTTCCAAGTAGAGGCCAAAAGTCTAAATTTAATTTACATTTCACAGATCTATTCACAAGTAACCTGTCGAGAAATGATGGAGAAGTTTAAAAATTTAGTTTCATAATATAATGCCCCAATATTGCTTTATGCTTTTTTTTATATTTAACTGTAAAGTTCTTATAAAAATAAACAGCAGGTAATAACCCAATACAGTTTAAAAAAAAAATTATGTTAAAACTAAGCACACAAGGCTGAATTTTAAATAACTAATACTGCTCTGCGTAATACTGATAGAAATTCCAGCATTACTCTTGCTCTTTAAGCATATAACACTATGCCTGTCCTTTTTTTTTTCTTGTTTACTTCTTCTAAAACAAATTATTTTGTGTTGTCACAAAATATTCTCTCTGCTCCGGTATATCACATTTCATATAATACATATACTGACACGTTACGTCTTGCCTCCTGATGTTATCTAATTGTTACTCCTGCGTAAGTGTCTTGTCATGTCATTCCAGATTCCTATGGTCAAGGGACCTTTAATTCTAATTTTGTTCTCAGAAGCTTGATGACGGTCGAGTATCACCTGTAGCACATGATGTTTTGGAACCCCAAATCCCGTCTTCTTGTGTACGGGAATCTCCTTTAGCTTTTAAGCAAAAAGTCTAAGTTTCATGGCTATGGGGAATGAAGATTTTTGGATTGCTCTGTCTCGTTGGTTGTCACGTAATTATGGTTTATTAAAATATTGGTCACTATAAAAAGTTTGTCGACGTTGACAAAGCAAGCATGAAATGAAACTAAACAGGTGCACTTTTTTCATATCCGGCTGCGTCTTGCAGGTGCTTGTTGAAAATACCTGCAAAATAACCAAACAATATGACGCACAAACTGCTGAAGAACTTGTAAGACCGGCTGATCACAAGGAAATAGCCAAACACAGATCTTACAAATGAAAGAATGATTAATTTTCCTCCTGCTAGACAAGATAAAGCTAAAATTAGTGGCATAGCACATATTACCGAAAGGGGATGAAGTGTTGCATACTTTTTTATACTATGTCCAACTTTACAAGGTGGGGGTGACAAGCTTTCCTTCTCGCTGCATTTGCCTTTCCTAATCTAAGAGCAACATCAGATACACATCTACAGCTGGGTAGACTGGGGCGTGACGATATGAGATTTACAACCTGGAACCTAACAACTTTGCCGCAAGACGTAAATCGGACGCTGAAGCTAGATACGTAGCAAAAATGCAAGGACTAAGACGATGGATTCCGGAGCGTATAAAACAAGTCAAAATAGACGCCAGAGAAACACCTAGAAATGGAAATGTTGATAAAGAAGTTTAAATGAAAATAAGGTCTGCAGCAGTGGCATTAAGTTTACTTGATAATATGTAGACGTGAAAAGTGTACACAATGTAAAGTTAGGTCAGTATATACAAAACGCACCCATGGAAAACACGCATAAAAAAAGCAACAGAAGGAATGATTAGAGAGAGGATGACTAAGATATTTATCACTTGTGTTCGATTGGTACACACCATATTTGACGCAGAAATCAATAAATACGTTTAACAATATCACAAAGAAAAACAAAACAAGGATAGAGAGAGAAAGAGAGAGATAAATATATCAAAATTACTAAGACATGTCATAAGACTGCACAAACTCGGTGGCTTGACATGGCTTTGAAACACAACCCTACAGGGAAAAAAGGAAAATGAAGTCAACATTTTGACGAACCACAAAAAATGAGCGAGAAGACATAAAAAGATTCCTGCATGGAGCGTACATGTAGTTCTCACACATAACATATTCAAAAAGATAGAAAAATATTGTCAGTGGCAATTCAAAAACATTTATTAGCACAAATATTGTAACAATGTAACTGCAACCGACATAAGTTAAAACAGCTCAATTTTGCAATCAGAAGGTAAAATAAACAAGAACACCAGTAGTCCGCGTTTTAAATTTTCAGTACATAACTAACTTTGTTGTTAACTTGAATAATGATGTTGCATGTTTCCTCAAGTTGAGCAACTATAGTGGAAGAGTGCACTAGATAGATAGCGTGTGACAACTTGTCAGGTCCCGTATTATATTTATATTGCTAGTAAAATTTAAAAAAATAACTTGCTTTTTCCAGAGAACATAAAGCGAAGTAAGAGTGCCTCACTGCTTGTGTCTTAACTGATCTAGTTGTGCTTAGCGTGTCTAATTGTGTCATAGGATGTATAATTACAGCATAGCATGACTTGCTGAAACATTGTGCATCTGGTTGTGGCTTAGGGCGTCTAGTTGTAGCTTAGCGTGTCTAGATGTGGCTTAGAGTGTCTAGTTCTGGTTTTGAGCGTTCTGTTGTAACTTAGCGTGTCTAATAGTGATTTAGTGCCTCTATTGTGCCTTCGGGTGTCTAATTGTTGTTGAACAATCACAGATAATCTTCAGATGCCATTACCATAGAGCGTAGTTTTAACATGTAATACAATTTTTATTAATGGGCACCATACACTCCTGACTTGTAGTTTTAAAAACAACTTTTTGGGGCTGAAAATTGTTGTCTCCGTCACGCTTCTAGTGAAATCCTTTCATGCTCCCTAGCTGGTAACCTGTATCTCTTGAAGAAAAAAAAAACATTTTTTCATTGTACTGTGTTTAATTCTGAATGTAGATTTATACGTATAGAGTACACTTTGTTCTAATTGATAAACACCCAGTTATATCTAACATATGAGCACGTTTGGTGGAGAATCACCCTAACCTCAGTGCCTGGAGCCGGAATGCACATGACAAAAGTGACAAGTGCAGAAGTTTATTAATCATCCAAAGCTCGTAAGTACAGATCGGAATGAACAATGTACAATGTTATTTATTGCTCTTTGAACATTATTATTCGAGAGAATCGTTTTCCAGATCATTAACCTTCTCACGCGATGACAGCCCATTCAGCTGCTTCCGAGATGAGGTCTCACACGGCACTACCCGTCTTTTCTAACAATAGGACATTAGACGCCAACACTTAGCTCCCTTCCGTACTACCTGAGACAGCTGGCGGTGTGGCTGTACACGGGGCAGGGCCGGCTCCAGGCATGAGCCAATGGGACCACTGGCTCGAGGTGTTAAGTCTCAGGGGGCTTAAACTGTCCCACAAAAAAGGCGAAAAAGTAAACACAATGAATCAATTATAGGTGAGAACCGTCGTAATTTGTTCCTTTAAAAATGTATTTAATTATTATTTAGCTCGAGTTATTGTCCATGTCATGTGTGTTCTGCCATTCCTTCCCACTCCTTTTTTTTCTTCATGTAAAAATGAGACGTAACAACGGATAATAATATGTTACAACAACGTCTTTTCCTAACTCTCTCTCTCTCTCTCTCTCTCTCTCTCTCTCTCTATATATATATATATATATATATATATATATATATATATATATATATATATATATATATATATATATATATATATATATATATACTTACTTACTTAGTCGTTCCCCTTCTACCGTGAGGTGTAGAGGTTTGGAAGAGAGAGCGCCAGACCATTCTATCAGCTGTCTTCTTCCTGGCCTGGTTCCATTCTAGTCCTCGGTCCTTCAAAGATTGTCTAATGTTGTCCTCCCAGCGGACTCTGGGTCGTCCTGGAGGTCTGGATCCCTGGCTCTTTGTTTCCCATGCTTGTCGTGGTAGCCGATCTTCTCCCATTCTGCAGACATGGCCAAACCATCTTAGTTGGGACTGTTCTATTTGGGTCTGCAGCGGATGGGATTTTAGGCCTTGACGGATCGTCTGGTTGCGGACCATGTCTCTTCTTGTTACTTCAACCACTTTCCTCAGATACCTCATTTCTGAGGTTTGGATCTGGCTTTTGTGGGTTGTAGTCATTGCCCACGACTCGCATCCATATGTCAAGACTGGGACATAGGTGGAGCGGTATACAGCCATCTTCGTTTTCTTACCAACTTCTTTCTTACTGAGGAATCCACGATTTATGGCCTGAAAAAGTCTCCCAGCCGCTGCTTTCCGAGTGGCCAACTCTTCTTTGATGCCTCCCTTTCGGTCTATAATAGCTCCGAGATATTTAAAGTGGTCGACCTGCTCCAGGACCTGTTCTCCCAACTTAATCTGATGTTTTCTTTCTTCTCGTGATATCACCATGGATTTTGTTTTAGAGCTGCTTATGACCATCCCTCTCTTCTCCAGCTCTTCCTTCCAGACTTGCAGGTTGGATTGGAGATGTGCCTCTGATTTAGCAATCAGGGCAACATCATCAGCAAATGCCAGCTCCGAAATATAGACCTGTCTCATCTTCCAGTACCCCACTGAATACTTTCTTGTTCTCTCCTTACATGCCTTGATGACATCGTCCATAAGGAGTATGAAGAGGTAAGGTGATAGGATATCACCTTGCCTTACACCAGTGGTGGTCCTGAACTCTTCTGACTTATGGTTTGCTGTCCTCACATAATTTCTGCAAGACTTGTAGAAGCTCTGTATAGCATGAATCAGAGGTGCTGGAATATTCTTCCTTGCCAAACAGTCCCAAAGTTTGCTCCAGGGGACCCTGTCAAACGCCTTTTCCAGATCTATGAAACAAAGATGGATCTCACTCTTATACTCAAGGACCTTTTCACTCAGCTGTCTGAGTGTGAAGATTAGGTCTTGAGTACCCATGCTGCCTGTAGGATCTTTAAGAGTAATAGGTCGCCTGATGCTCCCATGTACTTAACCATTTCTGGTGTTATACCATCATGCCCTGCTGCTTTGCCCATCTTGATTTTCTCTAGTGCTGCCCTCAGTTCTTCCATCTTTATGTCATCTTCACCATCATTGGTTTCCTCTTCTGTGTTAGTGGTTATCATTTCTGATGCTTCATCATGCTCACCATCCAGGAGTTCTGAGAAATATTCTTTCCATCTTTCCATTACTTCCTTCGGGGCAGTAAGCAATTTGCCTTGCTTGTCCTTTATAAATTTGAGAGGGCATTGTTTTTCTTTCCTCATGTTCTTTAGGGTCTTATAGAACAATTTCTGGTTTTCTTGTGCATCTTTTTCTAGCTTTTCTCCAAATTCTTCCCAGGACTTCTGTTTTGCTGCTAGCACTTTGTTCTTTGCTTCTGTTCTGAGTGTCACATATTCTCTATATTTTTCCATTTGTCCTGTTGTGTTTTTAGCTCCTAAGTATTGTTTCCATGCCATTTTCTTCTCTCTTATTTTCTCTTTGACTTCCTCTGTCCACCAAGGTGTCCTCTTTCTCTGGTTCCCAAGTCGGACTTCACCGCATGCTTCTGCAGCAGCTGTCTTTATGATATCCTTGAATTTATTCCAGAGGGTTTCCAAGTCATCAGGTCGCTCTTCTGTGTTGCTCACTGCTGTAGCAATAAGCCCCTGATATCTGGTCTTAATTTCTGGCTCTCTCAGCTTGTAGGTCCTAATGCTCATTTCTCCTGCTCGTTTACTTGGTTTCTTGCGTGATGTTGGGCAGTTCCTAGGCTGAGCAACTCTTTCAGTTGTTCGTTTGATTGTTAGCAGGTAGTGATCACTTCCAATCTCTGGCCCCCTCCAGACTCTTGCATCTCGGACATATCTGAATGAGCTTCTCCGAACAATGGCGTAGTCGATCACTGACTTCTCATTCTTGGTTGGTTCACATCTAGTGTATGCATGTATGCGCTTATGGGGGAACTTTGTGTTTGTAATGATCAGATTCTGCTCACTGCAGAATCTAAGGAGTCGCTTTCCATTGTCATTGAGAGTATCTTCTCCATATCTTCCGATAACTCCACCCCATCTAGCATGGTCATTTCCAACTCTGGCATTAAAATCTCCAAGCATAATAACTTCATCTAGGCAGTCATCCACTGTCCTTTGAAGCAGCTCGAAGAATTCCTCCTTGACCTCTGCTCTCTCATCCTCATTTGGCCCATACACTATGACCAGGTTGACTATGGTTTCTCCTTCTTTTAGTTTTACAACCATAATGCGCTCCGAGACAAAGTTCCATCCCTTGATACTATCTTTTTGATTTTGGGCCACAATGCAACCCACGCCCCCTTTAGCTCTTTCAGATATGGGTACACCACTGTAGAGCAACGTGTTGCCATCGAGATCCATGACTCCTTGTCCTTTTTTCTTCGTTTCCGTTATAGCCAGGATTTCTAGTTTTGCTTTCCTCATCTCTTCCACCAGCTCCTCTTCCTTCCCATTTATACTTCTTGTGTTCCAAGTTCCATAAGTCGTAGTCCGTAGTCCGTTCCAGTTTGTCGCCTTTAGAATCAGTCCGGTTTTCTCTCTTGTAGTTCGCGTAATCATGATTTAAAGCAAACAGGTGATTGGCCTGTTGTGCCTTTGCATGGTGGAGGGGCTGCCTCCTTACGGCCTCCATGCAGGCCGCCCTCCTCCTTTTTCATCCGGGCTTGGGACCGGCATTGGCGGAGTTTATATATATATATATATATATTTATATGTGTGTGTGTGTGTGTGTGTGTGTGTGTGTGTGTGTGTGTAGGGCCGGGGACGCCTTCCTTTGTCCTGACTGTCAATCACTCTACTCACGTCCAGCACCTAATTTCTCGCAGACCCAAGGCTTGCTCTTCATCTCTGTGGTGTTTTATTTTCTGTCTTTAACGTTTTCTATTATTATTTTCTATTATGCTGAAACTCTATACAGATAATTTGCTTTCTAATAATAATAACAGCAGTCAAAAACAGACCGCATGATCTTTTATATTTGATCATGCGCCCTAATACAACCAATGAGCCATGTGCCTGCGTTGAACAGGGAGCTCCTCGCCAAAACGAAGCAACATTTTATTTATAAAAAACAGAAAAAAAATCATTCTCTAAATTTTTCAACCGTAACATGTTTAGTCTACACCAGCGGTAGGCAACACAGGAGCTGCAGGGATCTACTCTAGAAACACTGACATCTCCAAAAGATCTACCATGATCAAATCATACCTGCAGAATGCGTGTACTGTAAAACCAGATTCACTTGTAAAATGAACAATTTTAAAATGTCTCTCAGCATTACTGTCGCGAGTATAGAAGTAGACGATGTCTGAGTTTAGACAGAGTATGAATGAGTAATGTGAAAGTAGAGAAAAATAAAGTCACTAATGAATATAAGGAGAGAGATATGACTTTTGGAGAGAAGAGAGATATAATCAGATATCGAGTGTCTTCTTCCAAGCCACACTTTAGACTATGATTAAGATGTCATACCATCATCCGTCCTCTCTTGCTAAATAGGTCAATTTATTACAGTAAGGACTACAGCAGCAAACATCAAGTGACAGGTAGAATAGAGGTAAATTCTGACCGCGTAGAACATATAATTATATTTATTACGTAAATAACCACAAAGAAAATAAAATAAAATATTCTGAATAGCGCGATTAAGCCAGTGATTTTGTATCAAACTCAAAAACACAGGCAAGCCACTACTACACTTACAAATTTACACAAAACCAGGGCAATCTAACTGACAGGGGCGGCCCCCAGTTCTCTGTGAACTGGATAACTCCAGAAACATTAAACACCATAACGATGAGAAAGGAAATGAAAAGAAAGAAAACAGAAGCGAAGTCTCCCAGGTTAAAGCAACTATATAGCGAACAGTACAGTCAGCTGGACAAGGAAGTTAAACGCCAAACCCGAGCCAACAAAAGGAATTTCCTAGACGATCTTGCAAGACAGGCTGAGGAGGCAGCACTGAGAAATGAACAAAGCACAGTATACAAAATAACTAAATTCATCAGCGGAAAACGAGGTGCAAACAATATTACATTAGTAAGAGATAAGCAAGGTAATCTCATCACGACAGCAGAGGGACAGGAAACAAGATGGGCAGAGCTCTTCAGAGAAACTCTGAACAAGGAACCACCAGAGACACAATTGAATGTTCCTGAAGCTGAAAACGAACTAGATGTAAATACAGACATTCCACGAAAAGAAGAAATCATCACAGCAATCAAAGGGTTAAAGAACGGCAAAGCTCCGGGCCATGATAACTTAAATGCAGAGCTATTTAAGACAGACCCTGAGCTAGCAGCAGAACTATTAGAACCACTATTTGCACAAGTCTGGAAAACGGGGACAACACCATCAGAGTGGAACAAAGGAATAATTGTCAAATTGCCCAAGAAAGGTGATCTTGCAGACTGCAATAATTGGAGAGGAATCATTCTTCTCTCAGTTCCCAGCAAAATACTAGGCAGGATAATTATACAAAGAATTTCAAAGGCAGTAGACCACAAACTGAGGAAAGAACAAGCAGGATTTAGAAAGAACAGAAGATGTGTAGATCATATATTCACTCTCGGGAACATTATAGAGCAGTGCTCAGAATGGCAAAGACAGCTTTACATTAATTTTGTTGATTTTGAAAAGGCTTTTGACAGCATACATAGGGACAGTTTATGGAAAATACTGAGGGCTTATGGAATTCCAAGCTGCATAGTGTCAATCATAAAAAGCCTCTATGCCAGCTTTACGTGTAGTGTTGGGCAGAGCAACGAACGAACGAACGAACGAACGAAATCTTTATTTCATCAGGGTAAAGAAATAGGCATAATTGCCTTTTTACATTTGAGGTGAAGACAGGAGTACGACAGGGATGCCCCTTATCAACCACTCTATTTTTAACAGTCATAGACTGGGTGATGCGCCAGACAACAGAGGGCAGTCCAAGAGGAATAAGATGGACAACATTTTCTACATTGGAAGATCTGGAATATGCAGATGACATTTCACTGCTAGCACATTCACATCAACATATCCAGGAAAAAACGGATAGACTTAATAAGTTTAGCCAGAAGGTGGGCTTGAACATCAATTTAAAGAAGTCTGAGGTAATGACACTCAATGTGAGCAACCCTGAGCCCATATCAGTAAGGAATCAGCAACTGGTACAGACAGATACTTTCACATACCTAGGAAGTATAGTAACACCAAACGGCGGGGCAGGCAAAGACATCAACATCAGAATGAATAAGGCAAGAACAGCCTTTTTTAGCCTAAACAACATCTGGAAGTCCTCCCAATACAGCACAAGCACAAAATTAAGATTATATTAGAGCTGTGTGCTTTCTGTGCTTCTATATGGTGCGGAATGCTGGAGAGTTAAAAAGAAGGAAATGTCGAAATTGTCCTCTTTTCACACAACATGCCTAAGAAAAATTCACCGAATCTTTTGGCCGAATACCATCACTAACCAAGATCTGCTTACTCGTAGTAAGCAAGAGGACATGCACACCATCATAGCTGGCAGACGCTGGAGCTATGTTGGCCATGTCCTCAGAAGAGACCCCGATGCCATCACAAGAACAGCTATGCTTTGGACCCCTGAAGGAAAACTAAAGAGAGGCCGACCAAAAACAACCTGGCGGAGGACAGTGGAAGCTGAGATGCAAAGAAATGAACCAGAGTTGGGGCACTGTACGAAGGATGGCCACCGACCGAGCAAAGTGGAATCAATTTGTTGTTGCCCTACAAGACGCCACTAGGCGTGATGGCCACTGACTGCTTTGACGGTCGGCGGCTAAGGATCAAAGAAGAAGAAGAAGAAGTGCTTGTAACAATTACACCCGACGATATATATATATTGGCTTCTGCCAATGACGCACCTTTTGTACTGGTTAGTAAATACTTGACCACAGACTACTCCTCTATGACGTTTTGTCAGTATATGCCGTCTTAACAGGATATCAATGGGTCTTACCGTATTGCCCACAATCATGGATGGCAATAGAGGCAGCCCGAATGTGTTGGAGCGATGGGTAATTGCAAATGGCGGCAATAGGTGTTGTAGGTATGTAATCCAGGGAGCTGGAGTAATGCTAGACACTGCAGTATATAAGCAATCTATATGATATTTTATAATCCAAGAAGCAGCCTTATAGGCTGGCAACAGGCTATTTTGCTGGACGCTGCAGTATAACCTGGAAAAGCGGCAAATATAATTGGGACTGCAATATAACAGGAACCGGTCAGGGATGACCAATGATCTCTGGAAATAAACAAGCAATCAATATTCTATTAATAACCTATAGCGGGCACACCGTTTTCTTCTCTCACTCATGCAAACATTAAACAAACTCCCCCTCTCCGTTTCCCACCCCACACAAATAAAAAAAAGGCTATCACTATTCATTTGCCTACGATTTCTCTGGTCGCTGCGCGGTGACCAATCATTTCAAAGTGGCGACATTAGCCAAAGTATTTCCGACACACACACACAGCTTACGAACACAATCGTACTGTTAAAGTTATTTCCACAGCCCAATAAAACGTGCCCCGTGGGTAAATTACTCAGTACGTAATAACACTGGATAAGTTACAAAAATAGCTCTGAGCTTATACACAATAGTAGTACTCTTTACAGTAATATTCCACCCAGACCAAGCGCACAACAAATGGTAGTACTATTATACGCAGACTCACAATTTCTGTCTTAAGAAAAACACTATAACTTAACCCCTCAGTGTTTTTTTTTTTTGAATGGTGGCGCGGAAAAAAATGATCTTATGGAAAAGTGAATATAGATTTAACATGAAACAAAGTAACGAGGGATCTCTATTCTATAAGTTAAGTTAATATATCTGGCGTTCTACGCTACTACATTAATTAAGTAAATATGTGCTTACCGACTGAAAGAATATTCCTAAACTTAATACAACTGAGATTGGCACTTAGCACTGATCCACTTTGTAAGGTAGCAAAAATTATCTCTGAAGACAATGGCAAGAAGTGTTAGGGACGCCTAGCTTAAATAGTAAAATAAAGTTTGCAGGTGTTCTCGCGTGAGGTCGCATGTGCACTCAGAACGGTATAATAAGACGTAAGGACCTCGGGAGCTGTCTCCCTTGCGTCCCTTGATAAAAGAAAGAGACGCAATCTATAGCGACACAGGCGGTAATTCGAACGATGCGTTTGGACAAATGAAAGGTTAAGGTCGGTTGCCTGTGTTCCCAGGTTCTCTGTGAATCAAAGATTCAAGGAACTTGCCGTCATCTACAAGAAAGGCAGAATAAAAGGACCTTCAGCTAGATGCCGATGCACACGTGTAAAGGGGTGGGATTTCGCCTGTCCAACGTAAGAGTGACGTGACTAATGCAGAGAAATAGAGCTTGTAGGAGCTATTATACAGAAATGTGAGAGGAGACTAAAGCAGAAAATAAGACAGGCCGAAAGTGCCAGTGATTCGTTTTTAAATCACGACAATTACCTTCCTTGACAAACGTTATGTCTGCTTCGTACATTTAATCAAGGGGATACCGCGAGTTTAAATGCTAGATGGAGAGGACTAGTCCGAACCTTCACCATCTGAAAATTTCTTTCTGTTTTTTTCCTCATCCGTCACCTAAGGATGTACCAAACCATCCACTGTGATCACTCGGTAGGTCGCGATCGACCGGTTGCCGACCCCTGGTCTACACTCTGGACGTTAAAAAAAAAAAAAACAAGAAAGCAAACCAGGAAACAACTAATTTTACAGCGCCAAATATATTCAGCCTCTTTTCCTGTAACGTTTTTCAAGGGCTTTATCGTAGTTCACTAATTACAAAAAACTGTTTTTTCAACTTCATTACCAGAACATCTTTTTTTAAAGGGTCACAAATACCAAGTCAGTGGAATGTGTATCTTATCAATTACCCACTATCTGGTTCATTCTTTGCATCTCAGCCTCCACAGTCCTCCGCCAAGTTGTTTTTGGTCGGCCTCTCTTTCGCTTTCCTTCAGGGGTCCAAAGCATTGCTGTTCTTGTGATGGCATCGGGGTCTCTTCTGAGGACATGACTAACCCAGCTCCAGCGTCTGCCAGCTATGATGGTATGCATGTCCTCTTGCTTGCTACGAGTAAGCAGATCTTGGTTGGTGATGGTATTCGGCCAAAAGATTCGGTGAATTTTTCTTAGGCATGTTGTGTGAAAAGAGGACAATTTTGACATTTCCTTCTCTGTGACTCTCCAGCATTCCGCACCATAGAGAAGCACAGAAAGCACGCAACTCTGGTATAATCTTAATTTTGTGCTTGTGCTGTATTGGGAGGACTTCCAGATGTTGTTTAGGCTAAAAAAGGCTGTTCTTGCCTTATTCATTCTGATGTTGATGTCTTTGCCTGCCCCGCCGTCTGGTGTTACTATACTTCCTAGGTATGTGAAAGTATCTGTCTGTACCAGTTGCTGATTCCTTACTGATATGGGCTCAGGGTTGCTCACATTGAGCGTCATTACCTCAGACTTCTTTAAATTGATGTTCAAGCCCACCTGCTGGCTAAACTTATTAAGTCTTTCCGTTTTTTCCTGGATGTGTTGATGTGAATGTGCTAGCAGTGAAATGTCATCTGCATATTCCAGATCTTCCAATGTAGAAAATGTTGTCCATCTTATTCCTCTTGGACTGCCCTCTGTTGTCTGGCGCATCACCCAGTCTATGACTGTTAAAAATAGAGTGTTTGATAAGGGGCATCCCTGTCGTACTCCTGTCTTCACCTCAAAGGTTAGGTTGCTCTGCCCAACACTACACGTAAAGCTGGCATAGAGGCTTTTTATGATTGACACTATGCAGCTTGGAATTCCATAAGCCCTCAGTATTTTCCATAAACTGTCCCTATGTATGCTGTCAAAAGCCTTTTCAAAATCAACAAAATTAATGTAAAGCTGTCTTTGCCATTCTGAGCACTGCTCTATAATGTTCCCGAGAGTGAATATATGATCTACACATCTTCTGTTCTTTCTAAATCCTGCTTGTTCTTTCCTCAGTTTATGGTCTACTGCCTTTGAAATTCTTTGTATAATTATCCTGCCTAGTATTTTGCTGGGAACTGAGAGAAGAATGATTCCTCTCCAATTATTGCAGTCTGCAAGATCTCCCTTCTTGGGCAATTTGACAATTATTCCTTTGTTCCACTCTGATGGTGTTGTCCCCGTTTTCCAGACTTGTGCAAATAGTGGTTCTAATAGTTCTGCTGCTAGCTCAGGGTCTGTCTTAAATAGCTCTGCATTTAAGTTATCATGGCCCGGAGCTTTGCCGTTCTTTAACCCTTTGATTGCTGTGATGATTTCTTCTTTTCGTGGAATGTCTGTATTTACATCTAGTTCGTTTTCAGCTTCAGGAACATTCAATTGTGTCTCTGGTGGTTCCTTGTTCAGAGTTTCTCTGAAGAGCTCTGCCCATCTTGTTTCCTGTCCCTCTGCTGTCGTGATGAGATTACCTTGCTTATCTCTTACTAATGTAATATTGTTTGCACCTCGTTTTCCGCTGATGAATTTAGTTATTTTGTATACTGTGCTTTGTTCATTTCTCAGTGCTGCCTCCTCAGCCTGTCTTGCAAGATCGTCTAGGAAATTCCTTTTGTTGGCTCGGGTTTGGCGTTTAACTTCCTTGTCCAGCTGACTGTACTGTTCGCTATATAGTTGCTTTAACCTGGGAGACTTCGCTTCTGTTTTCTTTCTTTTCATTTCCTTTCTCATCGTTATGGTGTTTAATGTTTCTGGAGTTATCCAGTCTTGCTTCTTCCTTTCCTGGAATCCCAAGCATGATTTGCTGCTTTCCTTGTATATTGATGAAATGGTGTTGAAATTCTGGTCTATATCATCAGTCAATGTCTTTTCCTGACTTTTGGCAAATTGATATCGTTTCTTTATGTCGGCCGCAAAAGCTTTTCTGGTAAGGGAGTCCTTCAATTTGCTGATGTCAAACCTTTTCTGTGTAGTTACAATTGGTCCAGCCCTTCTTAGTTTCACTTTCAGTTCTGCTACTACTAAATGGTGATCACTTCCCACATCTGCACCTCTTCTTACCTTCACATCTTGTAATGCATGTCTCCATCTACCGTTAACCATGATGTGGTCTATCTGGTTTCTGTCCCGACCATTTGGTGATTCAAATGTTAATTTGTGAATTTCTTTATGTGGGAAAAGTGTTCCTCCAATGACCAGGTTGTTAATTAAGAACGTGGTACAAGCACTTGCCTGTTTAATATCTACTCAAGCCAAAAGCATTTGACACATCTGGATTTAATATACATTTGACACAGTGAGAGCTGAGCTCCATCGCCTGAGAACATCCAGTTAGTGGGTAAAAGAATGGTATTTCCTAGCTGATGAGTAATTTATATTCGCGGATTATTAACAACACAGAATCAGCCGTTTTCGTCACAGAGAACTGGGGGCCGCCCCTGTCAGTTAGATTGCCTTGTAGCGGTATGGCAGCTTGCGTACCCTGACAATCCCAAGAGCTATGCCAGTGGGAGTTTTACTCCTGGTATGTTCAACCAAGCTGGACTGGTCTGTGTGGGTAGGGGTCAGACAAAAGCTGGTACCCTGGTCCTCCAGGTTCGGGGTTTTAGCATAGGGCTGACACCCCTGTCTATGTAAAAAAAATAATGAAGTTACGGAAACAACATCAAATAAACAAACTTTGCTGCGGGATGGACATTCGGAGTCTGTGGCTCGTATGACTGTCAGTGGTGAAAGCCGAAAGGAAGCCACTGACATGAAAACGGATGTCCTGACCGCAAAACAGGATACAAGAATAGGATTTTGGAATGTCAGGACAATGTACGAGACAGGTAAACTAAGACAGGTCACGGCAGAAATGAGAAACTATAGGTTACACATCCTGGGGATAAGCGAGAGCAGATGGACAGGGGCAGGAAAAGTTAAAACAGCAACAGGAGAAACAGTACTTTACTCTGGAAGAGAGGATGGACAGCACAGTGAAGGCGTAGCCATTATTCTACAGAAAGGGATAGAAAGGACATTACTGGAATGGAAACCCATCAACAACAGACTGATACGATTGAGATTGAGAGGGAGATTCACCAACACTACAATAATAAAATGCTACGCACCAACGAATGATAGCGATGAGGAGGTCAAGGATGAATTCTATCAACAACTGCAGAAAGAAATGGAGGACACACCTAGATATGATCTTGTTATAGTAATGGGAGACCTCAATGCGAAAGTTGGTACACACAATACATACAATGAAAGAACAATGGGGAAATGCGGCAGCGGAATAGCAAACGAAAATGGGGATAAGCTAATATGTTTCTGTAGCATTAACAACCTGGTCATTGGAGGAACACTTTTCCCACATAAGGAAATTCACAAGTTAACATGGGAATTACCAAATGGTCGGGACAGAAACCAGATAGACCACATCATGGTTAACGGTAGATGGAGACATGCATTACAAGATGTGAAGGTAAGAAGAGGTGCAGATGTGGGAAGCGATCACCATTTAGTAGTAGCAAAACTGAAAGTGAAACTAAGAAGGGCTGGACCAACTGTAACTACACAGAAAAGGTTTGACATCAGCAAATTGAAGGACCCCCTTACCAGAAAAGCGTTTGCGGCCGACATTAAGAAACGATATCAATTTGCCAAAAGCCAGGAAAAGACATTGACTGATGATATAGACCAGAATTTTAACACCATTTCAACAATATATAAGGAAAGTAGCAAATCATGCTTAGGATTCCAGGAAAGGAAGAAGCAAGACTGGATAACACCAGAAACACTAAACACCATAAAGATGAGAAAGGAAATGAAAAGAAAGAAAACAGAAGCGAAGTCCCCCAGGTTAAAGCAACTATATAGCGAACAGTACAGTCAACTGGACAGGGAAGTTAAACGCCAAACCCGAGCCAACAAAAAGGAATTTCCTAGACGATCTTGCAAAACAGGCAGAAGAGGCAGCACTGAGAAATGAACAAAGCACAGTATACAAAATAACTAAATTCATCAGCGGAAAACAAGGTGCAAACAATATTACATTAGTAAGAGATAAGCAAGGAAATCTCATCAAGACAGCAGAGGGACAGGAAACAAGATGGGCAGAGCACTTCAGAGAAACTCTGAACAAGGAAATACCAGAGACACAATTGAATGTTCCTGAGGCTGAAAACGATCTAGATGTAAATACAGACATTCCACGAAAAGAAGAAATCATCACAGCAATCAAAGGGTTAAAGAACGGTAAAGCTCCGGGCCATGATAACTTAAATGCAGAGCTATTTAAGACAGACCCTGAGCTAGCAGCAGAACTATTAGAACCACTATTTGCACAAGTGTGGAAAACGGGGACAACACCATCAGAGTGGAACAAAGGAATAATTGTCAAATTGCCCAAGAAGGGAGATCTTTCAGACTGCAATAATTGGAGAGGAATCACTCTTCTCTCAGTTTACAGCAAAATACTAGGCAGGATAATTATACAGAGAATCTCAAAGGCAGTAGACTATAAACTGAGGAAAGAACAAGCAGGATTTAGAAAGAACAGAAGATGTGTAGACCATATATTCACTCTCAGGAACATTATTATAGAGTAGTGCTCAGAATGGCAAAGACAGCTTTACATAAATTTTGTTGATTTTGAAAAGGCTTTTGACAGCATACATAGGGACAGTTTATGGAAAATACTGAGGGCTTATGGAATTCCAAGCTGCATAGTGTCAATCATAAAAAGCCTCTATGCCAACTTTACGTGTAGTGTTGGGCAGAGCAACCTAACCTTCGAGGTGAAGACAGGAGTACGACAGGGATGCCCCTTATCAACCAAGTGTATAATTATAAGTGATATTTCATGTCACAATGATACATCACTATAGAGTGATATTTCATGTCACAATGATACATCACTATAGAGTGATATTTCATGTCACAATGATACATCACTATAGAGTGATATTTCATGTCACAATGATACATGACTATAGAGTGGTATTTCATATCTCAATGAAACATCACTATAGAGTGATATTTCATGTCACAGTGATACATCACTATAGAGTGGTATTTCATGTCACAATGATACATCACTTTAGAGTGGTATTTCATGTCACAATGATACATCACTATAGAGTGATATTTCATGTCACAATGATACATCACTATAGAGTGATATTTCATGTCACAATGATACATCACTATAGAGTGGTATTTCATGTCACAATAATTCATCATTATAGAGTGATATTTCATGTCACAATGATACATCACTATAGAGTGATATTTCATGTCACAATGATACCTCACTTTAGAGCGTTCTATTGACAGAGTGGTTGGAGCGATGTTCTCTTGCGGCAAATGTGCCGCGTTCGGTTCACAGTATTGATACGCTCCTATCTACCCACCTGTAAATGGGTACCTAACTTTGTTCTTGAGTTAGAGAATGAAAAGGCAGCGAGGAAGGAAACTGGTCAACCCGACCTCTCGACGTCTGACCTTGTATAATGAAGTCTATAACAATTCATTTCCCTACGGCAGTATCTGCTTTGGCACTACGATTACTTTATTTTACGTCACCACAAACGACCTTCCCGCCAGGATAGCTTTCTATTTTATCTTCTTTATCCCTGTAGGCAACAGTCAATCGGTTACATTAACAAGAGTAGCTGTAAAGCCTGTTTTCCTGGGTGGGATGAACGGCTGGTTCTTTAGTGTTCTTCATTTATCTACTGTTTTTGTCCTGCAGCGTTGCAGGTGTGATTGAGTGTTTTTTTTCCTACCGATCACGATTTGCATCCTGGAGGACTGACATGTATTGCTTCTTCAGGGTACCTGTCACGACATCGTTCCATTTTCTTCTGGGTCGTCCTCCATTCTTACGTCTATTCTGATATTTTATGCACGTGCTGCTCATTGATCAGAACACGCCCTGACTGGGTGTCTAGACGAACTTTTACTATCTCTCATATTCATTCACTTGAGTTGTTTCAGCGACGGCCCTGGTTCCACATAGCTCATTGGCTCACTTCGTGTTTACACGCTTTTATTTATCTTCGCTTGTATGTCACTTTCACGTCACTTTCAAATTTTGCAATCGATTTTTAAATCATTTCCAGATGAGCAGTAGCTCTGAAACTTGGCATAATTGTGTATTCCTGATGACAATACAATAATCAGTCAATTATTTAATAATGTAATATTGTAATTATGACATTATGAGTAATTATAGTTTTTCGTAAAGAAATGTAAACAAATCAGTGGCCATAATCAAGTTAATGAAAAATTCAAGAGTACGTGGTGTGCTTTATTTTTTAGTCTATGCGTAAAACAGGGCAGTACCTAAACAAGTGTCTAGCTAAATCAAGGGAAACAATCCAAATTATAAAATTATGAATCAAGGGAAAGTCGAGTTCGATCTCTAGATGGCCTTCAAATTGAAGAAATTGATTGCACCAAATTAACTGGCACAAAGCCGTTTAATATTCAGGCTCTAAAAGAAATGGATCGCTTAAGAAGTTTTAGACCAGATTTACAATATGTAAAAATATTGTTTATGTTTTAGTATGTCATACCTTTTCTAACACTAAAAAAAAAAAAAAATATAAAAAAATATTTTAAACACACGCTTTTATTGCACTAAAAACCCAAAAATAATTTTTCTAAGAATTTATTGCTTGCAGTAAAAAAATGTAAGATCAAATTGACAAAAAGCGTGTAGCGCTGATTCTGCATGAAATTAACTTCTGCTTTATACTTCATTAGACACTTATGGATAAAATATATGATAAGCGCTTAAGCGCCCCTCGCTTTTTGTCAATGTGATGATATATTTTTTTTACTGCAAGCTATAAACTCCTTGAAAAATTATTTTTGGGTTTATAGTGCATTAAAAGAGTGTGTTTAAAATATTTATTTTTATTTATTAGCGACTTTCAGTGACGCCTAATATCACATGGGATCTTTATTTTTCCTTGCTATTTGGTTACGCCATGTCGTAGGCGGCGTCTCACATGAGGTTATTATTTATGCATGGGGTTGCAACCTCATCAAGTAAAACAAATTGCCACAGAAACCACCGTTACAGGAGCATGTGAATGGTTGACGCAGGCTTCCTGCAAGAGGACCTGCTACAGTGGTGGCTCCATAATCCGTAAGGAACTCGAAGGATTGTGTTGATGATGATGATGATTTGGTTATGTCCAGGTCTGAAAGAGATAGCACAAAGATGGTATACATTTTAAATTTACCATTATTTTGGTAATAGTCATTTGGATCTTTGGATTAACTTAAAATTCGACCTGTAGGCTATTTTATTTTCTTGTAGAATTCACATTTCAATGTCTCAGTCAATCGTCCGCTTGTGGTGAACAAACAGCTAAGGCTTTTGAACAATTTTATTTGACATTTTCAGCTATAATTCTAACACTTAATATTCTCTTTGTTAACGTTTTTCTCATTGTAGATAATTTCTGCTCGTAGTTATCGCAAATAGCTGATCGTATGGAACATATGGCTCGCTTTGGTTACAAAATTGCTGTTTCTTTGATTACAACATCATCATCTGCCATCTGCACAACGAAGGTCGGCTGCAATGGATTTTCAACGTCTTTTGTCTCTTGTCTTGATTGTGCACTCTGATAGACATTTTCCTGTCCATCTCTTGTCTTGATTGTGCACTCTGATAGACATTTTCCTGTCCATCTCTTGTCTTGATTGTGCACTCTGATAGACATTTTCCTGTCCATCTCTTGTCTTGATTGTGCACTCTGATAGACATTTTCCTGTCCTTCTCTTGTCTTGATTGTGCACTCTGATAGACATTTTCCTGTCCATCTCTTGTCTTGATTGTGCACTCTGATAGACATTTTCCTGTCCATCTCTTGTCTTGATTGTGCACTCTGATAGACATTTTCCTGTCCATCTCTTGTCTTGATTGTGCACTCTGATAGACATTTTCCTGTCCATCTCTTGTCTTGATTGTGCACTCTGATAGACATTTTCCTGTCCATCTCTTGTCTTGATTGTGCACTCTGATAGACATTTTCCTGTCCATCTCTTGATGTTATCTTCCCACTTACAGCTATGTCTTCCTCTTGCACTTTTGTCTTCAAGTCTTCCTTCTTTTATGGCCTTCAGTAAGGTGTTTTGTCTTTGATGATACTGTTCATATTAATAATGAACAGTAGTGGCTAGATTGCATTTCTTTCATTATTGTGTGTGTATGTTTGCTTTAGTTTCCTGTTTTCTAAAATACCACTACAATTTTTCCCTCTGTTGTGCGATAATAATCTGCAACTATTTAATTAACATAGCCTTTGTGCTAGCGACCAGGTTTTCAAGGTTCAAGCCCGGCGCCGGCATTTGTAGGAGTGTCATCGACCGGGAATTAGACTGAATAACCTGAACGGCTCTGCAGATAAACCCTCTGTGGATGGGAAGGAGCGAAGCTCCTGACGGGTTGGAAGGAAAGTCCACTGTCTCCCCAGTCTCGCAATGACATGTCATTGGGCCAAAAGGGCTGGAAAGCTCCAGTGCCGCTGGTTAGAAAAAAAAAAAAAAATATATATATTTATATATATATATATATATATATATATATATATATATATATATATATATATATATATATATATATATATATATATATATATATATATATATATATATATATACAAACGATTTTTAAAAGTCGATGAGCTTAAACACACAGTATAGGAGTAGAGAATACATTGCAACGCATGACATAGAAGGCATAATAGATTTAAACACAGTACATGCACTGAAACACGCATTATGCAGGATACACAGAAGTAAACAGCATAGACGACACAGAATAGGGAGTAGACGCTGAAACAAATGGTACAGAGAGTATATTAAAACACAAAGTATAGAGAGTACACTGTAACACACAGTTTAGAGAGTACAATGAAACACACCGAATATTAAAGATATTATGAATACAAAAAGTAAGGAGAATATTCAAAATTCTTAATCCAGTCACAGACATTTGTCCTGCTAAATTTATGAGAACTTATTAGATATAAATAAAGACATATTAAATGAAGAGGAAATGGCTAATTTCTGAACGCACAGCGTTAAAGAAACCTTTCGTGCCTGTAGTCAGAGTTTTGTTTGTTAAGCCACATTATCTATTCTTATATTCTGGTGATTGAAAAGTCATTTCGTGTATTTTAATTGTTATGTGTTCTGTGCTAGCTAACCGTTTATATGAAACAAGCGTCAAAATAAAGACAATTATCTGTCATTTGATTACCTCGCAGGGGTTAGTGCACTTGCTTCCTAGCACGGTGGTCCATGGTTCGATCCGCAGTTGAGGTGGGCTTTTCAGACCTCAAACGGCTCCGTGGTCGACCCAGCCTTATGAATTGGGTACCAGAGCAGCTCTGGGAATGTTAAGGCGGCCGGCGTGATGCTGATCACATCACCCCTAGTGTACGGAGGGTCAAGAAAATATGGGCTTAACACCATATTCCCAATATCCCTCAATGGGCGTGTACAGTATCCTCTACCTTTACCTCCTTATTTTATTACATCCAATGCCAATGTCAGATTAATTTTATAACTCATCGTAAGATCCAGTTTGTTCAACACGTGATTTCATAGAGGGTAACATTTTTGGCTTTCTCTTGTAACGTAGGTTTATTTGCCATTTTATATTTTATTTTGTTTCTGGGAATTAAACAAAAAAATAATTTAAAATGAAATCTTATTCGTCAGATTGCGGTTATTACTCATTGTTGTGACGTATGTTTCATGTATAGCAAATGGATAAGGGCGGGGATGTCAAAATTTTAAAAATAAGAAGGGACGTTTCTATAAATTTTATCATTTTATATTTCGAATTTAACACACACACACACACACACACACACACACACACACGCACGCACGCACGCACGCACGCACGCAGGCACGCACGCACGCACACACACACACACACACGTATATATATATACTGTATATATATAGCTTGTGAATGTACAGTTGCAAATAGAACTAGCAACCTCATCATGTAAAAATAAGTTTCCTCATGAACAACCACTGCAAGAGCTGATGACTGCTTCGTGTGGGTCACCTCACAAGAAGCCAACGAGCAGAGGTGGCGCCAGGCTCCATGGGGAGCAGAAAGTGGATTATGATATCATGGTGTTTATATTTATTAAACCAACAGTTTAGTAAGTTTTATGTGTATAAATATATATGCATAGAATGTTGCGTTTGTCGTCTTCCATGGTCCAAAAGCAATTTCATCTGACTCAATGGGTTTAGATTTAGTGCTCAGGGATAACGTGAAAAATTCTGAGGAAGATGACATGGTGGATGGAAGTGATGGTCGCCTGATGTTTAAATCAGAAGATTCGATGCTTGCAAAGAAGCATTTGTTTCCTCTCAGTTTTTGGTATATACGTTGCCAGCAGTCGACGCTGGACGCCTACATCAGACTGCAACCTTAGTAGTTCCTCCGGCCTTGCTGCAAAGGACGTGCTACTGCCCCAGTATTTGACTCCGGAAAAAAAAACAGACCAAAGAACCTCTGGGAACCAGCAGTGACTGAACTCAACATCAACTACAAATCGGCATCAACACCTCGCCAGTTGAGTACCGAAGTACTGGCACAGTATATAAACTCTGTAAAATTTCCACTCATATCATCCGATAATGATACAAATTAATTGATTATTTTCCATGTTAAAATTATTTTATTTATTTCAATCTTGTTAACCAATAATTGATTATTAAACATGTTATATATGGTGTTATAAAGAGCACAAAACAAATGTCTACGTTAGAGAGAAAATAAACACCTATGCAGGCCACCAAGAACCACTTTTGTCAGTAGTGAAACGTCGAAAGCTTGTCTGGTTTTGGCATGTAACTCGTCATGACTCCGTTTCGAAAACGATCCTCCAGGGAACAGTCGAAGGTAAACGGAGAAGAGGAAGGCAAAGAAAATCCTGGGCTGATAACATCAAAGAATGGGCAGGGCATGGTTTTTCCACACTTGTATGCATTGCTGAGGATAGAGAGCAGTGGAGGACCCTGTCTGCTGATGCTTCCACTGTGGCACCCCTACGACCCATGACGGGTTACGGGTTGAGATGATGATATGGTGGTTCTGGAAACAGGCTGCACCACTGCAGTCTGGCTGAGAGAGTAGGGATCGAAGTTGGAAGGCAAACCCGGTCCTAACAAATGCCATGCCGAAGTCGGATGTTTCGGGCCGAAAGGCGCAGATATCGCAGCTTTGCTGTAAACGGCGACACAACGCAACCAACGTCCTTTTCAGGACGAACGCAGAAGAAGAAACATGTTATATTTAACTATAAATCTATAGTTGATTTAATCATTATTGAGTGAATTTGCACCCGTACGACTCAGTTATAAAAAAAAATAAAATAAAATACAGAGAGCTAGTAAATTACTAGTTGCTAAATCACCATCGGCTGGGGGCTCAGAAAATACGAGTCAATAATTGTCCTCACAGAAGGGGCGGAAAATAATAAGTTCATAACGGCTTAAATGATCTCAGTTGTTTTGCTTGCCATTCTGTAAAACATCTGTGAGGCTACCTTAAATAGAAGCATCATTTTTCTATTTATATCTCTGCCAAGAGTAATGTTAAGCGAATGTTGATACCTTTGAAGATTCTCATTCTTATAATCTAAGTTTGGCCATTGTTGGACCACTCCTGCAGAGCAAGGGAGACAATCCCGCCGCAATATGCCCACATTTTTCTCTCCGTTATTAGTTATTTGGGATACCTGTCCAGGAGATAGGAACATCGTGAAATTAAGTTTTATTCCACTTTTAAATTTAGCTCTTTGGCCAGGCATTGTTTAGGCATTCTCAGTTACTTATAAGTAGGGCTGGGATCTTTAAGGAACAATTTATTAGATTAATCGGTTAAATAAAAAATTTGTCGACTAATTGATGTTAATCGATTATTCCATGTTTTAGCGATGTTTATGTTTTTCGCTTAAATGCGAGAGCTCTTTTTTTAGTACATTTTTAGTTATAACTTTTCAGAATTTTCATTATATTATTTTTAATAATTTATCAAATTGTTCGAAATTGATCAATTAATCTTCGAGTAAATAAATTCGATTAATCTATTAAGACTTATTTTTTTTAGAAATTAGTCCCAGCCCTACATATAAAAAGGTAAGTGGGGGTTGGGAGAAAAACTTTGGACTAAAAATGCACACGGGAGATTTTCAATTGAAGCCAGTATACACTCATATTTAAACCACCTTACAAAAATACTGAATGACATGTGGTTAACAAAATGTCACTGTACATCCATAATATAGCAACCCAGAAAACTAATGGCACCCCTTTTTTTTGCACGAGAACATTCTTTCGTCCAGAAATGTGCCAGGATGCAGGGAGATAATTCTCTGCCAACACGAATATTGCAATACAGAATTTCGCGCCATGGTTTCAAATGTTTAGCACTTTGGTAAGGCATCTCTGGGGTTGTCATGTTCTACCATATGTCGTCTGTCAGGGGCGCGAACAGGCAGGTCGTGTATAACAATGGCTTCCAGCTGCGTATGGGTGAGCACAAAAGGTGAAAGGTCATTATCACTCATTTTGCGTTGCAAAATTTTCATGTGACGCGTCCTTGCCTTCATTATTGTCTCCCCTGGGGCAGCACGAGAAGCTAAAACAGAAGTGTCAAATTGACTGCCCAGCGGTGCCTGCTGGAGCACGATGATTGGCTGTCGAGGTTCTACTTCATAAGTGTTACTGGGCTGAGAGTAGCCATTTGGGATTGGAGTAGTAATGTGGTTGTTGGAGTCTTTCCCTTGTATGTCTTTACTAGTCGATGGAATATTTTGATCTGCATCAGAACATTTAGACTCTGATGACGATATCTTGCTCACGTGGTAGTGCTTCTGCTGGTGCTCTAAGTGATGATTGCGGCGCTCCGTTTGATGTTGGTTGTCGTAGTCGTGGTTGTGGTTCTTCTTCTTGCTGTTGCTGCTGGCTTCTTTGGCTTCAAGATCCGGATTGGCCATGTTTTTCATTTTGCAGGGTACGATTTCTACACCATTGTGTTTTTGTCGGTTGTTATCATCCTGTTGTCTGTAGTAATATTGCCCTGTGGACAAGACCAAAAAAGAAAAAAGAGTGGTTAATTTAGTTAGCGGATACTGTGGTCTCTGCACCATGATGGTTCTGTTGATGATAAAGGTAAAATTATATGAGCTTAAGCTAGAGTACATCTATTTTGGTAATTGTTTCTTTAAATACCTGACTATTCATTTGTAAAAAAAAATAATCAGATAAATGAACTGTGACTCAGAGTGATTTGAAAGATAGGAATGTTCAATAAAAGCGGTTCTCAAAGTATGGTCCTCGGATCCCTATGGTCCTTGAGACCCTTTCATGGGGCCCCCGAGTTCAAAACTAGTTTCATAATTATCTAAGACATTATTTGCCTTTTGCATATTTTTATTTACCATTTTGCCTCTTTTTGGCGAGGCAGCTCTTTCATCCTAGACACAGGGCCCATCAGTTATATTAGAGCGTATGTCCAAATATAAAAGACCATGTGTTCTGGAAATGTAGTTAAGTACTTTCACTCTCATTCTCTCACGGTATAACTCACATAAACAAAAGCTCCCAGGTGTCCTTAATAATTTTAAGGGTGTATAGGGGTCCTGAGAGCAAAAAGTTAGAGAAACCTGCTCTACAGCAGAGGTTTCTTAACTTGTGGTCCAAGGACCCTTTGGGGGGGGGGGGGGGGCAGGAACAGATTCGGGGGGGGGGGGGGGGGGGGAATTGTAAATAACCTAAAAATGTGACTTTAATTTTCATCAGAGTTGTTCCTCGGAGAATTATTAAAAATGTTTCCATTTAAAGAAATGTTTACATATTTTTTGTCTGTATTTCAGTGTGACTGGATGTCAGTTTAAAGATTTCTCTTTGTAATAAAATCTTTATTTGTGTGCAAAAATTTTAATTTTGCGTCTTTGTAAATGTTTCCTAAGTAGGGATCCGTACAATCAATCGGGTCCATGGCACAAGAAAGATTAAGAATCCTTGCTGTATAGGCAAGTAACGTAGTAATTCAACAGAAAACATAGCACTCCTGTTAGAGGAATAGTGTTTACTATGAATTATAAAGTAATAGTGCACTCATAAAGAAGTTCCCAAATAGGTCCTAGAAAACCTAGGAATGAAAAGAGCATTAATGAAGCACATAGAAATTGGACAGCTAAAATTGTTTGCCCATATAAAAAGACAAAACACCATACTGAAAACCAAAATTAGGAGCAAGAGTTGAAGGCGAACTTGTAAGAGGAAGTTAGTTAGTTGCTTATCCTTTACAGGACGTGGCAATCAACCTCAGCTTTTATTGGCTGTTTGTGATTTTTCTAGGCAATTTTTTTCATTCAGTAGTTTGCCATTGCTTTCTGTAAGAGGAAGACATGCTCTTAAATGCATTTTGTTAAAATCATTATTTCAAATAAGAAGATTAAAACAAAGGGATTGGTGTCTGAATAAATGAAAGCTTCAGAATTAGCCGAATAATTAAGACAGATGTATGGTATCAAAAAGAAAAGCAATGCAACATGCGAAAATAAACAAAAAAGGTGTTTGAAACAAACTAAAAAAAGCAACAGGAAAATCGTATTACAATTGTATCCTGCAGAGAATGAATCTGACATTTGATGAAGGCAGTTAAAATACGACGTGGCATCTTCCCAATTTAACACATGGTACAGGTAAAGGTAATCCTACAGCAGATACTGCCGTATGGGAATGAAGTGTTAGATACTTCACTATACTAGGTTTAACTATAAGAGGTGGAGTGACCAGTTATCTTCCTCGCTGCATTTGCTTTCTCTAACGCACGAGCAGAGTCAGGTACCCATTTACAGCTGGGTAGACAGGAGTATGACGTACCCGAAACCCGGTGACTTAGCCGCTTACCAATGAATTTGTCTAAATAGTTTAGATTTTTCTAGTCTTCAGAAAATATGAACATTTTTTCCAAATATTCCGGATACTGAAATTTCGAGTTCCTTCGCGTGCTTGAGACTCGACCTAGACTGAATTCAATATTTGCTAATCGATGGAGGGGAAACAAATCAATAAATATTTCCTAGTTAACGGTTATTCATCATCGTCAGCTTTTAATTTCCCAAGAAGCACAAACCTTCAACAAACTTAAGTCAAGTCTTCCTGTCACGTGCCATCCGATCAAGGTCTTTCCATGTCTTCTTCATGTCTGCCTTCAGATTTCTTCTCCTTGTGTTCTTTGGTCTTCCTCTACCTCCCCTGGGGATTCGAGGACAATGATTGCTGGTAAAGCTATCAGCAGGTTTCCTGACTGTGTGTGCTATCCATTTCCAGTCTTCTTCTCTATATCTCATGTTCTACTGACGCTTGCCAGTTACTGCGTTCTTTGGCGAGTACACGTTTCTGTACACAGTCAGAAATGTAATTAGATTTACTACTGACCAAAGAAAACGCACATTTACTTCATGGGCGCTTACCGAAAAACACTAAATGTGCTCTGATGGAAGTGTTGTAATATTTGCAACGCAGTGATAGGCATATAACTACGAGCAAACAACCCGTCAAATATGACGGGGAACTACATGTAGATCTGCTGTGCTCTTTCTGCCTCATGTCCAGATGACGGTACTAAGTCTAATGTTCTTATTTTATTCACTTCCTATGCCATTTTAACTTCTGTATAATCAAAATTATAAAGATTTATGGTCAATGATCAATGCACCACGAAAAACAAAATCCATAGGCCTGCGTGATCTTTTAATAGGTATTCAGTTTAGCTTTCACGGTGCAATGTGCGCAGTTTCTGTATTTCCCGAAAAGCTGATATGACTGCCTCATTGTTCGTTGTGTGACATGTCACTTAGACAATTAGTAATATGGAAGTACATAAGAGCAGTGTAGCCATGTGGTGCAGTATGTGGATTGGATACGGCACCATTAAAGACTCTATGTTAACGAATTGTGTTTATTCATTCAGTCAAGACGCCGTTTGTTTTTAAGTGAGTTGTTCTATAACTAGGTCTTTTATTTATTTTGGTGTTCATTTCTAAGTTTGATCTTTACTGGCTTAAAGCCCGCCAGAGTTGTTGGTTTCTTAGACTTTGTCTGGGTGATGTGGTTCGTTCGTTCCTTTTATAGATGTTACGATTTGTTGGAGAGAATAGTGGTGTAGATGTGTTAACTTGGACAATACATCTAACTAGACCAACTGGTGAGCAAATCATTATACAGCCTTGGTAAGTAACAATGAACTTTTATTTAACAGAAACTGGTATCAAACAATGTTCAACAATTATGCATTTTTCTACAGCAAACAAATCTTAGTTATTTTTCTCCTCATGAAGAATATATTTTCCATCCTTGACCTCTATCCAGGGTACTTCATAATATTCCTTACTAGCATCATCTTTATCCATTTCCTGGGTTATCTTAATCCCATATTTGATTTCTTTCTCAGTAGTTTTCTTCATTATGTCTAATCTCTGTTTCAATCCTCTTCATTCGTTTTATTTTGTGTATCCTTCATTATTTCTCTTCAGCTATTCATATGTTTCATTATACACAACTGAGCTGCAATAAAAGAAATGGTAGGGCGATGTTTCTACTTACTTGAACATGTTTCTCTAGAATATATACATGTGCATGAATACACATCCAAGAATATTTCTTTTTTTTTTTTTTTTTTTTTCTTAACCAGCGGCACTTGGGCTTTCAGCCCTTCGGCCCAATGACATGTCATTGCGAGGCTGGGGAACCTGAGGACTTTCCTTACAACCCGGTCAGGAGGTTCGCTCCTTCCCATCCACAGAGGGTTTGTCACAGGAGCCGTTCAGGCTATTCAGTCAAATTTCCGGACGTAAACATTTCTTCAAACGCTGACGCCCGGGTTTGAACCATGAACACCTGGTCGCCAGTACAACGCCGAAGCCATTACACCAGCGCGGCTCCCAAGAATATTTCTTTCATAGTTGAATACCTCAACTTAGGAGTAAGACCGTCAATGACGCGTCCTATACATTGCTTGCTCTGCAGGTCTATCTCTGCCGGCTTAATATTTCCTGCCGCCGATTTCGTAGTGCGTTGCGCTAGCTACATTTCATTGGTTGGAAGCTTATTTTATTCGATAATTTATTGGTCAAATATCACGTTTTTTTATCGTGAAGTAGCTGTCCCTATCTACGTCACTAATTTCTATGACAATCGCCGCCGACTTCCTCGCGTGTCCCCTGTCCAAAGTTGACACGGCACTTTCACCTTAGCCTTATCCTGCCCTTAGCTGTCTGGGTGGTATTTTTTATATAATAACTGATGATAGTTTTATTCTCATCCTAACTAGACTCTAGCACGAATAAATGCTACGGGTAGTAGGTCATACGGCCACAGCAGTTTATAAACTTAGATGTGTTTACGGAAAGAAATGCAAATATTTTTACTTCACCGGGTGTCGTATGGTGTATATTGGAGCAACTACAACAGTAGCTTTTGCCGGGAATAGCCTATGAAATATTATGAAGAAGGTCACAGAAATTGGCTCTTTGAGAAAGAATAAAGACCTATACGAGATAAGGGAAAGAAGAAGAGAATGCGAATGCTTTCCACTGGACAGTGTTTTCTAGTGAATTATGGAAAGAGTTCTGTGTCCTCACGACCTTAGCTTCTGCCCTCAGATCCCGTAACAGAAAGAGCCCCCAACCTCACCTGAATGTAGTAATTTACCTATATGTGAATATTTAACACTGACAGCACGAGTGATACATTAACGAACGATAATGATCAAACGATTATTTAGTTTATTAATTAAATATCTACACATATAGGGTTAGTAGTAATTAGAACGTTATGATGGTGAATGACGATTCACACAAAAACACACAGATGAGATGTTAATATTGTAGTTAGTTAAATAGAAGAATGAACCTATGTAAAGCGAAATGAGGATGTGATATGATAAGTATAACCAAAATGAAAAGTAAGCTACACAGTCCATGTGTGTCTAAATGCTTCACCCAGATCCGATGATTCACATGTATGCATAGAATGTCCCAGGTAATTATATAGTTATGTTGAGTGGGTTATCTCTAAGACGAGGACGTTCTGATGAAAACTTTTGTAGTACTGAGAACGTTGACGATATACAGTCCTTCAATGTTTAACAATGTCTCTGTAGCATTGAAAAAACAGCTAACAGTTGTCGTATGAAAAATGTCTGTTGCCTAATCTCCGAAGGGTACTGGCCAGACAGGAGATCGTCACGAAATGATTTTGGTATGTAGACTCATCAACTTGAGTATGTACGCTTGATTCTTAAGATTTACTTTGGAGTAAGCTGCACTTGATATCTGTATATCCGACTCAACTTGTGACAATAGAGTTTGCTTCATAAAATGCGCTTAAGAGTGCGTTGCACTTGGTATTAATATGAGAATCAACTTCTAAATATGGAATCTTGATTCCCAAAATGTGCTCTTGTGAGTGAGTTGAACTTGATATTTGAATATGTTATCAACGTGAGCACTTGATACAAGGTGAATAAAAGTGCTATGTCCACCGTCTTAATCGTGGGCACGAAAGTTTCCCCTGGGAAAAGAAGGATGTCCTAAATGGCGAATTCTGCTATCCAGACGTATACAGTACTGTGCTAGCTTCTTTCTGGTTTGGCGTCAAACACGTAGCATGTAGACTCAGACTTCTGATGTGTAGTGGAAGGTTTTATATGTGTGAGATGATAGTGCTAGAGTAGAAATAGTATTCTCTCCAGAATGTGTGAGGTCCCAGTGAGAGAGAAGTACACTGGTATCACTCGATAGTCACGGCTGTGAAAGTATCTGGACTGAAAATATTCAGAGAACAGTCAGACCTTACTGCGCCACCTCCGCTATGTGACCACCTGTGATATTAATAAAAAATTCAATCAAACTCAGTATCAACTATATTGAATGAATAAAGCTGGTGAATACAATTTATATCCTCTTTATTTACATCTATCTAATTGTGGTGATTGTATGTGACTTGATACAAAATTTATATTTATACAAAACCAAATTGGCGAAAACAATTACAGTTGTTACAAGTTACACTAAAATGTCATTTCTTTAGACTCTTCCAATTAGTTGGGTAATAGACTTCTTCACTGTCTTATTCACTTTATAACTTTCACTAGTTTATCACGCAAATTGTCATCACAAAACTCTGCTTGACAGTTATCACTTCTTGGGTGCACGATTGTCACAAATATCACTCATCTGTTTTTATAATCAGTGTTCATATGAGATGTACAGCTTCAGTAGGTCGTGCTTCTACCAATCCATGCACTGCTGGGGCGATTTGCATTGATCCTCGAGCAATTCTTGATCATTGACCTCTGACTTTTGGTTGACAAGTATGAACCCTCGCAGGATCTAATTAAGATCAGTAAAGACTGGCTTTAGTGGAGTAACAGAACTGCCTGGCTGCAAATAACAAGATATTGGCCTCTGCACGTTCCTCTCTCTCCAGCCGTTGTCCTTCTGTCTTGCTTCGCTGTACAAGTGAATGTGAAATCATTTACGACCGCCCTTATATAGGGAGCTAACGGACGTATAGGAAACAAGGCTCGCAACTCCAGCAAACTTCCCAAAATAGTTGTAACTTCGAGGGGGTTGTGCTAAATGAGTTTCCAACCTTGGTCTCGTGCATTTCACCTTTCCCAGTTCAAGCCTTTGGAGTTATATATTTCCGTTCTCCGTGAGTTGACCTTTATATCCATATGTTGTTTTCCCATATCTGTCGTGTTAACGATTTTATATTGAATTATAAATAGGAAAAACACAGAATTTCTCAATGCACGGACACTATTCTTGTGAAATTCTTCACAACAACTTACTCCCTTCTGATTTCCTTGTACCTATACATAAATGAAGATATTCCCGTCAAAAGGAGACCATTCTCATCCTTGTCTGTCATTCCGTTCTCCTTCCCGATGTCTAATTCTAACCATGATTTCGGACGATTTATTCTTCCTTATACACTCGCCGAAGTCATTCTATCTGACCGTGAGAAATCCCTTCTCTGATTGGCTGCCCTAGATACACACAGGAAAATACCGTGTCCCACTTTTCGGTCTTCAAACATTTTACTAGGCAATGCGTAACATGCGACAGAGCCTCCCTCTCTTTTAAGCTGTAGATTTCTACAGCTAACAACTGTAAGCTTTGCCGTAGTTAATGTTCTTCTTACTCTCGTTCTATCTCAGTTGGGTGTCGACTAAGAAAATCTGCTCTTACATTTTGTTTTCCTGGATATAGATTCATCCTTTGCTATCTCTCTTTTCCCAGTTCGGCTTTTCATCCAGGCCCTTACCGCTGGTGAAATGGGGTCGGTAGGTTTCCCTTGAAGTTTACCGCTCTCTTTTCGTTGATAGTTGGTTGCGGTTTTCCCTCGCAAATTCGTAGGTGTTTGATTTTGGCTACGTGATTTGTTCTTTTTGTCCAGCGCATGGGTTTCACACTGCAATTTAACCTGTGTGGGATGTTTCCTTTCCCCTCCAGTGCAAATCTCGGGAGTACCCATGATGGCTGGTTTGCTTGTAGACTTTTGGTGAAGACTCTTCAGTCGACTTTCTGAATCTACATGGGTGCACTCTGGACAGGAATTTACATACCGATTGATGTCTTCCGTAATACCTGGCCAGTAGTACTGGGTGGCTATTCTTTGTTTTGTGGCACCATTACCCAGGTGTTCACTCAAAGATACTATGTGCCCCCAGCCTATAACCTTATTTCTATAGGTGGATGGTACAACAATTTGACCATGACTTTTCGTCTCTCTGCCAGCTTTCCTGTGCAAGAGTCCATGTTCCATATAGAAATGTCCTTTGATTGGATTGTTATGTGTTTTTGACAGTTTGCCAAAACAAGGCTTCAATGTGCTGTCTGCTACTTGAGCCTTTTTCATCTCAATCGAATCAAATTTTAATTTGGTGTCCCTCTCTATGTTCCTGGAGTCAGACCTGGTCTGGATTTCTGCCATAACCATAGGTTTTACCGGGTTTCCCAAGAAAACATATCTACGCCCCAACATCAGGGGGAAAAAGGGATCATCTAACACTGCTGCATTTATCTCCCCTTCCACATAGCGACAACTGACATGAATTTTTGCTATGGGTAAAGTTAGGGGTAATGCTACCTTTAGTGGCCCTTGAATATCTACTGTTTCTGTGGTGAATTGTTCCGGGCGCACCAGAGATGCACAAACGATCGCATCAAAAGACAAACCTGTGTCATACATCACTGTGACTTGTTTGCCATTCACGATCACTATCTCTTGTATAGGTGGGTGATGGAAGCTATTCTGACTCACTGTCAGTTCCTTTCTATCCGAAGTCCTCACCTGTAGACATGCAGCATGATGAAGAGGTTTTTTCCTTCCACATTTATCAGTGTTGTGGTTGATCATTTTGCAGAACTTACACCATTTTTCTTCCCTTCGTGAGGGTTTATTGTTATATCCTGGAGGGTTCTTGTCTTTGTAGTTATATCTTTGGTTGTTCTTGGTTGTATTGTCCTTTTGTTCAAACTCGTTTTGGTGTTGTGGTGACTTGAAACTATCTCCCTGCTTCCTCTTGTTTCCTTGAGTCAGGGGGAGAGCCAGTTTGTGACTTTCTGCATAGATGATTATTTCATCTAATCTCTCTCTTTTATGTTCTACGAAGAATGTCTTCGTTTCAGGAGACATGGACTCCAGGAGTTGTTCTATCAACATCATCTCCTTGATCCCTTCAAAATCCTGATTGAAGTTTCCTAACTGACACCACCTCAGCAAGTAACTTTCCAACCTTGCTGAGAACTGCTGATATGTTTCTCCTGTCTGGAGCATAGCAGTTCTAAATCGCCTTCTATAAGCTTCTGCGTTTTGTTCGTAACGCACCAACAATGCTTGTTTCAAGGCTTCATAGTTTTCCTGATCTTCTTTTTGCATCTTCAAGTAGACATTATAAGATACTCCTCTCAATCCCTGTGACAACTTCAAATTCCACTTTTCTTTTTCTAGGCCATAAGTAGTGGCCAATCGTTCATATCTGTCAAGGTAATCCTCTATTCCCTCTTCTTTCTCCACAAATGGGTCCAAGTGGAAGTTCATAGCTCCATTGGAGGTGCTTTGGCTGGCGCTGGTATCCGAATGAGATGACCTACTACCATTAGTGGTAGCCGCTGCCTGTATTTCAAGCTCTTTTAATCTCAGTTCATGGTCTCTATCAGCTTGTAGCTTCCTTTCCTCAGCTGTTAATCTTCTTTCTTCAGCCTCCAATTTCTTGGCTTGAGCCTCAACTTCAAACAGAAGCCTCTTTTCTTCAGCTTCCATTCTTTTGGCTTCTCTCTCAGCTTCTAGTCTTTTGGCTTCTCTCTCAGCTTCTGCTTGCAGCTTCCTTTCCTCTCTATCCATATGTTTGTCCACTTCCGCTGTGACATACTGGATGAGAGCATCACCTGTCAAGCCCAGCTCTTTTCCCATTTGCATGATCGCAGTTCTGAACTTCACTAAGTCAGCCATTATATTAAGTTAAGTAGGGTATGAAAACTTACCTAAACTTACTTAAAATAACACTGACAAACAACATTTTTCTTTCTTATATAAGAATAAGTGTTCTTAGGTCAGTTTCTTGCGCTGATTTCAAATTTGAAATCCGTTTATCTCTATCACGTCGGGTTCTTAAGATATTTGGGAATAAATATATTTTTGGGAAACCGTTATTTGCTCCGTTTCATTTTTACTATATAACTTTTTAAAAATTAATAAAATGCAAAATAATTCTACTTTTTAATACTGCTAAAAGATGTATGACATATGTTACGTTATATTTCAAATAGTTACTGTATTTTGAAATAATTCTGAGTGAAATATGGCTTCTAGAAGTTGTAGAAATTCGGCTGATCTGTTCTGTTACGTGTGCGGATATTTTACCGATCGTGTTCACCAGAAAAACTTTACAACATTGCTAAAGAAAGCATATGAACTTTATTTCGATTCGAAAGCTGATGATGCAAATAAATCTTGGATGCCAAATGCAGTTTGTTCGACTTGTGCAAATACATTGGCAGGTTGGTTACGAAAATCGCCGAAGCATAAGTCGATGCCTTTTGGAGTGCCAGTAATATGGCGTGAACCGACAAATCATGCTACTGATTGTTACTTCTGCTTGACAAATATCTATGGTTTCACTTTTAAAACTAGAAAGTCTGTGGTTTATCCAAATATTGAATCGGTTTCGAAACCAGTGCCTCATGATCCAATCACGTGTCCGATCCCAGTTCCACCAGAACAATATCCGTTGGACGTGAATGAACCATCAAAAGTGATAGTTTACCTGCTTTAGAAACTAATTCTGACTCGGATTATATACCAGTGAATGATGGTGTTCACTTAATTAACCATTCAGAACTTTCAGATCTAATACGTGATCTCGCTCTCACCAAAGGACAAGCGGAATTACTCGGTTCGCGATTCAAAGAATGGAATCTTTTAGCGCCCAATACTCCGATATCTAAATTTCGTCATAGACACAGAGAACTTGTTCAATACTTTGAGAAGGATGATGACATTTGCTATTGCAAAGATGTAAAAGGTCTAATGGTGCACCTCGGTCATGAGCACATAGTCAACGAATGGCGACTTTTCATCGACTCTTCCAAGACTAGTCTAAAAGCCGTGTTATTGCATAATGGAAATTTATTTTCATCAATTCCAGTCGCCTACTCTGTTCATATGAAAGAAACTTATAACAATATGGCTATACTTTTGGCAAAAATAAAGTACAATGACTACCAATGGCGGATTTGTGGAGACCTAAAGGTCATTGCAATTCTCACGGGCATGCAGACTGGGTATACTAAATTTGGTTGCTTCCTATGTGAACGGGACAGCCGCAACAGACAGGAACATTATGCAAGAAAGGTGTGGCCTATCAGGGATCGTATGCAGCTCGGGCATAAAAATGTAATACACGAGCCATTAGTTAACAAAGACAGCATCATTTTACCACCGTTACATATAAAGTTGGGGCTCATGAAGAATTTCGTAAAAGCGTTAGATAAAACGAGCAAAGCTTTCACTTATCTTCGAGAAAAGTTTCCGCAAATTAGCGATGCAAAGATAAAGGAAGGTATCTTTGTAGGACCTCAGATTAGGAAAGTTATTGCAGACAAACAATTCGAGAACTTGTTACATGGTAGTGAACTTCGCGCATAAATGGCATTCAAATCGATCGTCGATAACTTTCTGGGAAATCACAAATCTGTCGACTATGTGCATATTGTTAAGCAGTGCATAGATGCATACAGAATTATGGGATGTAACATGTCCCTCAAAATCCATTTGCTCGATTCGCATCTTGACTTTTTCCCTGACAACCTTGGCGAAGTCAGCGATGAACATGGAGAACGATTCCATCAAGATATCGCCGTAATGGAGTCACGTTATCAAGGACGGTGGAGTGTGACCATGCTTAACGATTATTGTTGGATGCTTCATCGCGATGTACCACATGCCATTCACCGACGAAAGTCGACTGCAAAGAATTTCAAGCCTACATAACTGTTATACTTCTTGTACAAATGATGTTGTAATACTGTATGCGTTGTTAAAAAACTTCAATTGCGTATTTCTAGAGATCCCGACCTGATAGAGAAAAACGGTTTGCAGATTTAAAAACAGCGCATTAAAATTGACCAGAAAAACATAGAAATGTTAGAGAAAGAAAAAAAATTTTTTTTTTTGTTAGCCAGTGTAATTATCAAATGGACAACACAATTAATCGTGCAACCTTGTGATAGTCAATATTTACTAAGTACTCTAAGGTACTGTTACTGAGAAAAAAAATCTATTCTAGAATTTTCCCCAAAAACTTTTTTTTTTTTTTGCTCTATTGGTGGCCCAAGATAGACTAAAGATAGATTATCATTTCTTGGTTGCACGATTGTCACAAATATCACTCATCTGTTTTTATAATCAGTGTTCATATGAGATGTACAGCTTCAGTAGGTCGTGCTTCTACTAATCCAGGCACTGCTGGGGCGATTTGCATTGATCCTCGAGCAATTCTTGATCATTGACCTCTGACCTTTGGTTGACAAGTATGAACCCTCGCAGGATCTAATTAAGATCAGTAAAGACTGGCTTTAGTGGAGTAAAAGAACTGCCTGGCTGCAAATAACAAGATATTGGCCTCTGCACGTTCCTCTCTCTCCAGCCGTTGTCCTTCTGTCTTGCTTCGCTGTACAAGTGAATTTGAAATCATTTACGACCGCCCTTATATAGGGAGCTAACGGACGTATAGGAAACAAGGCTCGCAACTCCAGCAAACTTCCCAAAATAGTTGTAACTTCGAGGGGGTTGTGCTAAATGAGTTTCCAACCTTGGTCTCGTGCATTTCACCTTTCCCAGTTCAAGCCTTTGGAGTTATATATTTCCGTTCTCCGTGAGTTGACCTTTATATCCATATGTTGTTTTCCCATATCTGTCGTGTTAACGATTTTATATTGAATTATAAATAGGAAAAACACAGGATTTCTCAATGCACGAACACTATTCTTGTGAAATTCTTCACAACAACTTACTCCCTTCTGATTTCCTTGTACCTATACATAAATGAAGATATTCCCGTCAAAAGGAGACCATTTTCATCCTTGTCTGTCATTCCGTTCTCCTTCCCGATGTCTAATTCTAACCATGATTTCGGACGATTTATTCTTCCTTATACACTCGCCGAAGTCATTCTATCTGACCGTGAGAAACCCCTTCTCTGATTGGCTGCCCTAGATTCACACAGGAAAATACCGTGTCCCACTTTTCGGTCTTCAAACATTTTACTAGGCAATGCGTAACATGCGACATGATGGACTCTTTTTCCCTTTCGCAAATTCCTTTAAGAACACTATACATTCCAGATATATGAATTTAAATATCCAAACAGGAATAAACAGGTCTAATAAGGCTAGGCTTTTGGGATTTTTCTCTGCACCACTCTGTTGCAAACTTCGCACTGATATCTAGCGAATCATACGCTACATTATATCTCTGGTTTAGCCTATGTGTCAGAAATCGTCTAACTCCTCCCCTCACCCATTTACCAGGCCTTCATATTGTGACCTAATGCACGTACCTCTCCCTGGTCAAATGGGGGTGGGATTTTCGCCATCAACTTTTCTTCGCGTTGCCTGTCAGTTTTTGCACGACTGTCCGGTGTTTGCTGATTGGCCGGCTAGAAACACTCAACTGTCTTCTCCTGTAACGAAACTTACTGTCACTTTTCATGTCAATTTGTGTTTTATTATCTTGCTGTCAATTGTTGTTTTCCGAGCGGTTTTGCGCGCGTGCACTAGCGCGCGACTTATCCTTTGTTCCCTCGATTCATTCTTAAACTTCTCATTCATATCTCGCTAGGTAATCAGGGTGCCGCTTAACGAGTCCTTTGTCGCCTGAGTCTATGGTAGTGGGTCATTGTTCCCTAATGTGGTATGACACGGATTTGTTTGAACAGCGGACTCGCCATGAAAAGACTAATCACTACTGTCCAGCTGGCGTCTCTTGGAATAATCAATATATCCGGGTGGCCTGTCTGGCGATATCTGCCCAGGGACTTATGCATCAAAAGAAATCGTTCTACAGTATAGCCAGGTGCGTTTCCCAAGATTTCTCAGTAGGCAATGTGGAGAACTAAATCAAAAGAGTGTAAAGTTACAAGTGGCGAATAATAAAGATTACAGTTTAAAGTCCAATCGTCATTAAAGATTACTTGTACAACGATGAAACGGCAAATGTGGTTGAAAATGAAAGAAGAGAGATGATGGGAAAGAGAGCGATAAGACTTGGCGCTCGTTTATCACACCCTGACAGAATTGTAAAAACATGTACAGACTAATTAAAAGGAAATTATGCCCACTGGACATAAATCCAGCTTTCTGACAGGATGACGATGCCGAATGCACCAAGTGACGATGCTACCAACGTCGCCACCTCAGATTAGGCGAAAAGAAGCTCTCACAACAAGAAGAGAAAAGAACACGCCGAAAGAAACACGAGGAGAAAAAAGCAGGTGAAGGATATCACCTCCGGGGTGCATTCCTATAGTCTGTTATGACTGAAAGGGGCTACTCACTAACTACTTACTAGGAACTTAAGGAACTGTAATACTACTTACTGAGTACTGAGAAAATGTATTCTAACAGAAATGTCAAAAATATTTACAGGCTCGTTAGGTAATATAAATTACTACACACTAGTTTCGTATACTTTCCCAGGGAGAAAGGAGGAGAAAAAGAAAGAATATGGCTACTGCCTTGTCCTGTGTTCTGCAAATAGCGAGTAATATGAGTTTATGCATCGGGCTGACAACATCATCACCTAAAACAAATTGTTACAGAAACCATCGATTAATCATGATCATAACGATGATGACGATGACTGCACACTGCCTAAAATATAATTTAACTTGCTGAACAATGAGACAGAAACGTAATTACACTGACTGGGCGTCGACAGATAAGTAATGTTACTTACTGGACATTGACATACATTTAATTACACTGGTGTAAATCTAATGTTACTTACTGGACACTGACATAAACGAAATTACACCGACTGGGCATAAATAGAAATGCAATATTCCTTACTGAAGAATGACATAAACGTAATTACACTGACTGGACGTTGAAATAAATGCACTGTTACTTACTAGACACTGACAGAAACGCCACTCCCCACATGATGCTCCAGATCCATCCCAAAAGGAACAAAAATGTCAACAAGAACTGAACCAACGCTACACCTGCATTAACCCAGATACAATGTGCTTTGGAATCTTCCTTGGGGCGCACGTGAGAGCAGCATAAGACGGATAGTATAGGCACTGTGAAGATCGAATTCATGCTAACGAATTGAAAACATCGCCTCGCTGCACGGCAGAGAGGTAGTGCTTTATTTGCTTTTGCCTTCACGCGATCAACCCCACAACTATAGAATGTGAACACCGTTACATCCAGATAGTAATATAAACACTATTACTTTCTAATTATGCTAACAGAATTAATAACAGGAATGAAGAGTTGAAGGCTAACATGCATGAGGAAGACAACACTATAAGTGGGAAGATAACATCAAGAGATGGGAGGAAATAGTCTATATGAGTGTCCCATCAAGACAAGAGACAGAAGACTTTGCAGCCGATCTTCGATGAGAAGATAGCAACTGATGATGATGAATTATTCCTCGAGAAGCTAGACTTCTAACCAGACTGCCAATCAAAGCTCTTTAACAAACAAATACACACACACACACACAAAAGATAGAATCAAAGCAAATAATGAACTGCCATAGGGAAGTGACGTATTGCGGACTCTCTATATCAGGCCTCAGTTTTATGATATGGGATGGTTAGTTTTCTTCCTCAATAGCAGAGTCTGGTACTCATTTACAGTTGGCTAGGTTAAAAAGGTAGTCCGTTAGCAGAAACTGCCGGAGGCGAGTGAAGCTATAGAGACTTCACTACACCAGGTCCAGCTTCTGAAGGTGAGGTGATAAGTCCCCATCCTCGCTGCCTTTGTCTTTCTTACGTCAAGAGCAGAATATGGCAATTATTTGCAGCTGGGTAGACTGCAGCGTGACGCTACCTGTTTGGAGCCCGTCATCTTTGCCACAAGAGGCTAGTGCTCTAACCACTCTGCCAATCGGAAGCTCTGTTGAATACATTAGAGCATATTCAAGAGAGTTTTGAGCTATAGACTATGAAAATTGTCAATTGTTTTTCACATGCTGAATGCTCAAAGAAACTGACGTACAAACTGGTTTAAACGTTAAAGAATGTAGGCAAGAATTGTTTTATCATTTATGTGAATGCATTAGGTTCGTCAGGCCGCCCCCCCCCCCCTTTCCCCTCCAATAATAACAATAAAATAAAATCAAACAAGACTCACAAGGAGAGAGGAAAAACAAATGAAAAGTGTGAGTTTATTAACAGACAGAGTCTGGTTTATTCATTAAACAACTTAGAAGTCCTGACAGTGATGTTAAATGAATGTCCGGTTAACGATGTCTATTTAAAAGTTATTAAAACGCAAGCTCGTGGTTCATGACGTTATGATACATCAATGTTCGGATTGTGCTTTTTACGTTGTTTAAAATCTACAGTGAAGGGAACATCCTGAAAGCAGAAATAGCAATTTGATTGGAAAACTTTAAACCAGCGGTTCTCAACGTGGGCAATGCCATATTTCTAGGGGGCCACAGTAAGTACCATATTTCTGGTAAAGTGACTTTTCCCCCAGCTAACAGCGACTATGAGGGGCCACAGTAAGTGCCATATTTCTGGTAAAGTACCTGTTTTTCCAGCCAACAGCGACTATGAGGGGGCCACAGAGGTAACTAAGGCTCAGAAGGTGGCCATGATTAAAAAAAAGGGTTAAAAACCCCTGTTATAAACAATGGTTTGGGAAAAAAAAAAAGGAAAAGAAAGCATGCAGATAAGAAAGCTGGAATAATTCACCAAAATATTGCTACACAGTGTGGCAGTATTTCATCGCTGATGGTTAATAGATAGATTGAAAGCAAGGGGAAATATGATAATGAGTTTTATACACACGTGGAGGTTAAAGGTAAAGGAAGTCCTACTGCAGTAGGGGTCTGAAGGGCTAGAGACTTCCCTACACTAGATTCAGCTTCGACAAGTGGCGGGACCAGTTTCTTTCCTCACTGCCTTTGCCTTCTCTGACTCATGAGCAGAGTCAAGTACCTATTTACAGTTGGGTAGACTGGAGCGTGACGCCACCGTGTTTCGAACCCGGTCGTTTTGTCACGAGAGGCCAGCGCTCTAACCATTTTGCCAATCGGACGCTCATGTGGAGGTTTTGAGTTATAAACAGTAAACGCTTGGCCCAGAAAATGTGAGGCACCGATTCATCACAAACAACAGATATCTTCCTCTTCATACACTCTCAGACGTCTCTTGAATATTTTTAAAGAAAGCTTTGGTCAGCTTGAGGCTGTTTGTATTTTCATGGAGTTTTTCCAGGACAGGTACTAGTGAAGACCATACGTGAGTTTTCTCTGTCCCTCATATGTTGGACATCTTTGAAGCAGCGGCCATGTGCACGTGGAAAGATAATTACAAACAATTACAGTTACAGTTGGACTGGTACTGGCAGCAAATAAACAGTACATATCAAGGGCAAATGCAAGTGAAGGTGACGAGAAAATGGGAAAAACAATGTTTCAAGTAATAGTGTACCATCAAAGGTATGAATAATTAATAAACGGCACTACCTTTCTCGTCAGAAAGATAGAAAAATAGATGTTTTTATGACTGAGTGATTTTTTTTAATTGTAAGTATTCATAATAGACGCTTTCCACAGTGTTCCAGAAATTTCTTATATAACAAAAGGTTTAGAAAGATTCGTGGTCTCTCTTCTACGGACCCCAAAATACTGTATAATAATGTTGCAACAGGAGTAGAGTTTTGAGAAGACGGAAACTATTTTTGCGGGCGATATCGATCAACCATTTGATAAGATAGGAAGTTTTCCTGGATCAAAGGCACAGTGACAGTACAAGGTACAGTGAAATTACTAGGAGAGTGAAGAGAAGAAATTATGTAAAAAGAAACACGTTGTTCCTCTCTAATGATTGGAATGATGTTATGAAACAAGAGCACAACGTTGAGCTCCCTAATCGGCATCGGTGGTAATTGGCTGCGCCGAGATACACTTGAAGTTCAAGTTCAGACAGAGAAATTGGACCCCTGTTGTGGGAAACACGGGTTAGTGTTTGGTAGACTTCCCTATAGAGAATAATTGTTAGAAAATATGATGTATACTGAAGATGAACGACCAGGTTTCGTAGGCAAGGTTGTATGACTGGACAAATACTGTTGGGGCCAGGATATTTTTGAAGCTTGAAAAAAATACCGTAAGTTCTCGTAGATCAAGATTTCACCCGCGAGCACTTCTTGTTTTTATCCTTAGCCGCTGACTGTCAAAACAGTTAGTGGCTATCACGCAAGGTGGCGTTTTGTAGGGCGGCAACAAACTGTTTCCACTTTGATCGGTCGGCCATTCTTCGTGCAGTGCCCCAGCTCTGGTTTATTCTTTGCATCTCGGACTCCATAGTTCTCCGCCAAGTTGTTTTTGATCGGCCTCTCTTTTGTTTTCCTTCAGGGGTCCATATCATAAAAGTTCTTGTGATAACATCGGGGTCTCTTCTGAGGACGTGGCCAACCCACCCTTATCGTCTACCAGCTATGATGGCGCGCATGTCCTCTTGGTTGCTCCGATTAAGCAGTTCTTGGCTGGGGATGGTGTAGTGAATTTCTAAATACAATATCTAAATTAGAATATAACAGTATAGGGCATAAAGGCAAAGATAAGAAAGTACAAACAAATTTCTGCTAGAACGGTTGGTGTCGCCTACGCCTTCAGATTATTATTTGCTAAGGAATAGCCGAACCAAACGGTACCCAATTTTTCAAATTCGTCCTTGACATAAACAAACCACTTTTCCTAGTTCTAAGAAATATTTGCCTAAAATGCATTGTGGAACGAGGAGGGGCAAGGATAGATGAAAATGCTAATTCGTTTCGCATTGATTTCAAACTAAAAGCCAACAACAGCACAGTGGCAAGCCTTGCCATAGGGGTTTCCCCAATACGATGAAAAAGTTAGAAATGTATACACTACGGTCATGGAAACATGTTTAGCTGTTATTGTGAATGACCTAAGCTCTCGTATTTCGCTTGACAGTACATGGAAAAAGAGTGAACGAGAGGTAGTTTAAAAATAAACAACTAACATAGAAAAAAGATAGACTTTTGAACCAAGCCACATAGCCCCATAAAAATCGTATATTCGTGTACCTGAAGACTTGCTGACCAAGAATATGTTGTTAGTTATCTAAATAGTCCCTTAACTAATCAAATAATGATAAAACAATACATAGAGATCAGAGATACTGTCAGGTCCGGTCATATCTGCTTAGATTGGATCGCATATTTTTTGGGAAAAAAGTAGGTGACAGATAGGCTAAGATATTACGGTGAATCCGATTGGGTGGAATTTGAAGTGAGACGAAATATTATTGGCTGACCTTTGAATAAACATAAATAGCCTAGTAACGTAGAAAGGTTTGAATGATATTTTTTGAAAGACTGTTTACACTGTAATATTAAAAGTGATTGGCCAACTGAGTCGATATTGTCAGAACAAGCGTTAGGGTGGACGCCATTTCTTGAAAAATTCTACCAGCGATTGATGAGATCAGGCTGTGCTTTCAAATACAATTTCTAGGCAGCCTGGACAATAAAATAGATAGAAACTGTGTCAGTCATCGTCTCTGTGTATTTCATTGAAAAATTGTGGTAAGATTAACATTTATTAACATGTATTTTATATAAAAATTGAATGTGAAATAATAATATATGTATGTACATGAGTGGGTCTATAGCGACCATGAGGCAAAGCCTAGAGATTGATCCACCATGTGATAGACTGTCAGAGAGGTGTAAAACTACAAGAATATGTATGATTGTCATAAAGGAGCATAACACCTATCCTATTATATGGAAAAGATTACAGCTGGAATTGCAGTGGCGTTGTAACTATTAGGGGAGAGGAATACTGGTGTACATTGTCACCTCAAAAGATAATGGTGGCATAGGTTTGTATAAGGCTATGACCCTTTTTGTTTGTTTGTAATGTACCTGTCCTAGAATGTGGACTATTAGTGTATGCTATGTATTAAGAAGGATGCATAACCTTCACATTTCAGAGGTCCTGGGTACTGACGTTAATGTGGTACCAAACGCTTGAAAACTGATTGATTCAGGACTCTGTCTGCATACTGCGAGCCCATGCTAGTGGCCATTGCCTATCAAACAGGGAACAGATTGTCAAGCGAGCAGAGGAAACGTTCTACCTGTATTCTACTGCCAAGTTAAGTTCATGTTCGGCACCTGGCAGCTCAACTAACAGAACTAAAAAAGACTATAAAGTGACAGTGAATAAAACTGGGACAAATATTTAATAGTCCCACAAGAGACAAACAAAAACAAACATAACTAAAAGGGTGTGATTTTAAACAACAACCTAGGGGTACTACCAGTATTACCTTAAAGTAGGAGATTACAACTACAGACGTATATTAGAATAATATGTTTATGTATGGACAGAAGATCTACTGTGCTATTTGACTGATGTAAATGATTCTTTTGATTTCATTTTTGATTGTCAGTCCTGGTTCAAAATAAAGTAGAATCAGGATAATAAATTGTAAAAATTATATTTACACAATTTTCAACCACAGTCTTAAATAAGATAGCCTTTTAAAGTGTCGTTTGTATGTTGTTGTGGTAGTACTGTGTGCTGTTGTGAATAATAAACTATTTGTTTGTATGTTTGTTGATTATTGTACATCACGCTCTACCTTCATAACCCTAGACACTACACGAAGTCATTTAATATAATAAAATAAATACATTTTGAATGAGATAAAAGGGGTGGTAGCGGAAAGGTACCCTGAAAAGTTCACAATACTATTGGGTAAATTCAGGGACCTTCATAGCTAATCTCATTTAATACAATAATAATACCAAACAACAATTCATAACATCAAAATCCACCACATATATTGGGGTCTCGCTCCTGGGGATAGATTTGCTCATAACACCAGCTATATTGGGTAGTTTGCTTCTGGGATTTTAAATTCTTAAACTATTATCAATTATATTAGGAATCTCAGATAGTATAAAACTAAAAGCATTCCTTTTGGAGAAATTAAATAGTAGTTGAGCTGTCAGTGCCTGTGGTTGTTCTTGGTTATCATTAGAAATTATTAGCCATAATTAGAGATTTGTATAGTTAGAAATTTTAAAGGTTGCATAGTACAAATGGCTGATCTGGCAAAGTTTCGATCTGCTGCTGTGCTGACTGCTAAGGAAATGAACATGGAGGGTCAGGCTTTGATCCAATATGTAACTTCAGAATGTGACAAGTATATTGAAAGGGAAGATAGGAAGTTAGCAGAAGAAAGAAAATTACAGCTACAAATTGAGGCTGACAAAGAAATTAAGAGGTTGCAGATTGAGGCTGACAAGGAGGCTAGGGCATTGGAGGCAGAAGAAAAACGACTGCAAAGGGAGGCAGAAGAAAAAAGATTGACTGCCGAAATGGAGGCAGAAGAAAAAAGATTGACTGCCGAAAGGGAGGCAGAAGAAAAACGACTGCAATGGGAGGCAGAAAAAGAAGAAAAGAGATTGACTGCCGAGAGGGAAGCAGAAGATAGAAGATTGCAGAGGGAGCATGAGATACGACTAAGGGAGTTAGAATTTCAAGGCCATGCTCCTGAAAATGGTGCCAGCCCCTTTGCCTCAGATGCCACTGCCAGTCAGGGAGCCTCAACCTCAGCTATGGGTTTTCATGTAGACCATTTTGTTGAGAAAGACGATGACATCGAAGGGTATTTAAGTAGATTTGAGCTTTTAGATACTACATATGGGTTAGAGAGAGAGGTGGAGTCTCAAGTTATCCCAAGGGCTTAGAGGAACGGCTTATGAAGTTTTTGCCAAAATGAGCAGAGATGACTAGAACAATTACGACATGTTAAAGCAGGCTCTTTTATTAAAATACGAAAAGAAAGGAGAATTTTATAGAAAAAAATTTAGGAATGCTAAACTACTGTCGGGTGAGACTTATCACCAGTTCTCTGCACGGTTAGAGACCTATTTGGAGAAATGGACTGCTCTGGGGAAAACCCAAGATCTAAAGGAGATGATCCTTATTGAGCAGCTAAGAGAGTCCATGGCTCCAGACCTGAGAAAGTTTCTCATGGAACAAGGTGCAGAGAGGCTGGGTGAGTTACTCAATGTCGCTGAGAGGTATCAGGCAACCCAGGCAGAGGTAGTTGGTAATAAAAAGAAACAGGTAGACAATTTTAAGGCATCTCAAAACTTTAATAAGTTTGACCATAGAGACCAGAACAAAGGTAAGCACCAGTTTGATAGGCCACGCAATGACTATAAAAATAAAACCTCACAATTCAATGAAAGGAAATATGATGAAAGAAAACCTTTTAACCAAGGAAAGAAGTATTGTAAAAATTGTCGGATGGACAACCATAACACTGAAAATTGTAGAAGGAAAACTCCTAATTTCGCTGCAATGAAAATGGGGAGAAAGGGAGTAAAGGTCAACCCTACTGAACAACAGGAACCTTACCACCCCCCATTGTGTGAAGATGTAACATGCAATGGGGTCACCATAAGGTGTTTGTATGATACTGGATTAGATTATGATTCAGTTGTGAGTTCTCACCTGGTGCAGGCAGATCAATACACCACAGACACAGTGGAGATTCAAGCTGCAACCAAGGACGTAGCGACCATGACACTTCCCGTCGCGAGGATAAATGTGAAAACGCGATATGTGGAAGGAATCATAAAAGCAGCAGTGATAAATAAACCAATCTACCTTCTGATATTGGGGTGTAGATATGTCTTCTTGGGGAATCCCAAGAGACCTGTGAACATGGCAACAGTACAGACCAGATCACAGTTTAAAAAGGAGGAGGATAATCCAATAAATACCCATCCAGATGAGATGAGGAAAGCGCAGGCGGAGGATAAGACCCTCAAGCCTTGTTTTAAGAAATTGCCCAAATGTCATACACCTCTAGGCAAGGGAGACTTCTATATGAAGAACAAATTGATATATAGGAAGGCTGGAAATGGATCCAATGGTCACGGACAGCTGGTCCTTCCCAATTCATATAGGACTAAAGTGTTGGAACTAGGGCATGCGATTCCCTTCAGTGGTCATATGAGGATCAGCGCAACAGGACAGCGTATAGCTTGTCATTATTTCTGGCCAGGAATAACTGAAGACATAAAGAGATATGTAAAATCCTGTCCAGAGTGCCAACGGGAAGCTCCAAAGCAATGGACTGCTCCAGCAACTCTAGGGGAAATGCCCATAGTGGGAACACCTTTTGAAAAAGTTGCAGTGGACATTGTGGGACCTCTCACTCGGACCAAGAGGAGGAACAGTTACATTCTGACTCTGGTGGACACTTGTTCTATGTGGGGAGAGGCGGTAGCCCTGCCATCAATTGATTCGAAGCATGTGGCAGAGGCATTACTCACAATCTTCACCAGGTTAGGCTTTCCCAATCAAATCTTGACTGATAATGGCTCTCAGTTCAAGGGGAAACTGACAGAAGAAGTATTCAGGATCTTTCAAGCCAAACACTTTCATTGTAGCCCGTATCATCCTCAAGGAAATGGCCAAGTGGAAAGATTTAACGGGACACTCATGTCGATCCTGAGAAAGTTGGCACATGAAAAACCAGATACATGGACCAGTACCTTCCCGCCGCCTTGTTTGCCTATCGGGAGGTACCCCATAGTTCAACCGGTATGGCCCCGGCAACATTGTTATTTGGAAGGCCAATAAAAGGTCCATTGGAAGCCTTGTTAAGGTCATGGACCGATGAAAAGGCAGAAGAAAATATTACCTCATCATATCAATATGTGAACGAGCTGACCACTCGTCTTAAAACTGGCTGGAAACTTGCCAACGAAAATTTAAGACAAGCCAGGAAAAAGCATGCTGCCTATTACAATAAGAAAGCGAAGGATCGAGAATTAGCTGTGGGAGAGAAGGTGCTCCTTCTACTGCCCGGCAGCCATAATAAATTGCAAATTGGATGGCAAGGTCCATATACAGTTCTAGAGAAGGTGTCTAGAACAAATTATAAGATAGATAAGAAAGGGAAAGAGAAAATCTATCATGTGAATCTCCTGAAGAAATATCTGGACAGAGAAAACCAGGAAGAGACACACTTACTGACCTTGTCTGTTGCAATGGAGATGAAAAAGGAACCACTCACTTCTCATGAATATTCTTTACATCCCTGTGAGACCGCTGCACAGGTAAAAATCAGCACACACTTAACGGAAAATCAGAGGGAGAGGGTTCAACAGGTTCTGAATAATCATAAAGATGTGTTAACGGACCGACCGGGGCATACAAATTTATTAGAGTATGATATGAAACTCATAGACCCAACACCAATCTGTATGAGAGCCTATTCGATTCCGTTCGCTAAGGAGAAAGCTTTAAGGGTGGAGATAGATTATCTGTTGAGAGAAGGGATTATCTCGCACAGTGAATCTCCTTACAGCTCCAGTGTGGTTCTGTTGAGAAAACCTTCTGGAGAACACAGGCTGTGTATAGATTACAGGAAGCTGAATGCTGTCGCAGAAAGTCAGGTGGATCCATTACCTGATACAAATCAGCTGTTTGCCAGGCTGAATAAAGCTAAATACACTGGCTAACAAAAAAAATTTTTTTTTTCTTTCTCTAACATTTCTATGTTTTTTCTGGTCAATTTTAATGCGCTGTTTTTAAATCTGCAAACCGTTTTTCTCTATCAGGTCGGGATCTCGAGAAATACGCAATTGAAGTTTTTTAACAACGCATACAGTATTATAACATCATTCGTACAAGAAGTATAACAGTTATGTAGGCTTGAATTTCTTTGCAGTCGACTTTCGTCGGTGAATGGCATGTGGTACATCGCGATGAAACATCCAACAATAATCGGCAAGCATGGTCACACTCCACCGTCCTTGATAACGTGACTCCATTACGGCGATATCTTGATGGAATCGTTCTCCATGTTCATCGCTGACTTCGCCAAGGTTGTCAGGGAAAAAAGTCAAGATGCGAATCGAGCAAATGGATTTTGAGGGACATGTTACAGCCCATAATTCTGTATGCATCTATGCACTGCTTAACAATATGCACATAGTCGACAGATTTGTGATTTCCCAGAAAGTTATCGACGATCGATTTGAATGCCATCCATGCGTGAAGTTCACTACCATGTAACAAGTTCTCGAATTGTTTGTCTGCAATAACTTTCCTAATATGAGGTCCTACAAAGATACCTTCCTTTATCTTTGCATCGCTAACTTGCGGAAACTTTTCTCGAAGATAAGTGAAAGCTTTGCTCATTTTATCTAATGCTTTTACGAAATTCTTCATGAGCCCCAACTTTATATGTAACGGTGTTAAAATGATGCTGTCTTTGTTAACTAATGGCTCGTGTATTACATTTTTATGCCCGAGCTGCATACGATCCCTGATAGGCCACACCTTTCTTGCATAATGTTCCTGTCTGTTGCGGCTGTCCCATTCACATAGGAAGCAACAAAATTTAGTATACCCAGTCTGCATGCCCGTGAGAATTGCAATGACCTTTAGGTCTCCACAAATCCGCCATTGGTAGTCATTGTACTTTATTTTTGCCAAAAGTATAGCCATATTGTCATAAGTTTCTTTCATATGAACAGAGTAGGCGACTGGAATTTTGCAATAGCAAATGTCATCATCCATCTCAAAGTATTGAACAAGTTCTCTGTGTCTATGACGAAATTTAGATATCAAAGTATTGGGCGCTAAAAGATTCCATTCTTTGAGTCGCGAACCGAGTAATTCCACTTGTCCTTTGGTAAGAGCGAGATCACGTATTAGATCTGAAAGGTTAATTAAGTGAACACCATCATTCACCGGTATATAATCCGAGTCAGAATTAGTTTCTGAAGTAGGTAAACTATCACTTTCTGATGGTTCATTGACGTCCAACGGATATTGTTCTGGTGGAACTGGGATCGGACACGTGATTGGATCACGAGACACTGGTTTCGAAACCGATTCAATATTTGGATAAACCACAGACTTTCTAGTTTTAAAAGTGAAACCATGGATATTTGTCAAGCAGAAGTAACAATCAGTAGCGTGATTTGTCTTGTTCATGCCATATTACTGGCACTCCAAAAGGCATCGACTTATGCTTCGGCGATTTTCGTAACCAACCTGCCAATGTATTTGCACAAAGTCGAACAAACTGCATTTGGCTTCCAAGATTTATTTGCATCATCAACTTTCGAATCGAAATAAAGTTCATATGCTTTCTTTAGTAATGGTGTAAAGTTTTTCTGGTGAACACGATCGGTAAAATATCCGCACACGTAACAGAACAGATCAGCTGAATTTCTACAACTTCTAGAAGCCATATTTCGCTCAGAATTATTTCAAAATACAGTAACTATTGGAAAAATAGCGTAACATATGTCATGCATCTTTTAGCAGTATAAAAAGTGGAATTATTTTGCATTTTATTAATTTTTAATAAGTTATGTAGTAAAAATGAAACGGAGCACATAACGGTTTCCCAAAAATATATGTATTCACAAATATCTTAAAAACCTGACGTGATAGAGATAAACGGATTTCAAATTTGAAATCAGCGCAAAAAACTGACATAAGAACACTTATTCTTATATAAGAAAGAAAAATGTTGTTTGTCAGTGATATTTCTCTAAAGTGGATCTGAGTAAAGGCTACTATCAGATTCCAGTAAAACCGGAAGTCAAACCTTATTTAGCTTTTAGCACCTCGGAAGGACATTATGAATTTAATATGTTGCCATTCGGGCTGAAAAATGCACCGAGTGTGTTTTCGAGGATGATGAGAAAGTTACTGGATCCCCTGAAGAATCCATGCATCACCAACTTCATGGATGATATTCTCATAGCAACAGAAACATTTGAGGAACACATTAACTCTCTGAATATGTTGTTTGATCGACTGAGAGAGACCAATTTGACAGCTAGACCGACGAAATGCTGTGTTGGATGTAAAGAGCTGGAATTCTTGGGACACACAGTACATCAGGGAAACATGACCCCTGACCCCAAGAACATGGAGAAGTTAAAAAAAGCACCAAGACCACAGACAAAAAAAGATGTGCGATCCTTTGTCTCATTATGTGGTTTCTACCAAACGTATATTAAAAACGTTAACTCCATATGTGCTCCATTGAGTGATTTAACGCGCAAAGGAAATCCTTATAGAATTATTTGGACAACGCAGTGTGAATTAGCATACCAAGAATCGAAAGAAAAGCTCACAAGCAGGCCTATTTTGAAATTACCTCACTTGAGTCAAGAATTCATTGTGAGAACGGATGCTAGTAATATCGGTTTGGGGGCAGCTCTATTACAACGGTCAAATTCACTTGATGGGGAATTAACCTGAGTAGCTTATGTTAGCCGTAAGTTGAATACAGCAGAACAAAAATATTCAACAAGTGAAAAAGAATGTCTGGCAGTCATATGGGCTATAAAAAAGTTCCAGATTTATCTTTATGGAAAATCATTTAAGATCCAAACAGACCATAAACCACTGGTATGTCTGTCACAAGCAAGGCATGAAAATGCTAAATTATTACGCTGGTCGTTGCTCCTACAACCATTCCAGTTTACCATAGAGTACATTCCCGGCAAAACCAATGTCGGCGCTGATTTTTTAAGCAGACATCCGTACGACGAACATCAGAGTAGTCACCAGGCATAGATAGTAAATTCATCTATGTGTATTTAGAAGTAGGAACTGACATATGATTGTCTGTTCTAAAGGGGGGAGATGTGTAGTGAGTTTCTAAATACAATATCTAAATTAGAATATAACAGTATAGGGCATAAAGGCAAAGATAAGAAAGTACAAACAAATTTCTGCTAGAACGGTTGGTGTCGCCTACGCCTTCAGATTATTATTTGCTAAGGAATAGCCGAACTAAACGGTACCCAATTTTTCAAATTCATCCTTGACATAAACGAACCACTTTTCTTAGTTCTAAGAAATATTTGCCTAAAATGCATTGTGGAACGAGGAGGGGCAAGGATAGATGAAAATGCTAATTCGTTTCGCATTGATTTCAAACTAAAAGCCAACAACAGCACAGTGGCAAGCCTTGCCATAGGGGTTTCCCCAATACGATGAAAAAGTTAGAAATGTATACACTACGGTCATGGAAACATGTTTAGCTCTTATTGTGAATGACCTAAGCTCTCGTTTTTCGCTTGATAGTACATAGAAAAAGAGTGAACGAGAGGTAGTTTAAAAATAAACAACTAACATAGAAAAAAAGATAGACTTTTGAACCAAGCCACATAGCCCCATAAAAATCGTATATTCGTGTACCTGAAGACTTGCTGACCAAGAATATGTTGTTAGTTATCTAAATAGTCCCTTAACTAATCAAATAATGATAAAACAATACATAGAGATCAGAGATACTGTCAGGTCCGGTCATATCTGCTTAGATTGGATCGCACATTTTTTGGGAAAAAAGTAGGTGACAGATAGGCTAAGATATTACGATGAATCCGATTGGGTGGAATTTGAAGTGAGACGAAATATTATTGGCTGACCTTTGAATAAACATAAATAGCCTAGTAACGTAGAAAGGTTTGAATGATATTTTTTTGAAAGACTGTTTACACTGTAATATTAAAAGTGATTGGCCAACTGAGTCGATATTGTCAGAACAAGCGTTAGGGTGGACGCCATTTCTTGAAAAATTCTACCAGCGATTGATGAGATCAGGCTGTGCTTTTAAATACAATTTCTAGGCAGCCTGGACAATAAAACAGATAGAAACTGTGTCAGTCATCGTCTCTGTGTATTTCATTGAAAAATTGTGGTAAGATTGACATTTATTAACATGTATTTTATATAAAAATTGAATGTGAAATAATAATATATGTCTGTACATGAGTGGGTCTATAGCGACCATGAGGCAAAGCCTAGAAATTGATCCACCATGTGATAGACTGTCAGAGAGGTGTAAAACTACAAGAATATGTATGATTGTCATAAAGGAGCATAACACCTATCCTATTATATGGAAACGATTACAGCTGGAATTGCAGTGGCGTTGTAACTATTAGGGGAGAGGAATACTGGTGTACATTGTCACCTCAAAAGATAATGGTGGCATAGGTTTGTATAAGGCTATGACCCTTTTTGTTTGTTTGTAATGTACCTGTCCTAGAAAGTGGACTATTAGTGTATGCTATGTATTAAGAAGGATGCATAACCTTCACATTTCAGAGGTCCTGGGTACTGACGTTAATGTGGTACCAAACGCTTGAAAACTGATTGATTCAGGACTCTGTCTGCATACTGCGAGCCCATGCTAGTGGCCATTGCCTATCAAACAGGGAACAGATTGTCAAGCGAGCAGAGGAAACGTTCTACCTGTATTCTACTGCCAAGTTAAGTTCATGTTCGGCACCTGGCAGGTCAACTAACAGAACTAAAAAAGACTAAAGTGACAGTGAATAAAACTGGGACAAATATTTAATAGTCCCACAAGAGACAATCAAAAACAAACATAACTAAAAGGGTGTGATTTTAAACAACAACCTAGGGGTACTACCAGTATTACCTTAAAGTAGGAGATTACAACTACAGACGTATATTAGAATAATATTTTTATGTATGGACAGAAGATCTACTGTGTTATTTGACTGATGTAAATGATTCTTTTGATTTCATTTTTGATTGTCAGTCCTGGTTCAAAATAAAGTAGAATCAGGATAATAAATTGTAAAAATTATATTTACACAATTTTCAACCACAGTCTTAAATAAGATAGCCTTTTAAAGTGTCGTTTGTATGTTGTTGTGGTAGTACTGTGTGCTGTTGTGAATAATAAACTATTTGTTTGTATGTTTGTTGATTATTGTACATCACGCTCTACCTTCATAACCCTAGACACTACACGAAGTCATTTAATATAATAAAATAAATACATTTTGAATGAGATAAAAGGGGTGGTAGCGGAAAGGTACCCTGAAAAGTTCACAATACTATTGGGTAAATTCAGGGACCTTCATAGCTAATCTCATTTAATACAATAATAATACCTAACAGCAATTCATAACATCAAAATCCACCACAGATGGTACTCAGCCAAAAGATTCCGAGAATTTTCCTTAGGCACATTGTGAGGAAAGAGGACAATTTGGACATTTCCTTCTCTGCTACTCTCCAGCATTTCGCGCCATAGAGAAGCTCAGAAAGTACACAGCTCTCATATAATCTTAATTTTGTGTTCGTGCTGTACAGAGAGGACATACAGATGTTGTTTTGACTAGCAAAGGCTATTCTCGCTGTATTCACTCTATTGTTGATGTCTTTGCTTGTCTGGTGTTACTATGCATCCTAGGTATGTGAATGTCTGTCTTTTCTAGCTTCTACGTTCTCCATCTTATTCCTCTTGGACTGTCCACTATTGTCTGGCGCATGCCCAGTCTATGACTGTCAAATATAAAGTTGTTGATAAGATACATCCCTGTCGTACCCCGTCTTCACCTCAAAAGTTAGGTTGCTCTGCCCAACACTACATGTAAAGTTAGTATAAAGGCTTTTTATGATGGAAAAAAATACAGCTGAGAATTCCAAAAGTGGTCGGTATTTTCTATAGATTGTCTCTATGTATGCTGTTAAAAGTCTTTTTAAAAATCAACAAAGTTAATATAGTTGTCTCTGCCTTTCTGAGGACTGCTCTATATTGTTCCATCAAAAAAAAGGTGAAGGATCCCGTTACACGTCCAATGAGGTATATTGGGAATATGGTGGTAGGCCCATGTTTTCTTGACCATCGGCACACTAGGGGTGATGTGGTCAGCATCATGCCGGCCGCCTTAACCTTCCCAGAGTTACTCTGGTACCCAATTCATGAGGATGGGTCGACCCTGGAGCCGTTTGCGGTCTAAAACATCTCACCACAACTGGGAATCGAACCATGGACCACCGAGCAAGGAAGCCAGTGCACTAACCATAGTGTGAATATATGAGCTTCTCATCTTCTGTTCTCTGTGAATCCTGCTTGTTCTTTCCTCAGTTTATGGTCTGCTGCTTTTGAAATTCTCTGGATAATTATTCTGCCTAGTGTTTTCCTGGGATCTGAGGGAAGAGTACTTCCTGTCCAGTTGCTGCAGTCTGAAGGTCGCCCTTCTTGGGCAATCTTACAATTATTCCTTTATTCCACTCCATTGGTGTTGTCTCTGTTTTCGAGACTTGTGCAAATAGTGGGTGGTTCTTATAGTTATGCTACTAGTTCAGGGTCTGTCTTAAAAAACTCTGCCTTTAAATTGTCGTGACCAGGAGCTTTTCCATTCTTTAATCCTTTGATAATTGTTATGATTTCTTCCCTTCGTGGAATGTCTGTATTTACGTCTAGATCATTTTCAGCATCAGGAAAATTCAGCTGCGTCTCTGATGGATCCTTATTGAGTGTTTCTTTGAAGTGCTCTGCACATCTTGTTCCTGCCCCTGTGCTGTGGGGATGATATTTCATTGCTTTTCTCTTACCAATGTTATATTTTTTGCACCGTTTTCCGCTGATGGTTTGAGTTATTTTTTATACTGTGCTTTGTTCATTTCTCATTGGTTCCTCTTTCATGTCCAGCTGACTGTACTGTTCGCGATATATTTCCTTTAACCTATGGGACTTTGCTTCTATTTTCTTTCTTTTCATTTCTTTTTTCTTCGCTAAAGTGTTTAACGTTTCTGGGGTTATACAATCCTGTCTCTTTCTTTCCTGGAATCACAAGCATGATTCGCTTCTTTCCTTATATATTGCTGAAATTGTGTTGAATCTCTGGTCTACATCATCAGTTACTTTCTTTTCCTGGCTCTTGACACAATTTGATATTGTCTCTATCAACCACAAAAGCTTTTCTGGTAAAGAGATCCTTCAGTTTGGTAACATGCATTGTCTGTTTCCATAAATTATATTCCCTTAACTGGGAATCGAACCCGGTACCCCCAGAACTCGAGGCGGACGCCGTATCTCGTAGCCTTTTTTAAGAACCTAATGGTTCTAATGATGTCATACTCCCCCCTGGTCTCCTGGGTAGTGAGATCGAATGCCTAGCCTTCTCGGATAAGGGCGAAAAAAATAGGAGGTCCCGTGTGCAAGTTGCGCACGTTAAAAATCCCAGGGCAGTTGGAAATCGTAAAGAGTATGCCTATCAGGCCGCTACCATGTCAACATTTTTAAAAATTAGAAATCTACCCACAACAAAAATATTTATAGAATGTGTGATTCCTATATACACACAATGGGATTCTCGCCGGTGCTACCGAGTTCGTGCACTGTGCTGAGATCCTCCTTGTGTGATCTAAGGGAGAAGATCGGAGCACCGATGGACTAGTCCGTGTGCAATGAAGATACTCCTTAAAAAAACCAAACCAAAACCAAACATTTTCTGTAATTACTATTGGTCCAGCCGTTCTGAGTTTCACCCACAGTTTTGCTACTACTAAGTGCTGATTGCTTCCCACATCTGCACCCCTTCTTACTTTCACATCTTGTAATGAATGTCTCCATCTACCATTGGTCATAACGTGGTCTATCTGGTTTATGTCCCGTCCGTTTGGTGATTCCCATGTTAGTTGTTGAATTTCTTTATGCGGAAAAAGCGTTCCTCAATTGACCAAGTTGTTAATGATGCAAAAGATTATTAGTTTATCCCCATTCTCGTTTGCTGTTCCGCTGCGGAATTTCCCCATTACTCTTTCATTGTATGTATTGTGTGTTCCAACTTTCGCACTGAGGTCTCCCATTACTATGGTAAGATCATATCCAGGTGTGTCTTCCATTTCATTTTGTAGCTGTTGATAGAATTCGTCCTTGACCTCTTCGTCGTTGTCATTTGTTGGTGCATAGAATTGTAATGGTGGTGTTGGTGAATCTTCCACTCAGTCTTGTTTTTATCAATCTATTATTGATGGCTTTCCATTCCAGTAATGACATTTCTATTCCTTTCTTTAGGATAATGGCTGCATTGTGCTGTACATCATCTCTTCCAGAATTAAGTACTGTTTCACCTGTTGCTGTTTTTATTCTCCCTGTTCCGGTCCATAGGGTCTCACTTATCCACGGGATACGTAATCTGTAGTTCCTCATTTCTGTTATGATCTATCTCAGTTATCCTTCCTCATTCATAGTTCTGAAGTTCCAGAATACTAGAGCACAGCGCGTTTTAACGCTTTCGATCTGTTTACCGAATAGTATTTTAAGCTACGACAGCAACAACTACAGCTTATCAGCTGTCGAGAAATGAAATATATTTGTGAAGGTAATGTTATCTGTATTGATATTTATATTACAGTAGATTGTTCATGAAACTTCTTTATCAGGATCAGAATTTGTTGATAACCTTTGTGTGCTAGTGACATTTTGGGGGTTAGGACATTGTTAAGGCGTTAAAGTTAAAAAACGGATCACTGGAAACTATGATACCTTAAAGTTCTTGCTGAATAAACGTGGAACTCCAGTCACAATGTAATAAAAACAGAACAGAGAAGATAATTGCATTGCAAGGTATTAAAATAACAGACAACTCAAAATCCTTCAGCAAGAAGGCCAGCTTTCAGAACCGTTTGAGATCAGAAGTAGAGTGCAGTAGGGAAGCCTCCTTTTAATATGACTGTTCAAACTGGCCATAGACGGGGTTACGAAAGCATCGACCTACAATTGTTTGGGACTTATTGAATTTCCATTTGTCTGTGGATTCTAATTTATAACGTAGACCCATTGATAATAAACGTGAAATAACTCACACCACGTGATAAGTTTTATCAATTATTATTTATCTAATTGTTAAAAACGCCTGCAAATCTGAAACGCTGAAACTTTGCCAGAAACTTATTCACATTGTAATTGTAGTAACAGGTGCGTGTTGAAAAAAGGCAGTAATATTAAATTAGTTCTTAAATTCGTTTGTCTGCCTGAAATACTCATTAGAAAATGCACTAGCTTATCTTTATCTGTTTTCAATTTTTTTTTTAAAGAAGAAAAAGAAAGCTGTTTACCTGTGACAGAAACAGAGCATAGACATTATCAACGAAAAACGGTGTAGATGTATTACAATTGTCTGTTTTTTAACAGTTCCATGGCGCCGTTTCTTTGTAAGCAAGTGCGCGTGTATTATATCACTAGCACGTCGACCCGTCAACAGCGACGGGAACAAGAATGAAAATACCGGGAACACCAAAGGCCAGACGGGACAGGTCTTAGTCATGAGAAAAAATATACTTTGCAACTAACTACGAAAGTATACACTAAAAAAACTAACTGCAAAACAGTCTAGCACCGAAGGCCGCATTTAAACCTGTTGCCGCACCGGCCCGATGTTCTTCTTTTTCTACTTCTTTGTACACTCCCGGACATCAACTTGAATATTTTCAAAGAAAGCACTGGTCAGCTTGAGGCTGTATCTTCATAGAGCTTTCCAGGTATGGCACTTGTACGGCCATATGTGCCTTCTCTGTTGCTCATATGTTGGACATCTTTGAAGCAGATGTTCAGCAGTCATTTTATCGGTCCCCTATTTACACTCCTCGGTGGTTCCTGTCTTTAGCTTGTTGAATAGATAATGTCCTAATCAGCAAATTGAAGGACCCCCTTACCAGAAACGCTTTTGCGGCTGATATCAAGAAACGATATAAAATCGCCAAAAAGGCAGGAAAAGACATCGACTGATGATATAGACCAGAAATTCAACACCATTTCAACAATATATAAGGAAAGCAGCAAATCATGCTTCGGGTTCCAGGAAAGGAAGAAGCAAGAATGGATAACACCAGAAACATTAAACAACATTGCGATGAGAAAGGAAATGAAAAGAAAGAAAACAGAAGCGAAGTCCCCTAGGTTAAAGCAACTATAAAGCGAACAGTACAGTCAACTGGACAAGGACGTTAAACGCCAAACCCGAGCCAACAAAAGGAATTTCCTAGACGATCTTGCAAGACAGGCAGAAGAGGCAGCACTGAGAAATGAACAAAGCACAGTATATAAAATAACTAAAACCATCAGCGGAAAACGAGGTGCAAACCATTTTAAATTAGTAAGAGATGCAAGGAAATCTTATCACGACAGCAAAGGGACAGGAAACAAGATGGGCAGGGAATTTCAGAGAAACTCTGAACAAGAAACCACCAGAGACACAGTTGAATGTTTGTGACGTGGACTGGAAAAGAGCCTACAGTAATCTGGCAGCTTATTGTAACCTTCTAGCTGCTCTCTGATTTGCTAGCTAAACATGCTTTATACCAACTGTCTATTTTTGCAATGTACCATTTTGTCCCTGCCCTCTTTTCTTTAAACACTAGCCAACGCTGTGTTTACCATCTTCGTTGACCTGTCAGTCATAACACGAAACAAATCACGCTTTATTTTATTCCTTTCCACTCACGCCAGCTTATCTGTCAGTCATATAATACTCGACAGAAAAACAGCACGTGAAAAAGGCGGAACTGACCCTATGAAGTTGTCCAGGGAAAGTAAAGAAATCCCTAGTTTCTTTGATCTGGCAACACGGGCATTCTACGGGTAAAACCGCTAGGAGAACGAAAGTCTTTGATATCGGTCACCACTCCAGACGAGAACCGCTGGAAAGACCGAGACTTAAGCCTTTGAACTTTCATCTTTCGCTTCTGAATTGTTGGTCTCACACAGTAATGCGAAATAACGCCATTAGAGATAAAAGAAAAATAATTATATATATATATATACTACTTTTTCTATAACCCATCTATCAGTCGTCACTCAGAATTTGAGAGGAATCTAGCGCGCAGCCTTAAACCATTTCTTTTGGATTACTGGTTAAAAAGTGGTTCGTGGAGACTTTTATTCTGGAATTTCTGTTAAATAGTGCTGTGTGTTAGAGGTGTTTTACAGTGATAGCATTTAAAGTTAAACTTAAATACTTTCAACATACAGTTAAATACTTCACTTAGATCTTTTTTTTGCTAGTAAGTCGTATTAACTAAAATAACGCGTAGCGATTTCCATAACCAAATATTCAATTAAAATGTTAGACCGTTCCCGGTGCGACCTAGCTGAGACGAGACGGTAATTCGTGTTTACAGTGTAGACGGCTAACCAGACCGAACTTAGAGGTGTACTAAAATATACGCTGACTGGCACTCTGACAAAGAGTCGGCCGATAGAAAATCCATCATCATCATTTGAAACAACCGGATTTTTCCAGATTTTCTAGATGTGTTCCCCTCTCTTAAAACGATAAACACAAAGGACCCTCACATATTCGATATTTGTAGTAAACCCTATATATACGTATATATACAAAAAGACGTTCCAGTCGAGCGGGAAACAGGACTGTCTTCCCCGCCCGCCCTCAACACTGCAAGAGTTGTCGCAACAAAATTATTCAGTTGTAGTTCCTGTACCTAGAGTCACATTTTCCTGCGCACCCATCGCAGGAACAATGCTAGTTTTTTAGAACAGTGAAGACACCCCATATGAGTCATATCGTCACCAGGATTTATCGTGGAAGTAAACTTTTTTCAGCGTTCACCTCATTAGTTTTTTTTTGTGGGATGAACTGGGGCCAATTTGTATCCTCGACAGCTGGGATGACACATTAGTCAACAGAAACAGTAGGGATTATGTTCATGGAATAAATGTACCAAGAAATAACACAGACCCAAGGGAAGAAATACAAATTAGGTAAGAGTGTGAGAGGTGTCCACGTGAATGAGAGGGCGTGTGTTAACTTTATTGTTGCTGGAAATTATCTATTAATCTTTGGTGGTTTGATTTGATTCTATTTACTTTACTTGGTCTTTTATTGTACCAATATTGTTATTCTGTAAACCTAGTGCTAACTTTCAACCTTTGGGTAAATATTTTCTATTGGGTTATTTTTCCTTTATACGGTGAAGGCGCACTACCCTTCTTTATTTTCCTTTATATGTAAATGCTTTTCTTGATATTAATGACACATAAGGAAGGGAAACCCGAGGCCTGTAAACAGTAAATTAATATTAGACAAACATAAAGGTATGTTTTCAGGCACTCGTAAGAAATAAAGAAGTAGAACACTAGACAACAGAAAAACAACAGACGTGAGTGGCTTACCCAGGGTTCGAACCCCGTACCTTCCGTACGACAACACCGCCTAGCTATACAAGCAAATCACACTATCCTCCCGGCCAGCTAGGCATCCCCAAAAAAAGATGCTTTACTGACCGGTCATTGGTGCGAAACACAAGACAACACCGGAAGTTTACAATGGGCACCTCAGCCTATTAATGACGCAATCACTTCTGTTGTTCCCCTATTCTACATTACGTGTCAGTCCACACAAGACAAAGACCTTGATACTGTGTCCAGTAAATGATAGAAGACTTAAGAACAGTAGTATAGAACAGAGGGTAGGTTTCTGGTATTGTATAAACATTAATGACACATAAGGAAGGGAAACCCGAGGCCTGTAAACAGTAAATTAATATTAGACAAACATAAAGGTTTGTTTTCAGGCACTCGTAAGTGTAGTGGGTTTGATGGTATTGTATGATGATGATATTTCTACGTGTGATGCATGAGGTCAGCTGTGAAGGCTCCTGAGATAAAATGTAGCTGTGAATTGTCAGAAGGCCCTTCTTGCTACCACTACGACCTCACACTTATCCTTTTTTACTAATGAATGTGACTACGTTAAATGTCTAGGGTAATGATATGTAATGTGTTGTGGTAGTTTTCAGACACACACACAGATATTTACTAAGTCTAATAATATTAATAAATGTTATAATACACGGAACTAACTCAGTTGTGTAAAATTTTGATAGTAATTTTCTTACATTTATTTGTTCTGGACCAAGGTTTTATTTTGGCCAGAACATATGAAAGGTTTTAGAAATTATGAAAAAATGCATGGATATTACATAATAAATGCAAGGTGTGTACATATATGTTACTAGACTAGTTAATTTTTATTATTGGTTATAGTAGTAATCTATTGTGGGAGAACTTTTCATGGATGTGCTGTTGGGGTGGCCTCATCACTCCCTGTCTATGGCGATTACACAGTGTCCAGTTAATTGATGGAATTTTTATGGGTGTGTTTCTAATTAAGTTGAGTTGGTGAACTCTCAGCAGACCAGGCGCTCACTTAACTTGAAGGTGTAGCTCTGGTGCTGAGATCTGGTGGCCCCACCTCTCCGTGCTTGGGGCAATATCAGAAATCTGGTGGCCCCACCTCTCCGTGCTTGGGGGCAATATCAGAAATATGGTGGCCCCACCTCTCCGTGCTTGGGGGCTATATCAGAAATATGGTGGCCCCACCTCTCCGTGCTTGGGGGCTATATTAGGCTGTTCTGACCCAATGTTACTGCACGGGTCCACTCTGGTAAAATTCAACTACTCATTTGACACCGCATTGGTGCCAACTGAAACTCACAGCTCTGCAATCAAAGTATTAATCATGTGTCAAAATTCCATCCTCTAACCATTGCTGGACACAACACTGCACAACAACAACACCACATGGACGGGTCAGATCTTTCTGACCAAACAACACATCTTACCAAGTTGGTTTCACATAGGCTAAGTTCTCCCAGACTACAGATTCTGAAATATGTTCATTAGTTTCCTGCCATAAAATAGGATAGGTGATATGTTTCACTGATCTCAACACTTGATCTGTCCTTCCTAATCCTTGCTGGAGTTTATGTATTTTATTGTCTCTAGACCCTGAACTGGGGCGGGGGGTCTAGAGCGAACCCTTACTTGTTGTAAGGAACAGATTATGCTATTGCAGTATCAAATCACTCGAAACCTTAAACAAATATTAAAATGTACAAAGAGATAATTTCAGTCTTACCAGAAATATGAATATAGTACACAGTTAAATAAATGCTAGCAAAACTCAGCTGAGCTGCTGGCCTTATGATGGCGTCCCTCTAAATACTTCAATAGCTTCTGGGAATTTACACCACTTGATAATTCACTGTGTCTACAAGGACAGCTAATACTGAATGGCACAAAATGCGCGTCTGAGCGCCGATAATATCTTCATCTATGGCCAATCGCTGCCTTTTCTTTTTTAAAATTCAAATATCCTACCACAAAGTCATTTCAGTCAGACCTCAGTCAAGTATGCCTTACTGTCTGTTGGTCCGTTCGTCTCTACTTGCGTTTCACAAAAAAACACACTTGTTTTTTGAACCAACCCTGCTTTACCCTACACAATTCTGCCTTTAAAGTTATTTTTAGCCACAATTCACCATCCCACCCCGTCTCTTCATTCCACTAGATTTTAGCACTTGCGTCTTTCAAGGCCACAACTTTTTGAAAATTAGTGACATGTTTTATCCCACTGCAGACGTTCGCTGATATGAACAACACAGTCTTTTGTCAATATCTTTCGTATTATCTGTCCGTCTGTATAAATGAAAGCATATTATTTCACTGCTCAAGATAGGCCATCCGGCCAGCTAGGTTTTATATTCCTAACATTATTATTAAGAAAAGTGACTTTCCAAATATTTTCTAGAATTTTCTGGAACGCGCTCATCACTGCATTCAAATAAACGGGCTAAGTTATAACAAAAGCGTCCAATAAATGACTGTGGCGTATAATATCCAAGGTCCCTTTTGTCGATTTCTTTACTTTATGTCAACTTGGGGACGTGACTTTTTCCTCCATTCCCCACCAATTTGCGTCCTTTTGCCTCGCTAGTTTCAAGCACGCGTTCAGTCAGATTTTTCCTTTTGATCGTTTTGCCTTCAAGTCCAACAATTTAATTTCCATGGCGGGTGATGACCCGCGGCGTGGGCGATCATGTATTCTAGCAGCTTACGCATTAGTTTTTATCCCTACGTTGTATCATTGGAGATATTTTAACGTTGTATCATTGTTAATTTTGTGACAGTAAGAAATAAAGAGGTAGAACACTAGACATTCTTGATATTCTTTGGGTAACTTGATGTTGTAAAACAGTTTAGTGATAAAAAACAACAAGAAAACTTAACTATGTGTGTTGGTCAGACCCATACCCATTTATCCTTAATTTTTTCACGTTTGTGTCATTGTTGTCATATATTGTTGTGCGTGTGTAGAGTAACCTGTTCTTTCCTTTGCTAAGGGAGGCAAAGACTGTCTTAGAACAAAGTACAGTTGTACTGATAGGCTGGATGAGAGTAACCTACTCACTCCAGAGACATGTCTTTCCCTCAACCTGATACCTGTGAAATCTATTTTCTATACATTCTCGCGTATCAGTCAACTTTTACTCTTTACTTAGACTGGGCCCAATAAACTAATTAATCTACCGTACGACAATGTTCCTGGGGCTGAAAACGATCTAAATGTTAATACAGACATTCCACGGAAGGAATAAATCATCACGTCAATCAAAGGGTTATAGAATGGAAAAGCTCCTAGCCACGATAACTTAAATGCAGTGCTATTTAAGACAGACTCTGAGCTAGCAGCAGAACTACTAGAACCGTTATTTGCACAAGTCTTTAAAACAGGGACAACACCATTGGAGTGGAACAAAGGAATAATTGTCAAATTGCCCAAGAAGGGAGACCTTGCAGACTGCAACAATTGGAGAATGATCACTCATCTCTCAGTTCCCAGCAAAATATTAGGCAGGATAATTATACAGAGAATTTCAAAAGTAGTAGACCACAAACTGAGGAAAGAACAAGCAGGATTTAGAAAGAACAGAAGATGTGCAGATCATACAAAGTATTTACCCTCAGGAACATTATAGAGCAGTGCTCAGAATGGCAGAGACAGCTGTACATTAATTTCGTTGATTTTGAAAAGGCTTTTGACAGTATACATAGGGACAGTTTATGGAAAATACTGAGAGCTTATGGAATTCCAAGCTGCATAGTGTCAATCATAAAAAAGCCTCTATGCCAACTTTACGTGTAGCATAGGGCAGAGCAACCTAACCTGTCAGGTGAAGACAGGAGTATGACAGGGATGCCCCTTATCACCCACTGTATTTTTAACATTCATAGACTGGGTGATGCGACAGACAACAGAGAGCAGTCCAAGAGGAATAAGATGGACTACGTTTTCTACATTGGAAGATCTGGAATATGCAGATGACATTACACTACTAGCACATTCACATCAACACATCCAGGAAAAATGGATAGACTTAATAAGTACAGTCAGCAGGTGGGCCTGAACATCAGTCTAAAGAAGACAGAGGTCATGACACTCAATGTGAGCAACCCCGAGCCCATAACAGTAAGGAATCAATAACTGGAACAGACAGACACCTTCACATACCTAGGATGCATAGTAACACCAGATGGCGGAGCAAGCAAAGACATCAACAACAGAAAGAACAAAGCAAGAACAGCCTTTTTTATTCTGAACAACATCTGTATTGTCCTCCAGTACAGCACACGGACATAATTAAGATTATATCATAGCTGTGTGCTTTCTGTGCTTCTCTATGGTGCGAGTCATAAATTTTGATAAGTATTATAGATAGGTTTGGTCCTTCTGAATAGAACAGGCAAAGTGGGAAATAATGAGATTTAAAGTATGAGAAATAGAGTTCACGAGTGAATAGTTTAAGTGTAGAATCTGTCACTCGATTGAGAAGATACCCTAGTTCAGCCTATCGTTACGACTGTAATTTTTTTAACAGACCATTCTACGCTCCATGCATTTAACATACATATGTTTAACTAAACACAAACACCCACACACAGTCATATGACAACAAGACACACAAACGTGAAAACTATGGTAAATGGAGTATGGGTTTTGGGCTGAGCTGACCAACACAAGTAATTAAGTTTTGTTAAGTTTATTATCATATAAACTGTTCACAACATCCAACATCCATAAATCAATAAAATCGTAGGTTACAGAATTTGAAAAAAATACCCCCAATAAATGTCATCCCCTCTGTTGAGAAAAGTTCCCGCAGAAGTTAGTAACCCCAAAAGGTCAGAAGATTAACACTAGGGTATAGGAATAGACGATAAAGTAAAGAACAAAGTTCCTAGTTAATCTATCCCGTAAACAAAAAATAACAGTATTACCGAACAAGAAAAGAAAGAAGTGAGTACAATGATTATACAAAATAAGAAATATTCATTCTTCTTTCTTTCACTCTGTCAAATCTGTGGCCACATTCAATCTCGCTTACCTACTTCTCTTGAACGTAACTTCAGTGTATATTTAACCTAGTCCAGTGTGGTGCTTCTCCAAGTGAGCCCCAGTTCCTCCAAGAATGATTAATTTTCCTAATGGGGAACGCCCGCTTTGAATGTGCTTATTGGATATGATAAGGTTCACGTCAGGTAGTTCACGTAGAAAAATATAAACAGCGATCAAGTGTTCACAATGGACAGTACACAGTACTCCTGGTATTTAAAGGAAATGTCTGGTGGGTAAACTGTTAGAAACCAATAATGAGACTGCAGGTATCTCCTATCGGCTTTTCTCTCTCTCTATGGGGTTTGAGTACCGAATTATGGAACCAAGTATTCTTTCTGGATAAATCCACTTGAAAACACAATGGTCAGTATTCGGGAACAGTGTTATATATAGATATTTGGCCACAACGGGCTGATACTATTGGATGTAACAAATCTGGGTATTTTTGCATGTCCAGTTATAATTTATTCTCAATGTTTATGCGTTTGGACTCTCTCTCTGGATGAAGCAAGAGGACCGCACAGGTCAAAGTCTAAGACCCGATAATAATTAAGTATGTTACTGGAGCTATTCAGGCCGCTGGCAGGCTGGTTTGTGATCAGTATGCAAACAGAAAAATGAAACACTATCCACGAAATCTAATAATCTACTTTTTACAATGGCTGAAGAATAGCGAGCTAGATATGTCAAAAATTTCCTGAAGCGACTGATACTGACTTTTGGAGTACGAATTATTTATACCGAAATGGCGTTATTTCGCTCACTGGTGCCAGAAATCGCGCCTTCGGCTGTATCAGGGCAAATCTACTGTTCGACTCCCGAATCAGAGATTTCCTTCTCACCGATGCCGCTCAACAACATAGACGTGCTAGCGAGCTGACCGTCTTTGATCTCGTCTCTCTCTGTAGATAATTACGTCCCCTGGAATCACGACCAAACGAATGTGGTCGGTAACTGTGGTTATCGTCCCTTTTTTTGTATTCGCTTAAGTCCCACTGAGAAATGTAACCATCAAAGGTACGTCTTTTGTCTTATCGCCCTTGATTCTTCAAATAAACAACCCGTTCTCTTTCTACGCACGTTCTTGTCTGATCGATCTGTCACTATTCAGCAATTGCCTAATCGCTCGCGTTATAATTCAGATAAACGGCTCTTACTCGCTGGCTGTTACCTGTCCGGTCGTGGATTAGCTAATAGGTCTGTTTGTAAACATTCATTAGTGCCTGTAAGACAGAGAAGAAAAAAAATAGGCGTGGCTTCACGACATGCGTTGCAAAACCCTACATGCTAATGAGGAAACGAGTTAGATGGATTTCTAAGGATCTATTTACGTTTTTCCACGTCACAGTGCGGAATGCTGAAGAGTAACAGAGAAGGAAATGTTGAAATTGTCCTTTTTCCAAAGAACCTGCCTAAGAAAAATTATCCGAATCTTTTGGCCGAATACCATCACCAACCAAGATCTGCTTACTCGGAGCAAGCAAGAGGACATGCACACCATCATAGCTGGCAGACGCTGGAGTTGGGTTGGCCATGTCCTCAGAAGAGACCCCGATGCCATCACAAGAACAGCTATACTTTGGACCCCTGAAGGAAAACGAAAGAGAGGCCGACCAAAAACAACTTGGAGGAATACTGTGGAGGCTGAGATGCAAAGAATGAACCAGAGTTGGGGTACTGTACGAAGGATGGCCACCGACCGAGCAAAGTGGAATCAATTTGTTGTTGCCCTACAAGACGCCACGAGGCGTGATGGCCACTGACTGCTTTGACGGTCATCGGCTAAGGATCAAAGAAGAAGAAGAAGAAGAAGAATTGCGGCCCATGTGGAGACTGAAGATTACCACTTGTTCGCTTCTGCTGAGCTGGTAAGACGTATTTTTTTTTTTTTTTTTTTGGTGGCCTGGATTTTTATTTGCTTAAATGGGACGATGTTTATGAGAATAAGCAGACATACATTTTTTTTTTACCGCTCAAATACTTTCCCTGCTCCAGAAGTGCGTAAGAAAGTGTTATTATTATAATTTCATTTTCCACCAAGAGTGTATGGATACAAGCGAGAATGTGTTTTTGTAATTTTGGTATCGATGATTGATGACACTGTAAAAAATGCAGATTAATTGTAGACGGTTTGACCGCATGAGTGAGTGTCGGTATAAATAATTTATTTAACTTATTTATTTATTGTTTTGTTTATTTTATTTTATTTATTTATGATTTTTATTATTAATTAATTATTTGTTTTATTATTTATTTATTTTTGTTTGTTTTGTCGTTTGTTTTCTTTTAATTACTGTCTTGTTTGTTAAAAAAAAAAACCTACTCATGTTTTACTATGATTGCATACTGTAAATGAATGCTGTTATGTTAACTTTATAATGTTGTATGCCTGTAAATTAATGCTTAAAGTAACACGTGGGAATAAAAGGATATGGTATACAAGATAAATGAGAGTGGAAGGGCAGAATGTTAGACGGGACTGCGCACCCAATTCTTAACCCTTCGAAAAAAAGTTCGTTTGTTCGTTCGCATCACATTTGTTCCTGTATCTGCTTATGACTAAACTCATTGCCTCTTCGAAAGTTATGCTTGTATCAGGGTGAGGTAGCTTTCCATCTTCCTTTGTCAATCTCTTCATTGCGGGGAATGTTACAATGAGATGGGATTCATTGAATCACAACTCTTTTGAATAGCTGACTTGATGCTTTCCGACTGCCTGCAAAAAGAAATGTATTCCTATTTTAATTAATTGATCAACTGACTTCGAGTCTCCGCTTTTGAGCGCGACACAAAGATCACATTAAATGAACTACCATTCCCACATCTAGAATCTACGGTGATGGGCCTCCAACGTTTTCGGTCTTTCGCGTTGATGACGCACTTTAATAGGTTGTTTAATGTCAAATTATTGATATTATTTTCCAATGATAAAACGAGTCATCCACTTGCGCACTTTCCTTCAGATTTTCCTGCTATAGTTCACGCTCTTATCTACTCAGCAGTAAATAGGTACCTGACTCTGCTCTTGCGTTAGAGAAAACGTCAGCGAGAAAGAGAACTAGTCACCCCCACTTCATAAAACCGGACCTGTATAGAGAAATCTCTAACACTTCACTTCCCTTCGGCAGTTTCTGTTATAAAAACCTTTACCATTCATTTCTTTAAAAATTGCTGAATGTAGTTGTGGCCATTCCAGTTCTCCTCTTTACGTATGTATCACATACGCCATTATCACGTATTATGTGTCTAAGATATGAGAAAAGGTGTATCTTGCTCCAATACCTTTCCATTTATCTGTGAGATAATGCATACAATGATGTGTAAGTTAGTAATTCTGATTGATGTAACGGAAGGACCTGAGTGTGCGTCTACAGTGACGCAAGCAAGCAATGCTCGATCTCCCTGAATGCTGGAAGGCATTCATTATTAAATAGAGTGTGTATACTTGACATTCGGGCATAAACCTTCAGGCAAGTAAATACGATGTCAGGTCTATTGTTTATGTCAAGAAAATATAGTGCATACAAAATGGCGCAAAAGTTAGCAGAAAAATACCAAAAATTTTGAGGTGTGCATAGCAACACGTTCCTTATTGATTAAACCATACATTTTTTTCACCTTGCTTTTAAACCGCTTCGCCTCTCAGGTGTTGTGGCTGTATGTTAACTCTACACGGAGTAAGAGTCGACACTGAGCGATATTCCTATCGTTAACTCAGACTTTCTGTCTGGGAAGATACGCGAAACCATGTTGTCGCATGTTAGGGTGCTAGTTTGCAAACATGACGTGCATAAATACACGATCGATCTCACTGGGATGGAGGAGGATAACAATCTTGGTAAAGAATAAAACACAGATGGACAATTACAAGAAAATAACATTTTGGAGGAGATTATAATGTTATATCTATCAGGTAGTGAGTTGTAAACATGACAAATACTCCCAGAAGTGGTAAGAACTTTTATAGTAATGGAAATTGAAAATTACATATAATCTTATGTTGTCATTGTTGAGGACTGCTGCATGTGTGACCGGGGGGTACAATAACTCATGGCACCATTTAGGTATATGTGTGACCGTGTGGGGTGTGTTTATGCTTTTGGTATCATTCAAGTCATGAATTACTGGAATACTGCCAGAGATGTTTACTTCTTGATGAATATTGTAACCCAGTCCCGTTTCAAAAAATTCCTCTGTGATGTTATTTGTGGTGTGTTAATTATAGCATACACTGTATAACTTGCAACATGAGTTTAGGCAAGAAAGTCTTCAATATCCGTTAAAACTGTTTATTCATATTTACAATCCAGACAATGTCTCATGAATGCATTTTCTTTTATATTTCCTCAATCATCACATAGATCATTTTAAAGGCTATTTTCTCCCTGTAGCCTGTCCATGTTGTGGTGAGTATTTCTGCTAGAGTCTCTATTTTATTTATGAGTTTTGCTTAGGATGCCTTTGCAGGGTTCCGTTTCATACCTTATAAAAATTCAGTTCGTCATCTGTACATTTAGGTATTTCTGGCCTAACGATATATTAATTCTGACATATAAACAAGGTCTCACTCGAAGCTGTACTTACTAGGAAATTGTGAATTCCCACATTATAAAATAAAGCTATCTGCTTTACGGAGTTGATATCTTGAAAACTTCAAGACCGTCAGTGTACGTCCATGCAGACTGGCTTTTCGGGATCAACTGCTTTGTGACCTCGAAGCTTGCCTTTGCAAAAATGCTCCGTAATTTTTCTAGCCTATTGGTTGGACAATCTATTAATACCTACCGATGGCGTGTTTCAGCTATTCTGATTTTCGTCATCGGTTACTGATAACCGCGTATCTCAATAAAACCTAGTAACTATCCTTCCTAATGTACTTGATAACTAATAGCACGAATGAGGCTATGGTATCATTAGAGGGTCATCCGGCGACACATGGTTTTGCAGCATCTCCATTTGGTTTTACTTGAGATGGTCGCACTATGCAGCATTGCCTCTAGTCAGACTCAAAACGCTATGCGTACGTTACTTGCTGACGGGTTAGACTTGGTTATGGAGAGTCGACATGTGGCCTTAGGGCATAAAGCAGTGTTTTATGATTATGTGTGGTTAGCCCACTAAATGATATAAGTGTAGGCTTGAATAGCCAATGGTAAATGTAAGGTATAAGGACGTTCGAGTCCAGAATATATGGTACGCGTTTTATCGGTGGATAACGCATAGACTAATTTAATATAATACGGTGTGTGTAGATTAAGGTTAACAGGTTCATGTATGACAGACTATGATGGCGTGAGCAGCCAAATTAAATATGAGAAACTAGCCAGAGATTTAATAAATAATAAGGCTCCTAAAAGAGAAGATAAAGGTATGGTAACCTATTGAAACACGTTCACTGCGTAATTATTCTAAAGAATCTAACAGTGCTAGATATTATAACTCTGAAGAGTTAATGTGCTAAAGTAACGGTTAACTTGACCGTGTGGAGGTCAAACAACTGAGGCTAATGTACAGTGTGTTCGCTACTGCCTACGTGATATATGAACCTTATGTTTTCGTCGTCAATTATCATACGATGTTGTATGCATGTATAATAAATGCAAAAGTCGTCATTCAGGAATTCCTGTCGATTGCTTGTGAGTTACAGAAGTTTGTGCTGCATACTTAAGCACTTCTGTTCTTCGTTCAAGAGTTCTGATCGACCATGTTGGGTTGATTACACACACACACACACACACACCGAAGAGATATCAAGAAACTTAGACGACAGGCTAATGGGCAAAAATATAATGAGAAATAATATGCTTGAATATCCGGAATCCAATATTACTGCAGAAACCCACAGTTACGGCAATATACTAACTTAACTGCAGTAAAACGACAGTCCAGTCAGAGGAGAAAGTCAAAGCAAGAGAATATGTCCACATAAGAAAATAAAGCCCGTAACAGTCATATAGTAATGTGCTAAATGAGAGGAGGGTAGTATGGGACTTGCTCCTACCAAAACCAGACACTTATTTGCTAGTGTTTTGGCATTTGAGACGCTAAGATAGACTTATGACTCATATGGTTCTAAATACATAACCAGATAGAACTATTCGATTAAGTTTTTGCAGAATCACCATCAGTTGTGGACTCAGAAATACGAGTAAAAATATATTACCTCACAGAAGGGGCGGGAGAATAATGAGTTCATGACAGCTTAGATGATCTCAGTTGTTATGCTTGGTTTTCTTTACATTCCCTTGAGGCTGCCTAAAATAAAAGCAATGTTCTTCTATTTATATCTCTGCCAAGAGTAATCTTGAGCGAAGGTTGATACCTTTGAAGACCCTCATAATTATACTCTAAGCTTGGCCATTGTTTGACCACTTCTGCGGAGCAGGGGAGACAATCACGCCACATATTCATTTGTGAGCAAATATTTATTCGTTATAAACAATACTGGAACAGTCGCAACTGAGATGGTTTGGCTATGTCTGCAGTATGGGAGAAGATCGGCTACCACGGCAAGCATGGGAAACTAACAGCCAGGGATCCAGATCTCGAGGACGATCCAAAGTCCGCTGGGAGGACAACATTAGACAATCTTTGAAGGACCGAGGACTAGAATGGAACCAAGCCAGGAGGAAGACAGCCGATAGAATAGTATGGCGCTCTCTCTTACGAACCTCTAAACCTCACGGTAGAAGAGGAACAACTAAGTAAGTATAAACAATACGGAAGACACCTCGCAGCTAGCAATATAAAAGTATGTGCAAATCAAGTGTCGATGTGTATTCCTCGACATAGAAAAATTAACAAAGACTGACAAGGTAACGGGATCACACGAAAACTAAAATTTTGTCAGTCTGTATAGTTAGGAATATTTAGAAGTAAACAAAGAGACTAACATAACAAGCAAACAAAATAGATTTGGTTTGGTTTGGTTTGGTTTGGTTTCAAGGACCATCTTCATTGCACACGGACAGCTCCATCAGTGCTCCCATCTCCTCCCTTAGATCACACAAGGAGAATCTCAGCACAGTGCACGAACTGCGTATCACCGGCGAGAACCCCAATGTGTGTATATAGGAATCACACATTCTATAATATATTTGGTGGGTAGGGTTCTAATTTTTAAATTTTGCCAGGGCAGCTGCCTTATGGCCTACTCTTTACGGTTTCCAACCGCCGTGAGATTTTTAACGTGCACAACTTGCACACGGGACCTCCTATTTTTTCGCCCTTATCCAAGAAAGCTAGGTATCTGATCTCACTACCCAGGAGACATCATTAGGACCACTTCTGAAAAAGATGTCCATAAATTATATTTCATCTACTGGGAATCGAACCCGGTACCTCTAGAATTCGAGGCGGACGTCTTAACTATTAGCCACTCTGACCCCCAAAACAGAACTAAGCATTAATGTTAAAAAAAATAAACAATATGAAAATTAATAATAGACAAAAAATATTCAAAACATATCAATGCCCGCCCCATGACTGGACAAGAGAATAGCTTCATCTATTTGAGAAGTAAAATGACAATGAAGTAGGAACAAATCATGATGCCTATCGTATGATTTAAAGAGATATGATGATGATAGGAAACTCTATACAGAGCGATACAACAGGAGGCAATCTGATCATCAGAAGCGGTCCCCCCGTCGAACAAGTGTTTAGGCCCATTATTTTCCTTTACACTCTAAGGGAGGCGGGCCCACCTGAGTCATGATTCCCAAGTGTCTCAGCCTCCTGTTGTCTTGTGATACAAGTAGTCCCATAGCAGATATTGACGTAGTGAAGTGAAGTGTTAGAGAATTAACCATACTAGGTCCAGCTTTTTTAGGTAAGATAACCACAGTTCAATGCATTTGCCTTTTCTAACTCAAGAGCAGAGTCAGGTACCCATTTACAGCTGATGAGACTGAATGCTGATTAAATAAAACGAGTTAACACACTCTGTTTGTCTTTATTTTCTTGTCTTGATCATTATCTTTTACCAGATATGACAAGTATTTTCTCCCTCTTTACATGTTAACTAACGTACGGTGTGAGTGAAATAAGCGTAAACCACATTGATAAAATGTTTATTTAAAAAAAAATGTTCTTCCACATGTTTTGTTCCTTTTTAGTGATACTTCCAACGAACTCATGAAGCTGACATTTCTACCTGTACAACATGTTATCACTACTTATCTTGACAGCACACATGCTAGCATTTTGATCACTATGGAATATCTTAAGGGATGTATGATACAACAGAAATGTGGCTGGTAGACGAATAGAAAGAAGAAACAGAGACATTTGGAGAATTTTGGCACGGCATCAAATTCAGATTCACACCTGTGGCAGAAATGTTTGATGAGCACTAACTGATATTGTTCTTTTTTTATTTTATTTCTTCTATTACTGTTAAGTCATGTTTTATTAATGGGAGTTAGGTGTTAAAGATTTGTATGTATGGGTCGGTTTTTTTGTACACACGTTAGTTAGCACGCTTTAGTGATGAGATGATTTTTTAGTTGGGGGCTTTATGCTCGGTAATTTTTGAACACAGCTCAACTGAGTGGTTGCTAGTTTGTTTTTTAAAATTAGGATAAAGAAAGTTTTCGAATGTTCTTAGTGATAGTTTGGGGGAAGAGACGGTTGAGCTGAGCTGAGTTCTCAAGCGGTTAGTTCACGCATGAGTTATTTTCACTGAGCTGTACTGAGGGACTGTAATCTCGGACAGTGTGTGACTGGCAGGGCTCCGGGATGGTCGTTCCATCTCGCGAGTGCGTTCCAGGGTATTTTTGTGAAAGAGAGAATTTGTTATATTGAAGATATTTCGAGGCCAGGGATTGTATGGGCCATTATATATATTCACATTTCCTATGATGGATTTTTGAAGATAGTTGGATTATTTAAGGGAATGTTCTTTCTCCCAGGAGATTTATTATCCAAGTCAGAGAGTATGTTGGCTCAGGCTATATTGCTGTAAACTGCGAAGTATGCAGTTCCTTTGATAAATATTTTTGCTGTGTTATCTAGGATTGTGAGCTGCTGTGTTCTGCAGCCTATATACTTTGGATTTTTTTGTACCTGTAACTGAGTTGTACGGATTTACTTACCTGATGCCTGATGATGTACTATGGGCTGTTATCTACGATTATATCCTTTTGGATTATGCACGCTGTTATGGACTTATTTACATGTTGCTCCATGATTTGCTATGAAGTGTCGTCCCATGATGTTTACGTGATTGTGGTGTAAATAAACAGTGAAGATTTATAGCAGTTCCACTACTTCCTGAACCATCGTTACTGTGAGTGTGTGATTGCAGTATGGATATTACACCCTTTAAAGAACTCTGTCATTCGCGTATCTACATATATACTTGTTTACTCACCTGTCGGCCACTCGTAAGCCCGACCAAGGCTGATCATATTTATCAGCGACCCTACTGACTTGTCATTGTCAGTGACTTGACACACTCACCACCACATACATGTATACAGTAGCAGAGGTGACGGCCTGTGTGGCCTACTGCTGTTGTAGTTAAAGAAAACAAACTTTAACAATTACATTGTAATATTTATAGCAATACTTGATAGTTAGCCAGTGGAAGCGAGGGAAGCTGAAGGCAATACAGGCTTATAGAACAGTGCAATCGATATAGCAGCAGAAGATAACAATGTATAATGAAAAATATGCTACTCAGACAACAACAACAAATGTGAAAGAAAGTAGTTTATCAAACTAATTGGCAAGTCCAAGACCATAAGAGTTCACAATTTAGAGAGGGGTATGAATAGCTAAGAGGAATGACGTCCGCCTCGAATTCTACAGGTACTGGGTTCGATTCCCAGTAGAAGGATTATAATTTATGACATTTCTTTTCAGAACCAGTGGTCTTAATGATGTCATATCCTTCCCCCCGGTCTCCTGGGTAGTGATATCGGATGTCAAGCCTTCTCGAATAAGGGCAAAAAAAAAAAAAAATAGGAGGTTGCGCACGTTAAAAATCCCACGGCAGATGGAAATCGTAAAGAGTAGGCCACAAAGCTGCTGCCTTGGCAAAATGTAAAAAATTAGAAACCTACCCATCACAAAAATATTTAAGAAAGTGTGACTCCTATGTATGCACATTGGGATTCTCGCCGGTGATACGGAGTTTGTGCACTTTGCTGAGATCCTCCTTGTGTGATCCAAGGGAGGATTTTGGAGCACTGATGGAGTTGTCCGTGTGCATTGAAGATAGTCCTTAAAAACCAAACCAAACCAAACCAAACCAAACTATAGTCAACCGAAAGTGTCCCATTTAGAAGGCTAAAGTTTCCTTACAAGTGACACCTTCATAAAATAATGAAAGGTAAAGGTTGTCCCATAGCAGATATATCCGTAGGGCTGTGAAGTGTTAGAGCTTTAATCATACTAGACCCAGCTGTTTGAGGATAGGTTACCAGCGCCCTTCCTCGCTGCTTTTGCAGTCATGTACCCATTTTTAGCTGTGTAAACGGGACTGCGGGGCTATCAGGTTTCAATCATGGAAACCAATAACTTCTCCGCGTGAGGAAAGTGCTCTAACAGCTTACCCAATCGAACGATTAAATAAATTGTCTACAACATATGTATTCTCAAGTGGGTGCAGTGAAATCAGAGATAGAAAAAAAAAAAAAACAGTGAACGTGATAGACAGATGGACATTTTGAAGAAAACAAAATTCATTATATTAGGATTTCACAGTACAAGCCCTCACAAAATGGCACTCTTTAGCTACCTATGGAAGAGTGTGAAGTATACCAAGTAACCAGTCCGTAGCTGCATATAGGAGAGTGTGAACTTTATCGTGTTAATCGAATCTATCTCAAAACGACAGCTCGAGACTGGACAACTGACTACTGCATAGTGTCTATCATTGAACAACTTGGCAACTCAGAACCTCATAGTGTCTTTTATGGGACAACTGGACAATTCAATACAGCAAAGTGTCGTTCCTTGGACAACTGGGTAACTTAGTACTGCATAGTGTATTTTATTTGATGCATGGACATTTGAGTACTGCACATTGTCTTTTACTGTACACCTGGACACTTCTATACATTCTGCCCGTGTGTATCAGCATAGACTATATGAAGCTGACATTTTCATTTGTCATATTAATGAGAAAAATATCTTCATTAACCGGTCCTTGATAACTCATAAAATGTTAATAGACGTTTCCGCCACGTGTCACAGGTCGAACTGCCTTATAAAAATTGTGGTTAATAATCAAGCCAAAAATGTAAGGAAACATTTTAAGGAATGAATAGCATTACCGTTCTACTGTTGTGGTTAATGCGGCTTCCTCGGAGTTAAAAGAAAAAAGACCTGAGATTTATTTAACAAGAAAAATTACACTGACTAACAAAAAAAAAATTTTTTTTTCTTTCTCTAACATTTCTATGTTTTTCTGGTCAATTTTAATGCGCTGTTTTTAAATCTGCAAACCGTTTTTCTCTATCAGGTCGGGATCTCTAGAAATACGCAATTGAAGTTTTTTAACAATGCATACAGTATTACAACATCATTTGTACAAGAAGTATAACAGTTATGTAGGCTTGAATTTCTTTGCAGTCGACTTTCATCGGTGAATGGCATGTGGTACATCGCGATGAAGCATCCAACAATAATCGGCAAGCATGGTCACACTCCACCGTCCTTGATAACGTGACTCCATTACGGCGATATCTTGATGGAATCGTTCTCCATGTTCATCGCTGACTTCGCCAAGGTTGTCAGGGAAAAAGTCAAGATGCGAATCGAGCAAATGGATTTTGAGGGACATGTTACAGCCCATAATTCTGTATGCATGTATGCACTGCTTAACAATATGCACATAGTCGACAGATTTGTGATTTCCCAGAAAGTTATCGACGATCGATTTGAATGCCATCCATGCGCGAAGTTCACTACCATGTAACAAGTTCTCGAATTGTTTGTCTGCAATAACTTTCCTAATCTGAGGTCCTACAAAGATACCTTCCTTTATCTTTGCATCGCTAATCTTTGCATCGCTAATTTGCGGAAACTTTTCTCGAAGATAAGTGAAAGCTTTGCTCGTTTTATCTAACGCTTTTACGAAATTCTTCATGAGCCCCAACTTTATATGTAACGGTGGTAAAATGATGCTGTCTTTGTTAACCAATGGCTCGTGTATTACATTTTTATGCCCGTGCTGCATACGATCCCTGATAGGCCACACCTTTCTTGCATAATGTTCCTGTCTGTTGCGGCTGTCCCATTCACATAGGAAGCAACAAACTTTAGTATACCCAGTTTGCATGCCCTTGAGAATTGCAATGACCTTTAGGTCTCCACAAATCCGCCATTGGTAGTCATTGTACTTTATTTTTGCCAAAAGTATAGCCATATTGTCATAAGTTTCTTTCATATGAACAGAGTAGGCGACTGGAATTGATGAAAATAAATTTCCATTATGCAATAACACGGCTTTTAGACTAGTCTTGGAAGAGTCGATGAAAAGTCGCCATTCGTTGACTATGTGCTCATGACCGAGGTGCACCATTAGACCTTTTACATCTTTGCAATAGCAAATGTCATCATCCATCTCAAAGTATTGAACAAGTTCTCTGTGTCTATGACGAAATTTAGATATCGGAGTATTGGGCGCTAAAAGATTCCATTCTTTGAGTCGCGAACCGAGTAATTCTGCTTGTCCTTTGGGGAGAGCGAGATCACGTATTAGATCTGAAAGTTCTGAATGGTTAATTAAGTGAACACCATCATTCACCGGTATATAATCCGAGTCAGAATTAGTTTCTAAAGCAGGTAAACTATCACTTTCTGATGGTTCATTCATGTCCAACGGATATTGTTCTGATGGAACTGGGATCGGACACGTGATTGGATCATGAGGCACTGGTTTCGAAACCGATTCAATATTTGGATAAACCACAGACTTTCTAGTTTTAAAAGTGAAACCATAGATATTTGTCAAGCAGAAGTAACAATCAGTAGCGTGATTTGTCGGTTCACGCCATATTACTGGCACTCCAAAAGGCATCGACTTATGCTTCGGCGATTTTCGTAACCAACCTGCCAATGTATTTGCACAAGTCGAACAAACTGCATTTGGCTTCCAAGATTTATTTGCATCATCAACTTTCGAATCGAAATAAAGTTCATATGCTTTCTTTAGCAATGGTGTAAAGTTTTTCTGGTGAACACGATCGGTAAAATATCCGCACACGTAACAGAACAGATCAGCCGAATTTCTACAATTTCTAGAAGCCATATTTCACTCAGAATTATTTCAAAATACAGTAACTATTTGAAATATAACGTAACATATGTCATGCATCTTTTAGCAGTATAAAAAGTAGAATTATTTTGCATTTTATTAATTTTTAAAAAGTTATATAGTAAAAATGAAACGGAGCAAATAACGGTTTCCCAAAAATATATTTATTCACAAATATCTTAAGAACCCGACGTGATAGAGATAAACGGATTTCAAATTTGAAATCAGCGCAAGAAACTGACCTAAGAACACTTATTCTTATATAAGAAAGAAAAATGTTGTTTGTCAGTGTTATTAGAACTAAGTAGTCTGACGTACGATTAGTGATGCGATTCTTTTTGAAAAAAAATGTATTACTATTACTAATTTTTTTATTATTTAATAAAAAATAATTTGCCTCGTTTCGGCTATATTAGGTTATATTAGGGCGCATGTCCAAATATAAAAGAACTTTAGGTCTGGTTAAAAAATAATACTACTACTAATGTTTTTTAGTTTTTGTCTGTATATGTGTTTTTGTAAGACTTTTTTTGTCATTTCAATTCCATCTTTATCTATTTCTGCCTCTTTCTGTTTGTTTTACCCTGGTGAATGCTCATATACTAAATGTATAAGCCCTTCTTCTCTTATAATTATGTACGATTTCTCGTTACACTTTATTATTATTTTTTTTTTTGGTACTGTTTTTTTTAATAGTTGTTGTTGTTTTGGTTTTTGTTCCTTCTTGCAGTTGTTTTTCTGTTTGCCTGTAGTTGTCCCCCCTGGTCGTATAATTGACAGGAAGATACTTCTTACACTCTCGGACGTCTACTTGAATATTTTGAAAGAAAGCAGTAGTCAGCAGGAGGCTATTTGAATCTCCATAGAGCTTTTCCATGAATGGTTCTGGTGACGGCCATATGTGTTTTCTCTGTAAGCTCATAAGCTGAGCATCTTTGAAGCAGATGTTCAGCAGTCATTTTATCAGTGCCACAGTTACATTCATCGGTAGTTCCTATCTTTAGCTTGTTGAATAGACGAAATCCCAATCTGTTGTGGTCCGCACGGAGTCTGAAGATTACCACTTGCTCTCTTCTGCTTAGCTGGTAATATGCATCATATTGTGTATATCTTGAATGCTCTGCATCCCATTTGTTTTTATATCTGAATCTGATAAAAACTCTTTACCTCTTCGAAAGTTGTGGTAGTATCAAGTTGATTCAGCGTTCCTCCTTCCTTTGCCAATCTGTCGGCCTCTCAGATGTCGGAGATGTTACAGGAAGATACAAGACGGTACAGCGGACGCGCATGCATTTCATAGAGGTCAAAAGAATGGAATTATCTTTAATCATAATACATATTACGTTCTTGGAGTTAATTTTACACTTCAGTGTGACGCGTCACGCTGTAATAAATTCCCCTCCAGAATTATCCAGCAGATGAAATTTTTATTTCCAGAATTGGTCACTCACACATTTTTCGTATGTTCTTTGTCAATAGTTGGTAGTTGTCATTTATAATTCTGATATCTTTGAAATTGCATTCATTCGTCCTTCCCACATTCTGTATTCTTCCATTATTCATCTACTTGTATACTATTTATTTCATCTAATTTGTAAAATTTCACGCATTTACTCATTGTTATCTGATTTATCTCTGTAAGTCAGAGTAATGAAAACTGGCTTATTCAGTCAAACATTGCATCATCATCATTTTCACTTCCACTAGTTGTGGAATTGATGACATGTACATGTGCCAGTGGAACAAAGGATGAGAAGAAAACGCCTGCAATGGATAGAAAAACCTATTGATAGCATTACAAGGTAGTTCTTATTCTAGAATCCATTGGGTAAGAAAGGAACCGAAAACAAACGGAGAAGAGAGCTGGAGATATAAACAAAACAGACAAAGAAAACGTTGGAAGACCGTGACTGGAAGGCAACGGACAAGGGGTCTTGGTATGAATTAGTTTAAGGCCTATTGTCCATAGGGAACTGATGATTATTGATTAAGATGATGATTTTCTCATTCGTTCTTTATGAAACATGTGGCGCCCATACAGCTCTGTTGCGGAAAATCTGCGCCAAAGCACCCATGCTTCTGTAACGATTTGTTTAGCGTCATTAGGTTGGCGGCCCAAAGCACAAACTCATGTTATTCTCTGTTTTTACCTCCGTTAATTAAATGATTTTATGCACTAAGAAAGAGCGCTGAGATGTGGCCCATTAGCTCAAATAATTACTCAGGGTTAACTTATTCATCAATCTAAGAAAAGGCGTTCAAATAAATCTATGTAATGACTTGTTCTAGAAATCAATATGTTCTGTGATCTGAAAAATCCACATATTTGGATTGTTACTCTAGAAGCAATAAAACCGTTGCATGTGTTCAAGTGTGTCTGAGGTGATGAGTTTGTCTAGACCTGTACCCCCCGGTGAGTAGACATGACATAGTTGACGACTAAATTAATTCAGCTGCCCAAGTGGGTTAAAACGAAGCACTGTGTGTCGTGTCTTCCATTTCGCCCGAATCGATAGCTACCCACCGACCATTTAAGTCAGGGACTAGGATTAGAGTTGAGTTTAGTTTTAGAAATGCTAAACCTAACTCACAAACTCCAATCCTATAGCTTTTTGAGTTGTATTTGGCATTTCCACATCTAAACCTTAACTACACGGTTGACTCAATTGGCCGCCGACCAGATAACTATCTAGCCTAGAATGTTTGCACGTCATCTCTTTTACGTCTGCAATTATAACTCGTCATGCCCCTTTAGCATAAGCACATCCGACGTTTCGCGCATGCGCAAAACTTCCGCGGATATTGTGCTCCGGTTTCATCGTCAACAGAACGCACATAAACAAAGATGTTGCCAAACATTAATCCTAACCCAACCCCTTTCCTATCTTATTGGTACGTAATAAATTCCCCCCCCCCCCCCCCCCCCCCCCCCCCCCCCCAAAAAAAAAAACACACACACACCGCAGGACAACATCGTACGTTAAAAAATGAAAAACAATACACTTCCAACTTAGCCATTATCAATTCCTAATCAAATTCTAACTTAAAAATAGACATCTGGGCTAATTTGGGCTAAAGGTGAAACACGGCCTTCGATGGTTTGTTTTAACTGCCTAGGAGATATATAAAGCATATCAGTCCTTGCTGTTTCTTTGCGTCACGCTCCAGTCTACCCAGATGACAATGGGTACCTGAATCTGCACTTGAGTCGGGAATGGAAAGGGCAACGAGGAAAGCGACTGATCATCCCAACTGTCGATGCTTGACCTAGTATAGTGAAGTCTCTATCACTTTACTCACCCGTGTCAGTATCTGCTGTGGTACTGCCTTTACCTTTCACCTTTTCTGTTTCTTTAATCTTAAAATGATGGTAGTCCAGACTTAAGAACTAATTCTTTACACATATCTGACAAAACCACTGGACCTGATTTTGGTCTAAAATCCCTCGCCATTTTATTTACATTCTACTAAATATCAAGGCCTTCAATGACCATCCAGATATTATTACTCTTTAGCTAATTCAAATAAAACTCAGCATTGGCGGATCCAATGGGATGGCGACGGGGCGATTCCCCCTGCCATGGGACTTTGAAAACCGTGATTTCATATCAGCCGCTCCAGTTTCTTCACCTCCCCCCCCCCTCCCCCCTGCCTTCCACTAGGGACTTAAATAAGAGTAATATTTAGGTCGGACGACGGACGAATAAAAACATGTCTGGTACTGGGCAATGGTAAGTACCCTAAGGGTTACGAAAGTAGTTTACAAGTAATTCTACGTGGTGGGACAATGAAAGAAAATAAAGGGAACCGCCATACAACAATGAAACAAAAGACGGCGCCAGACAGGCGAAACAAGGGGACTTCACTCGAGTCGTGAAAACAGAGGACTTTGTGACAAGAGGCGGATAATGTCTGCATCGGGCGGCCAATGAGAAATAAAAAAAATGTTATGCTATAATATAAAATATGTATGAATTATTATCAGATTTTGTCTCTTTGTAGTTGTACCTTACTTTTGTGTAATTTTGTTATAAAGTTATATTTGTTGAAATAAAAATGAATATTTTTGAGCTACTGTACAATAAAACTATGAAGTTATCGCATTTTTTTCAAAATTCATTATTTTGTTTTTTAATTATTGTGACGTGTAATGGAAAAAGAGTCTACAGTAATCCGACAGTCTATGGCAACCTTATAGCCGCTCTCTGATTTGCTAGCTAGAAACCATATATCTATTCTTCTTCCGTCCTTAGCCACCGACCGTCAAGGCAGTCAGTGGCCATTACGCCTAGTGGCGTCTTAGGACAACAGCAGATAGGTTTTCTTTGCCATTATTTTCCATCACGCCTAATGGCGTCTTTAGGGCAACGGCAAATCAACCCATTTGCTGTTGTTTCCGTAATCGAAGTGACTATCTATACCCACTGTCTATTTCTGCAGCTTACTCTCTTGTCCCGCCTCTTTGTTTCAACACGAGCTAACTCAATGTTTACAAACTGCGTGACCTGTCAGTCATAACAGGAAAGTAAATCAGGCTATGTTTACCTCGCCCTCACGCGAGCATCTGCCAATCATAATAATTATCAGACAGGCTGGCACGTGGGGGAAGACAAAAACACAGACCCTGGGATTTTTGATCTTCAGAAGCGGGCATTCTTACAGAGAAACCCATTGGGGAACAGTAGGCCTTTTGATGACGGCTGAAACCTCGACGAAGACCGACCGTAAAGCCTTTATCGTGATACGCTTAGCTTCTGAAATTCTGGATAACACCGGAACGCGAAATTAACGCATTCAGAGATCAGAGTATCCTAATGATATATATATATATATATATATATATATATATATATATATATATATATATATATATATATATATATATATATATATATATATATATATATATATATATATATATATATATATATATATATATATAGATATATATATATATATATATATAGTTGTTTTCTTAACCCCATCATCAGTTGTCAGTCAGAATTTTGAATAGTCTAAGCGCAGTCCTAGAAACCAGATTTCCTTGTGTGGATTTGTTACTAGTTTTCGTGGAGATTTTCATTTCTGAATTTTCTGACCTGATCACAAGGGCGGCCAGCGGTCTTTTTTCTTTTTCCTTTTATGGATTTGTTATTTTCTCCTTTTCTTGGCGGTGCATCACCAATTTCATTGTGATCGGGCACGCGCCAGAGAGTATTGGAGGACAATAAATATTTTTAATAACTGGACTTACCTAACCCAGATATATATATATATATATATATATATATATATATATATATATATATATATATATATATATATATATATATATATATATATATATATATATATATATATATATATAATTTTACCAGCCACAAGTTGGCCGATAGAAGAACCATCAACAGCCTATGAACAAAGTTCTAGCAACCAGATATTTTCCCAATACTGGAAGTATTTTTCCTGCTAAACAGTGACCATCAAGAACTCTCTCAGTTTTTTCAACAAGTTGTAATAACACTTATAGGAGACGCAACCATATTAGGCGTTCACCTCATGAACTAATTTCGGGGGATGAACTGGGGCCAATTTGGAGCTGCGACAACTGGGGTGACAGAATATTAGATGGATTCAATAATATATTCACGGATTAATACTGTTACCAAGGGATATTACAGACTTGCCATACCATGCAGTTAGGTAAGAGTGTGAGAGTGGCAACTGTTTGCAAGAGTGTGCGAGTATTTTCTTGTTTGAGGAAAAACTATCCATATATCTGATTTGTCTAAAAGTTTGTTTATTTTACTAAGTCTCATAGAGTACCCCTACTGTTCATTCTGTAACAGAGAGCTAACCTTCAACCTTTGAGTTAATAATGTTAGGGTTCTTTTCTCCATTTGGGGAGGGTGCACGTTTTTTTCTACTTTATTTCATATGCATTTAAATGACTCTTTGATCTTTTCCTTTAGATATTTTGATGTTGTCGAGTTTTAATGATCATAAACTACAAAGAAACTTACATTTGTGTGTTGGTCAGACCCATACCCATTTATCCGTAGTTTTTCACGTTTATGTGTCTTGTTGTCACATAGCTCTGTGTGTGTGTGTGTGTAGATTAACTTTTCTATTCTGGATAGGGAGATAAAAGCTGTCTTGCTCTAAAAGTACAGTCATACGGATAGGCTGGAAGATATTTCCTAATTCCTCCAGAGACATCTTTTTTTTTTCTCAATTCTACCACCTGTGAAAAATCTATTTCTATACCTTCTGGCGTATCTGTCGACATCAACTGTATATACTCAGACGGGCCAAATAACACAATTAACCTTCCGTACGACTGTTACTTGATTTTTCTTGCTCCTTAGCTGGTTTGTTTCTGCGTGTTGCAGATGTTGATGAAGAGACATGGGTGTGCAGAGACGCGAATGTGTTTAGGCTCACATGTAGTGTACAAAACCCAGTCACACTCGTACTACAGTCAATGAAGGTTGGAACTACTTGTGATGGTTCATACATTTATTGACAGGACTAACATGTAGAATCACACAGGAACAGTCAATGTAAACAAGTTCATGTACATCATGTCAATGGAAATCGCTTGGTACATATCAGTCATTCTGGCTGGTGAACATTCATATATGTATGCATGTCAATAGTATTATGTTCTTTTCATGTACTGTTCATAATGCCGCTTTTGGTATCTCTGACTGAACGCGTCAGATACCTTCATAACTCCGTCATACAAAAAACGAGCCCTTCACTCAAGTAATCCTATTACTAGGACCGTCATTCAACTTGGCATAACACGCCAGTTACTTCTTTTTATGCTGTAGAATAGTGGCCATTACACAGACCTGACGATAACGTCAGCTGTGCATTCTTCATTAAGCAAGTTGCATGAATTATGTTTTAATGCTTGTGTAGATATACCGCCAACCTGCAGTTTCCACCATATATAACTTCATCACTGGACTTCTGATCATATAAGACAAATAGTCTTGAATAGCTACCTTGAGCACAAATATAAGTTCTGCTTTACAGGAATCTTGAACTGTTCTCACAGCTAGGTAAGCCTTTACCAAATTCTGTCACCGAATACATAATAATGGCAAAGTCGGTGTTACCTTGAAACGAATCCTCAGAACACAATAATAACACTGTCGTCCTGCCTGACACACAGAGAATCAATGGGGAAAACTGACAACGCAGTCACTTCGAAGATTTTCCTCCCCAAAACTACAATGGACATACACGTTCCCAGAAGCCAGGACTTCACAACTCCACAAGACGGAAGTCTAAATTCGCGCTCTCCACTGCACATCGCATATAGCCCAGAACTGTATTACCTTTGACCCAAAAGGTCAAACACAATGAATGAACAAACAAGGGAGATAACCCCTAATCAACCTGACACAGCAAAGTCAAGACATAGTTACTAAACTTTGACTAGGGTGAAAAACCTACAACCAATAGATCGATTTTTGAAACTCCATCAAAAATGACCGCAACATATTACTGCACCGCCCCTGTTAAAAAAAATGACACATTTTAAAAAAAAAATATATCCATGAGCAAGATAGCACAAGCATCAATTATGTGCTCATGAAAGAATGAACCTAATATCAGGTACAATAGACGCATAAATAAAGCGTCTGGAGAAAGTAAAAATCATCCCCCATCATAAGAGAAAATATTTCCTCTAAGCCAAACAAACTCAGGGGGTACCATTAAAGAAACCTAAGTTGCTGGCAATACCAATCATAGATATCAAAAATTGTCAAATACTATAATTATAGCAATATACAAATATCATGCAATACAATACTATACCATCAACATATCTAATGGATATATATCATGGATGGACATAACCAAATCTGTTAAAGTCATATACATCATCCAACTAGTGACACAATTGTGTTAATATATATTTTAATATTAAGAACAGACATAAGTCCGAAAGTGTATCCGGAGATCTAGGACATAAGATTTAAATGGAATCATGTGGGCATCTAGACAATACGTATTCCATCACATTATCCGAACCACGGATAGCTCGCACCGTAAAATGGAAAGGTTGAAGAGCAATAGCATAACGAGTGGATCTCGAGCTCTTCAAATCCTTACTTTGCATAGCTGTAAGAGCTTTTTGGTCGGTTTCCATAATGAAATGCGCGCCCAGAAGGAATCTTTGTAGCTTAAGAATGGACCAATCATGGCCAACAATTCACGGTCTAAAACCGAGTAATTCCTTTCTGCCGCATTCAGCTTCCTAGAAATATACATTACAGGATGCAGAGTTCCCGAATACTCCTGCATTAGTGCCGCTCCAATCCCAGTGGAAGAGGCATCACTACGAAGGACAAAAGTCTTATCAATCGTTGGTAGTCTTAAGATAGGATGAGATGAGAACAAATTCTTAACCTGATCCAATGACGATTGGCATTCTTGGGACCAACGCACCATATTAGGAGAACCTTTTTTCAACAACGTTGAAAGTGGTGCCATAACGGAGGATAGATTATCAATGAATCTTCCATAGAATTGTATTAATCCCAAGAGACTACGTACTTGCTTTTTTGTCTTCGGAACCGAGATATTTAATATCTTCGAAATGTTTTGGTCCTCTGTCTTCAGCAGACCATGACCAACCCGATGACCTAGGAAAGAGATTTCACTAAACCGAACAAAGGCTTTAGAGGGTTTTGCTGTTAACTTATACTCGCGTAGAGTAGATAGTAACTCGTTTAAACCCGAATAGAGTTCTTCCCAAGTATCACTGAACAGACAGATGTCGTCCAAATATGCGATGACATCTGTACGATACGATAGAATTCGTCGCATCATGCGCACGAAAGTTGCTGGGGCGTTCATAAGCCCGAAAGGCATAAAATTCCACTGAAATAAACCCCTAGGTGTCGAAAAAGCAGTGAGAGGTTTGGCATGTTCCGTCAGTGGGACTTGCCAATAACCTTTCGACAAGTCTAGTTTAGTAAAGAGTTTAGCTTTAGAGAGTCTAATAAGTAGATCATCTAATAAAGGCATAGGTTCAGCATCGAACTTCGTAACTTGATTTAATTTGCGATAATCAACGCAAAGACGTATGTTATTGTCTTTCTTTCGAACAATAACCATCGACGAAGAATAAGCTGAAGTGGATCGTTCACTTATTTTGATTGAATCATTTCATCCAATTCTTTCTCGACTTGTGCTTGAAAATGAATAGTTATTGGGTATGGTCTTACTCTGATCGGATTACGATCAGTAAGCATGATGTCATGTTCTATGACATCTGTGTGTCCAGGAATGTCGGTAAGGACATCCTGATATGATTGTAGCGTAGAGGATACTTGACGTTGCTCCTCAAAAGACAAGTTCGAAGAGACGGTAACGTTTTTCCATGATTCCGTAGAATTAAGTGGAACAACGGGAAGAGGTAAGTTAACGTCAGAAAAAGTAGTTTCCTCATCCTGTATAACAAACAGGGATGAGATATGACCATGTTGGACTCGAGAATTGTCCATCGCCTGGAAAATAGGCTGTAAATAGTCTGGTCGTTCAATAAATTCAGTAAGCATATTTATATGGAAGGTTTTATGCCTTCCATCAACATCGACAATATAGTCGACATCTGAAATTTTAGAGACTATAGTGTATGGACCTTTCCAAGAAATGAGAAGTCTGTTTTCCCTCGTGGGAAGTAAGACAAACGCTTTGTCTCCAGGACAAAGTTGACGTAGGCGTCTTTTCTTATTAGCGAATCGCCTAGCCTTTTCTTTAGCGAATTCTGATGATGAAGTAGCTAACCTGCATGATTCGATAATTTTCTCCCTAAGAGCAATAACATACTCATATGACGATTGTGTATCATCGTCAATATTATCGGCAGTGATCAGATCGTGCAACAAGGACATAGGACCGCGCGGTTGCGCGCCAAAGACAAGTTCAAAAGGAGAAAATCATGTATGCTCGTTGGGAACCTCTCTATAAGCAAAGAGAGCTGCAGGTAGGACCCTGTCCCAATCATCAGGATGATCCTCCGTTATCTTGCCTAGTAAGTTCTTTAGTGTCCTATTAAGACGTTCAACCAATTCATTGGACATTGGATGATAAATACTACTGAGAGATCTTTTAATGTCCAGAGTAGCCATCACCTGAGACATAGTGTCCGATATCAATTGAGTACCGTGGTCTGATAGTATTTCTCCGGGAAATCCCAGCCGAGAAAATATGAGCCAAAGAGCATCTGCGATATCGACAGTTGATATGCTTTTAAGAGGAATAGCCTCTGGCCAACGAGTGCACATGTCAAAGCAAGTAAGGATAAATTGATGTCCTCTGGCTGACTTAATCTTAAACGGGCCAATAATGTCTATTGCCATTTTCTGAAACGGCCGAATAGGAATATCTGCGGCTTGAATAGGTGCAGCATGTCTTGGACCTCTAGACTTGACCTCTTGGCAAATTTTGCAAGACCGGCAATAAATTCGTATGTCTTTGTTCACGAATGGCCAAAAGAAAGACGCAAGGACTCTCGTCTTAGTTCTGGAAAAACCCATATGTCCAGCACACTGAGAATCGTGTGCATGTTGAAGAATTAAGGCTCTCATACACTTAGGCACAAGAATTTGCGAATGCATAGACTTGTCCGAGTGTTGTACCATTCGTACCAATATACCATTCTTCATAGTGATATACGATATGGGATTCGTATCCTGATTAGGATCACCTTTCTTTGCGAGAAGGAAGAATTTCTTTAAAGAAGGATCCTCTTCTTGTCGTTTAACAAACGTGTCATGCGAAATCACCAGGTGATCATCTTGGCTATCAACTCCATTACTATCATCAGATGAAGTTGGAGGGATAAGAGCTTGGGCTCTTGTTACCACTGCATTGACCGCTTGGATATTTTGTTCCTCCCACATAGAAATCTGTTGCGGGGTGCATTCCTTAACCCCATGAATACGACCGATTATAAGATCCGAAATAGGATTAGGAAGAAGACACGCGTGGACATCTCCTGTAAAGAAAAGAGTGTCAATGCTAATGATAGCAGTAGGATATTTTTCCATGGTACCACCAAATGTAACACATTTGACCACCCTTCCCGTATAACAGCGAGGATCTATCAGAGACTGCCTAACCCCGACAGTAGTGCAACCAGAATCAAAAAGCACTGAGACTAGCCTATCATTTACTAGACCTTTATGCAAGATGAGAGATCCTCTCCCATCATGCGCAACTGTAGCAGGAAGAGCGGGAAGAGGGTGACCACAGATTAAGGTAGATACAGACGATGGCTCGAACAATGTTGAGCATTGGGGGCATTCAGTTGCTCTCCCAAAATCGAAAGCACAACCAGTGATAGCATTAGAGTTCCCACTATCATTTACTTGATTACAGGCTCCATTAAACTCTTCTTGTGCAGAGTTTGCCTGTTGGTAAGCTTTTCTTTTGTTATATCTAGGTCTACCGCGATTATCATTTCCCCTGTAATTGTTATCATATTGTCTATTGTAATTATCATTCCGGTTTGAATCCCGGTTTGTATATTCACCATCGTCATATTCTTGACGTCGAGAATGGTTATCCCGAGCAGAAAAGCTTGGGTAGTTTTTATTGTGATAACCTTTGCGAAAGTGTCTAAAATTATTACCACCAAAATTACGAAAACTCCCATCTCGTCTCCAGTTCTTAGAAGAAGAACCATCATATGTTGGATTACTCTGCTTATGAGTGTAATTCTGATTACTTTTCCTATTCCAGTTTTGTTGGGCACCCTGAAATTTCTTATTGAAATTAAGGCCATATGGTGCTGCTGAAGCAACTAGCAACCCTTCTTTCACTTTAGAATTGCTAACTGTAGCATGGGGATGCGCGGTGGCATACTGACAACAGTATTCCTTCATTTGTTTTAAGTTTTTAGGCTTACGCTCATGAACAAATGCAAGGAAAGAATCATTAACAGATGACAAAACTTTGTCTCTAAGTAATAAGTCCATTAAACCTTCATATGTTTTCTCAGTTTGAGACAACTCAACCCATCGTGTAAATGTACGTCGTATTTTTGTAACAAAATCAGAGAAATCTACTCCATTTTCTGGCAACATTGTCCTAAAACGAAGACGATAGTCTTCTTCTTTTAATTGATATTTTTTTAGCAATGCTGCTCTGATAACATCATAATTAGTTCTGTTATGTTCTTCTATTGTCATAAGAGTAGTCACAGTTTCACCTGTAAAAAATTCCATCAGTTGTTCAACATAGTTTTCCTTTTTTATCTTATGCGTACCACATAAAAATTCGAATCTATCAAGATAATAAGTTATATCGTCCTTTAAAGGATTGAAATGAGGCAATTTGATCTTATTAGATCTCTATTTGTTGTATCCGAAGTTGCTTGATGAGCACCCATATTTGTCACTTTCAATTTCTCTAATTCCAAAGTTGCGAGTCTTTCCTCATGTTCCATTTTCTGTTTCCTTTCTTCGGCTTCCCTATACAATCTTCTATTTTCCGCCTCTGCTTGAAGTTTCCTTTCCTCTGCAGCAGCTTGAAATTTTCTTTCCTCTGCAGCAGCTTGAAGTTTTCTTTCTTCTGCTTGAAGTTTTCTTTCCTCTGCAGCAGCTTGAAGTTTCCTTTCCTCTGCAGCAGCTTGAAATTTTCTTTCCTCTGCAGCATTTTTTTGTTTGTCCATTTCCATCTGGAATTTTCTTTCATCAGCTTGCATTTGCAACCTTAAATTCTCAGCATCTATCTTCTTTTGTTCAGCTTGCATCTGCAATCTTAAATTCTCAGCATCTATCTTCTTTTGTTCAACTTCTGCTTTCAATTTATTTTCCTCTTTTTGTCTCTTTTCTTCTGACTTCAATGCTATGGCGTATTGAGCAGTTGCAAATTCTTCTAACTTGTCACCTGTCTTCCCAAGGACTTTCCCTTGTTCAATGATGAAGTCTAGTGTAGACATTCTATCTGATGAGATCAGTAACCTGAAAAATTAATTAAATTATCTTATCCCACTTTAATGGGAGACAAGTCTTCAATATTAGACTTGTATACTCAGTTCAGTTTATTTCACTCTCTTTGAGAGTCAAGTCTTTGTTAAAGACTTTGTATGGTTACCTTATTTCTTTATAATAATTTTCTATCAATACTCCCAATATGAATAGTGTATCATATTAATAACGACAATAATAATACATGACCAAGTATATGTATGTAGACTGTGTATGACAATAATAAATATACTCAAGACCAAAAGAAACGCACATATTAATTGTTCTGATTTTCAGACAAATAAAATAAAAAAATCAAGTTTAAATCGTCTTTAAACACAACTTTAGCAATGCAAGACGATACAGCACGTTGAAAATTTGTGCTTCGGTGAGTTGTTTACGGCGTAGATGAGCAAACGCTCAGAATAAAAATTCATTACAGTTCGTGCATTTCATGATTTTTCATGCACGACTTTTGGTTGTCGGTTGTTCACCCAATTCTCTATAAAATGCGCGTAGAACCCATAAAAATTTCACACAGCAAAACGATGCCTAGACTGAATATTGACGAGCGTAATCAAGCAGTGGGAATGCTCAGAGGTGGAGCATCAGTTAGAGAGGTGTTCCAGGCATTTCAAGTTCACCATACCTCGATTTATCGTCTATCGCATCGAAACCAAACAACAGGGACCATCGCCGACCGACCCCGGTCTGGCATTCCACAGCAGTTGGAAATCGTAAAGAATTGGCCATAACGCCGCTGCCCTGGCATCGTTTTGCTGTGTGACATTTTTATGGGTTCTACGCACATTTTATAGAGAATTGGGTGAACAACAGACAACCAAAAGTCGTGCATGAAAAAAATCATGAAATGCACGAACTGTAATGAATTTTTATTTTGAGCGTTTTCTCATCTGCGCCGTAAAAAACTCACCGCAGCACAAATTTTCCACGTGGCAGTATCGTCTTGCATTGCTAAAATTGTGTTTAAAGACGATTTAAACTTGCTTAGTTTATTTTATTTGTTTGAAAATCAGAACAATTAATATGTGCGTTTCTTTTGGTCTTGAGTATATATACAAAGACAAGGATACAGAACAACAGCCGAAAACGTTCGCAGAAGTCAACTAAACAATACAGCGAAACTAAGGAAAATGTTACACACATGTGTAATGATGACCGCGAAAATTAAACAAGACAAATAGCAACACTGTTATAAACAAAAAAGTGTAAAGAAATAAACGGAAGGAAGGAGAGAAGAACAGATACAAACAAAACAAATCGAAAATCAAAGAATGGAAAAATAACGAAAACAACACTAACTCATGTCGTCACAGCTAAACGTAAACAGCAACAATTGTCGCTAGCAAATCCCACTTAAGGAAATTTGCAGTCCCTAAAGCAAACGCTCTCAATAGATAACCTCTATGACGTGGTATTTATCTAAAGGAGTCACCTTACCCAACCAGCCCGCTGAAAAAAAAAATACACCACAATATTACAAATAACATATAACATTGCATATAATAGAATGTGTTGCAAACAAATTTTAGTTACAAATTACAATACAGTAACTCTCTTGTTCTTTGTCAACACTGGAGTATAATGTCAAGCGCGCAATGATTGTTTGATCCACAATAACATGTAGTGGTCTCCAGGAACATAATGTCACTATGACCTTCTCGATGAATAGTTGAGACTTGACCAAACGTTCGTACACTGCACTGTTCACAAAAAATTTGACCTCGAACTATGTGACTTGAATGTACAGATGTTGAAAAGTCTGTTGCCTGAAACGGTAAACAACCAGCGGTACTGTTTACAAAAGGACTTGACTTGTGTGCAGCTGTAACGTGTAAACAACCAGCGGTACTGTTTACAAAACGAATCGACTTGTGTGCAGCTGTGGTCCACGTAGCAATATTGCCTAGATGCCAACATTGTTTATGTGGGTCAACAGTCAATGACCTAATTCTGCTGTCCTGTGTAGCCAAAACTTGAAAATGTAGCGTACTACGGATGTGTGTTATCATCAGATGTAAACCTCGATCGTTCCAATCTGTAGCATCAACCAAAACTGAAGCAGTAAAGCCCACGGACCTGGCCTACCAGAAATGTTACTTGATTTTTCTTGCTCCTTAGCTGGTTTGTTTCTGCGTGTTGCAGATGTTGATGAAGAGACATGGGTGTGCAGAGACGCGAATGTGTTTAGGCTCATATGTAGTGTACAAACACCCAGTCACACTCGTACTACAGTCAATGAAGGTTGGAACTACTTGTGATGGTTCATACATTTATTGACAGGACTAACATGTAGAATCACACAGGAACAGTCAATGTAAACAAGTTCATGTACATCATGTCAATGGAAATCGCTTGGTACATATCAGTCATTCTGGCTGGTGAACATTCATATATGTATGCATGTCAATAGTGTTATGTTCTTTTCATGTACTGTTCATAATGCCGCTTTTGGTATCTCTGACTGAACGCGTCAGATACCTTCATAACTCCGTCATACAAAAGACGAGCCCTTCACTCAAGTAATCCTATTACTAGGGCCGTCATTCAACTTGGCATAACACGCCAGCTACTTCTTTTTATGCTGTAGAATAGTGGCCATTACACAGACCTGACGATGACGTCAGCTGTGCATTCTTCATTAAGCAGGTTGCATGAATTATGCTTTAATGCTTGTGTAGATATACCGCCAACCTGCAGTTTCCACCATATATAACTTCATCACTGGACTTCTGATCATATAAGACAAATAGTCTTGAATAGCTACCTTGAGCACAAATATAAGTTCTGCTTTATAGGAATCGTGAACTGTTCTCACAGCTAGGTAAGCCTTTACCAAATTCTGTCACCGAATACATAATAATGGCAAAGTCGGTGTTACCTTGAAACGAATCCTCAGAACACAATAATAACACTGTCGTCCTTCCTGACGCACAGAGAATCAATGGGGAAAACTGACAACGCAGTCACTTCGAAGATTTTCCTCCCCAAAACTACAATGGACATACACGTTCCCAGAAGCCAGGACTTCACAACTCCACAAGACGGAAGTCTAAATTCGCGCTCTCCACTGCGCATCGCATATAGCCCAGAACTGTATTACCTTTGACCCAAAAGGTCAAACACAATGAATGAACAAACAAGGGAGATAACCCTTAATCAACCTGACACAGCAAAGTCAAGACATAGTTACTAAACTTTGACTAGGGTGAAAAACCTACAACCAATAGATCGATGTTTGAAACTCCATCAAAAATGACCGCAACACTTATCTAAACATATGTGTAAATATGGAGCGGAAAGGGGGGGGGGGGTGAGCCTTATCGTTCTGATGTATCGCCCCTCCCTTGGACATCCCTAATCCGCCAGTGAACAAAGTGCCATTTGACTAATTGTGACAAGAGTAATGTTTCATTAATTAATATACCCGTACAATTATGATTGCCAGCAGAATGAAATATAACTGACAAAGACTTACCAGAACCCTAAAGTACGCTACATAAGCAGAGATCCTTAGCAAACCCTGTATATTCGTAGTCTGTGACTTCCACACGCCTGCTAAGAATTAAGCCGGAAGCAAAAATTCAAGTTCAAATAACAGCTGTGGATGCTTCGTTGCTCTTCTGTTAGTTTCTTTATGAACCATCGGGCAACAAAATGCCGCCATCGTGCAAATTAAGAACCTGTTGAGAAGAAATGCAGATAAGAAAATGAAATATGTTAAAGATAGGAAACTCTTTACAGAGCGATACAACAAGAAGCAATCTGATCATCAGAAGAAGTCCCCCCATCCGACAAGTGTTTCGGCCCAATTAAATATTTGTCTCTAGAGGAAACACGAACACGATTTGTCACATCCAGATGAACCTTTGACAACCAATAAAGTGTTACTTGTCAGAACAACAATCAGATAATAGTGAGGCCCGGAGCATAGTCAAATAACTATTGAAAAAGAAAATAAACATATACGTATGTCGTATTTTCATCAACATTTAAGATGCACTTTTTTTCTGCGCTGGAAGATAAAATTACTGATATCTTGAAGAAAACACGATTACTTCATAGCGTATCATGTTGCTCATCAAACTTGTAAAGGTGTTTGTCTCAAAAAGTTTTATATTATTACTGTACTTGTTTTTAGCATTTTCTATATTCTACGAACAATTCTTCTCACAACATTACCTAAACTATGATACATGCGTAATTCTCTGTTTCAGATTGGTATCCTATAGTTCTATGTAGAATTGCACAGGATTTTGACGGTATTGTTTTTCCAACCCATGGTTATGGGTTCCTATCTTCCCATTCTTCTTCTTCTTTGATCCTTAGCCGCCGACCGTCAAAGCAGTCAGTGGTCATCACGCCTCGTGGCGTCTTGTAAGGCAACAACAAATTGATTCCACTTTGCTCGGTCGGTGGCCATCCTTCGTACAGTGCCCCAACTCTGGTTCATTCTTTGCAACTCAGCCTCCACAGTCCTCCACCAGGTTGTTTTTGGTCGGCCTCTCTTTCGTTTTCCTTCAGAGGTCCAAAGCATAGCTGTTCTTGTGATGGCATTGGGGTCTCTTCTGAGGACATGGCCAACCCAGCTCCAGCGTTTGCCAGCTATGATGGTGTGCATGTCCTCTTGCTTGCTCCGAGTAAGCAGATCTTGGTTGGTGATGGTATTCGGCCAAAAGATTCGGTGCATTTTTCTTAGGCATGTTGTGTGAAAAGAGGACAATTTCGACATTTCCTTCTCTGTAACTCTCCAGCATTCCGCACCATAGAGAAGCACAGAAAGCACACAGCTCTAATATAATCTTAATTTTGTGCTTGTGCTGTATTGAGAGGACTTCCAGATGTTGTTTAGGCTAAAAAAGGATACTCTTGTTTTATTCATTCTGATGTTGATATCTTTGCCTGCCCCGCCGTCTGGTGTTACTATGCATCCTAGGTATGTGAAGGTGTCTGTCTATACCAGTTGCTGATTCCTTACTGATATGTGCTCAGGGTTGCTCACATTGAGCGTCATGACCTCTGACTTCTTTAAATTGATGTTCAAGCCCACCTGCTGGCTATACTTATTAAGTCTATCCGTTTTTTCCTGGATGTGTTGATGTGAATGTGCTAGTAGTGCAATGTCATCTGCATATTCCAGATCTTCCAATATAGAAAATATAGTCCATCTTATTCCTCTTGGACTGCCCTCTGTTGTCTGGTGCATCACGCAGTCTATGACTGTTAAAAATAGAGTGGTTGATAAGGGGCATCCCTGTCGTACTCCTGTCTTCACCTCAAAGGTTAGGTTGCTCTGCCCAACACTACACGTAAAGTTGGCATAGAGGCTTTTTATGATTGACACTATGCAGCTTGGAATTCCATAAGCCCTCAGTATTTTCCATAAACTGTCCCTATGTATGCTGTCAAAAGCCTTTTCAAAATCAACGAAATTAATGTACAGCTGTCTTTGCCATTCTGAGCACTGCTCTATAATGTTCCTGAGAATGAATATATGATCTACACATCTTCTGTTCTTTCTAAATCCTGCTTGTTTTTTCCTCAGTTCGTGGTCTACTGCTTTTGAAATTTTCTGTATAATTATCCTGCCTAGTATTTTGCTGGGAACTGAGAGAAGAGTGATTCCTCCCCAATTGTTGCAGTCTGCAAGATCTCCCTTCTTGGGCAATTTGACAATTATTCCCTTGTTCCACTCTGTTGGTGTTGTCCCTGTTTTCCAGAATTGTGGAAATAGTGGTTCTAATAGTTCTGCTGGTAGCTCAGGGTCTGTCTTAAATAGCTCTGCATTTAAGTTATCATGGCCACGATCGTTTCCATTTTTTAACCATTTGATTGCTGTAATGATTTCTTCTTTTCGTGGAATGTCTGTGTTACGGACTAATTGACAACCTTTGACACCAGTTTAGAGTAAGGCTCTAAAAGCTTAGGATGACCAAGATGTTGTGTGCGTATTCTGATCTTATAATGTCAAAGTCCGCCGGGTTCATTTATATATTTTACAGGATTCCGTTGGACACTACGTTAGTATCGATTATTGTCTCTAGTAACCCGTGTGATGCGTTGATACTGGAACATGCTTCATATTAAACTTTTGATTATTGACTGACCTGTCTATTCTTGCCTTATTAATATCAGCAGTGTGAGATGCAGCGTGTTTAGGCAATTAAGTGTCACTGGTCATTATGAATGGATCAAACAGTATGGAATTCAACTCAGAATACGGCATTTAATAAGACCAGTATTTGACGACTTAAACATGTTTAATTAACACTCTCATGTCATGGGCAGACACAACTATTCAAAGACATAGTTTATAAACACAGTTCCATGTACGTGTTGTCTGAGTTCTTGTTCTTCATTAAAGCACATGTTCACTAATATATAGTTCTGTATAACGGTCAGTTCCTTTTGGCCAACATCCCGTGGCATAAAATTCATAGGCTAACTAGACTTATTCCTGTTGCTAGTTAATAATAGCCCTTTTTCCACTAGACTTACTTCCACTGCTAGTTTTGAAATATTCTCCTTACGCTAGGCTTACGTCTACTGCTAGTCGTCTAATATCCTTGTTACACTAGGCTTACGTCTGCCGCTAGCTATACAATATTCGTTTTACACTAGTCTTACTCCTACTGCTAGTTACGACTCTTCATTTGGCATACACTGCCAGGCTAATCTGCCATAATTACAAACTGCGTTAATAACGATACGACTTACGTTTAATCCAAGAACACACTGCTAAATAGGCTTTCCAGCCACACATATAACTTCAGTGGACAATGCCACACATATCCTAGTGGTTATACCACACATATCATAGTGGCTAGGCCACACTTGTAAAAACACGCTGCCGTTAGGGTCAAAACCCACGATTCGAATGACGTTACTAAGTCCTACGCGTAATGCGTAGAGATATGCATTCTATGTCGTTAATATTCATTTGCGGTGTTCCATGGTGCACCCATTCGAGTCGGCCAAACTCAAATGCCTGCACACATGCAACAACTCCCGACATCATCGATCATTAATATATTCACTCATTTGAGGTGTTCCATGATACAGCCATTCGGATCGACGTCAAATCTAAATGCCTGTAAACATGAACCAATTCTCAACAGTCTGTATTAACATCTAGATCGTTTTCAGCATCAGGAACATTCAATTGTGTCTTTGGTGGTTCCTTGTTCAGAGTTTCTCTGAAATGCTCTGCCCATCTTGTTTCCTGTCCCTCTGTTGTCGTGATGAGATTTCCTTGCTTATCTCTTACTAATGTAATATTGTTTGCACCTCGTTTTCCGCTGATGAATTTAGTTATTTTGTATACTGTGCTTTGTTCATTTATCAATGCTGCCTCTTCTGCCTGTTTTCCCATTCCACCATCCCATTTAACTCAGAATTTACCCTCGATGAGACTTAAATTTAATCACTTGGGATAAAACTTTCTTTACATTTAAATTGAATAGCTTTTATAGTTACTTTACACTTAAATTAAGAGATTAATAGTACAGACAGAATATGTTTACGTTTACATTTCCACTGATTGAAAAGTGTTCTCAATATAAATTGAATATGTTTTCATTTATATTTACACTGATTTGAAAAGTCTGAAACTTCCATTAATTTTAAAATGAATATTTTTACATTGACATTTACACTGGTTTGAAACTGTAAGTATTATACTTAGAATGTATATCATTTCTTTCATCTTTTCCTCCCTGCTGCATATGGAACCTGGGACTTCTTTATGCCTTTAGTTCTCTTTACGAAACTAGCAATAACGCAATCACCAGCCCTTGGCAGTGGTGGTTCATGAAATCATCATTCTATTCGCTGTGGTTGCCAGCCTCAAATGACTGGGACATTCCTAGCACTTTTCACACATTAAAATTCACATGGTAATATATATGTATATGTTAGTTCACATGTTAGTAATATAAAATGTAAAATCATCACTTACGCCAATCCTGGCTCTCAGACTGTTTGCGCAGATGAATAAAAGAGACTTGAATCGGCCTCTTACACGCGTCTGGGGCGGCGTTAATTTAATAAGTTCCCTCTCTGACTTTGTGTGTTTTCTTCAGTTTCCTCAGACAGCGGCGTTCCTTATTAAAATGACAGAGATTTCCTGGGCGGTATTTGTATGTCCTGATAAATACTCAAATAAAAGGTGTCCTGTATGATGAAATGGAATTCTGAATTCTAGCCTTCACTCTGGCAAGGTCTCATGTCTTGGCAAGCGATCTTTACAGTAGTTTTGACTGCTTGAAGCGTCAGGTTATATTCACTGCCTTCCCATGCATTCGTTGTTATGAAGCTCAGATGATCAGCCAATCTGATTTGAATATTTTGCATGACTCATCTAGTGCAAAATTTCAAACATTAATTTTCTGAAAATGGGCTGTAAACATCCGATTGCCGGGCAGGCGAACTTATAGACATATCGGTAACCTCACACGACAATGTGTGTAAGATGTAACAAATTATTACTTTCGCTAAAGTAATGGATTATCTGTTGCTTGAGCACACACAAAATCTATCTCTTTACAACCTTTGCGGAGACGCACCCATGCCTATTTTTTAAAAAATTTGTTTAAGTGCTTTTTGAGTCTGGTGTGTTCTGTTCTTAGTTGGAAGAATGTGCTCTGCTCCTTGCGTCGTAAATTATTAATGTTATAATTTTAGGGGAGATGGGCCATTTCTTTATGTAAGGCACGGGGGAGGTATAATGTGTATGAATAGCTCTTTCCAATATGTTATCAAGCGCTGCTGTTCCATGTAGTCTCCGAGCATCTCTGAAATGACAAAGAAAGAATATGACTACTGTACACTCAGGCATCTCGTACAATGCGACTAATATGAGGTTGTACATGAGGCTGGCAACCTCTTCATGTACAACAAATTGCCTGTGAATGCTTGCTGCAGGTTTTTTACAAGGGGACAAGCTGCAGTGAGGGTGCCATGCTCCGTAAAAAGCGCGAAGGACAATAATGATGATTGCGGCTCCTGAAGGTCGCCTACTTGATCTGCTCTGATCTAGACTAAATTAAACTACGGCTAATAAGTGCGAGGTCATCAAAACAACTGCTATGCCATTGAGCCCACAGGGGAAGCGAAAGAGTGGCCGACCAAAAGCAACTTCACGGGGAACTGTGGAGGCAGAGATGCTAAGCCTGAGCCTGAGTTGGGGCACTACACAAAGAATGAACGCTGACCGTACAAAGTGGAGACGGTTTGTTGCTGCACTACAAGACGCCACCAGGCGTGAAGGCCACTGACTGCTTTGACAGCCAACAACTTAGAATCATATATATAAAATGCCAGCTTTTTCTTTCAGAAGCCTTCGTAACGCTAAGAGATTCATCACGTTATTTTTGGTTGAAAGTTAGACATTTATTGTATTGTTTCCCTTATATAAATTTGTATTTTAATACTCTACCGAAAATTGTAACACTTACCAAAGAAGAATGCGCAAAGGACGGTGTGCATGCGCCACTAACATCTCTCTGTAAACGGCATGCATGTTCATACTTTGTACATAATTATTTGGTTCCCTTATATCGGTGTATTGTTTCATTAAAAAGTACTTAAAAATATATTAATATTAAAGAGTGTAAAACTACATTGTTAGTAAAATTTTATTGTTATTCAAGAATGTAACAAAAATATTTATAGAATGTGTGATCCCGTTTACACACATTGGTATTCTCGCTGGTGCTATGGAGTTCGTGTACTGTGGTGACACACAGGTAGCTTACTTACTAACAGGAGGAAGTAATTCACTTTCTTCTGGCGTGTTGCGAGAAGAAAAATGCTGTTATATATTGTGACAGCAGGAATGGGGGCAGAAAAGGAGACTGGGCACGAAAGATAGGAGGAACTGAACAGTTTGATTATACTGTATGGACAGAAGTCAACAGCACAACTGATAAACAGTACATGAACTGGAGACCGGAAGATGTGGAGATCCATGATTTTAGTTGTACGTCGCATTGTCTCGATCAAGAAATCACAACAATGTAAAAGTGCAGATTAAAACAACAGAAAATCAAGATGCTCTTCTGTCATGTTCAGACTTTTAACTTCAGATGTAAAACAAATATTTTGGTTTTTTAAATACTTTTGAATAAGTAAAATTGCCGTTAGGTATTGGCGCCTTTGAATTTAATTCCTGTCTTATAACGGGCTTTTACACTAGTTAATATATAAAATGTCGGCGCCTGTGGCCTAATGGATATGAACGCAGTTTAATAATCCAGATATACCAGGTTCGAAACCTGCTGCAGGCGGTTTTTTAGCAGATCGCTTTGTGAGGATTTTTAACAATGGTATAAGCGCCGTACCGTTCAGAAAGCAATTGCAAAACTACTGAATGAAAAAAAAAATTGCCTAGAAAAATCAGAAACAGCCAAATAAAAGCTGGGGTTGATTGCCACGTCCTGTAAAGGATAAGCAACTAACTTAACTAATATATAAAATGGAAATGTAAAAATTGTCCCATAACAGATATTGTTTTAAGGTCCCATAACAGTTATTGCTTTAAGTAATGCTAAGCAAGAAAGAAGGCTCAATACCTTCCATCTATGGTGTCTACGTCACATCCTCAATATTTCGTGGAAAGATACAGTGTCAAATGTCGAGGTGTTGTAACGTGCTGACCTTCAAAGCATGTATATACTGCTTAGACAGCGCAGACTACGCTGGCTTGGCCATGTCCGCCGCATGGAAGATGGTCGCATCCCGAAAGATATCTTCTACGGACAACTGGCAGATGGCAAAATAACAGTTGGGCGACCGCAGCTGAGATTCAAAGATGTGTGCAAGAGAGACACGAGGGCACTGGACATAGATCAAGCGTCCTGGGAGGATGAAGCTGCCGATTGCACCAAGTGGCGATGCTCTCTACGACGCCACCTCAGATTTGGCGAAAAGAAGCTCTCACGGCAAGCACGAGAAAAGGTTGGAAGAAACACATGGAGAATAAGCATCTGAGGGCTGTCACCTCAGGGGCGCATTCCCATAGTCAGTTATGTCTGAAGGGGCTACTGTTATTATTATAATACGAGTAATAATATCCAATATTGTTTACATTGTCTAATATTCTAATTTGAAATTATTAAATATAATTGCGATGACTCAAAATATCGAAGAAAAAAAGAAAACACTGCATTAAAATGTTTAATTTTTATCTAGCGCTTCCTGGAGAAATAACAAAACCGTAACTCGATGCCATCATTCATGAGATGTTCAATGCTGTTTGGTATTTTGACTCGCAGTGCATTGCATGGTTGGATGGGCGTATACACGAGTTCAGACAATAATGATTCCAATACGGTACATTATCAGTATTTGGTAAATACTATAACCTGATATTTACAATGAAAACGTACGCATAAATGTTCTGAGATCAGCGTAATAACTATCATTCAACATTACCGTAACTGTCCTCCCTTTATGACACCACATTCAATTGTCTATGCGTTAGTGTTCATTGCCTTGACCATGACATGAAGATCAATACCTGACCAGCATGATGTAGACATACCAATGTAGAACTGATGACAAGAAGTAGATAAGGACTAGTGGAACAAGATCGCTATAAGATCGATATAAGATAGATAAGTTTTATATTATTACTGTACTTGTTTTTAGCATTGTCTGTATTCTGCGAACTCGTACATGCGTAATTCTCTGTTTCAGATTGGTATCCTGTAGTTCTATGTAGAACTGCACAGGAATGTGACGGTATTGCCTCCCTGCTTTGCAGTAGTGGTCCAACAATGGCCAAAACTCAAGAGTATCTAATATGGGCTTCAAATCTTATATCTACTTCGATCTTATAGCTGGAACAGAATCAGAACTGCAAGACCTTATCTCTAGACTGGAGAAAGAAACAAGAATGTATGGGATGGAAATTAATATAGAAAAAAGCAAGATATTGGTGAATAGCCATAAGAAACATGTTCCGACCAATATTACGTTAAATGAGCAAACGTTAGAAGAAGTTAACACCTTTAAATATCTCGTGTCCACTATATGTAGTGATGGAAGATCAAGTAAAGAAATCAAGACAAGACTTGAGATGGCCTCAGCTGCCATGACAAGGCTGAATGTGATCTGGAAAAGTAACATCAGTTTTCCTGTGAAGATCAAATTATACACATCACTTGTATTATCTATTCTCTTGTATGGGTGTGAGGGCTGGACACTCACTGCAGATACGGAGCGAAGGATTCAGGCTTTCGAGTATAAATGTTACAGAAGAATTTTGCGCATTTGCTATAAAGAGCACAAAACAAATGTCTATGTTGGAGAGAAAATAAACACCTATGCAGGCCACCAAGAACCACTTTTGTCAATAGTGAAACGTCGAAAGCTTGCCTGGTTTGGGCACGTAACTCGTCATGACTCTCTTTCGAAAACGATCCTCCAGGGAACAGTCGAAGATAAACGGAGAAGAGGAAGGCAAAGGAAATCCTGGGCTGGTAACATCAAAGAATGGGCAGGGCACGGTTTTTCCACACTTGTACGCATTGCTGAGGATAGAGAGCAGTGGAGGACTCTGTCCGCTGATGCTTCCACCATGGCACTCCTACGACACATGACGGGTTACGGGTTGAGATGATGACATGATGAGTGGAACAAGGGGGACAGAAGCAGACGCTGGCTTTGGACACGCATTGAAGAATTGATATGATAACATTGTAGGGTATAGTCTCCCGTGCTCTGCAGTAGTAGTCGAACAATGGCCAAAATGAGAGTATAGAAATGATGGTCTTCAGAGGAATCAGACTTCGCTCATGATTACTCTTGGCAGAGATATAAATATAAGAACGATGCTTCTACTTCAGGGAGCCTCACAAGATTTTAAAGAAAACCAAGCATAACAACTGAAATCATCTAAACTGTCATGAAGTTATTATTCGTCCGCCTCTTCTGTGAGGAAATATTGACTCGTATATTCTGAGCAGATCCCTTGCAACAAGGCCGGGGTTACTACTTAAGTTGTCAAGCGTCATGAAGATCCGTCTGGTGTAGGTGGCTATCGTTATTGCTGGCAACTGGTACAACAAACCCAATATCGGGCTAATTAATACATAGGTTTGTTGCATGTCACGTGAAAGATAATTTATTTTACCATCTTGTCCATAATTTGATTACTTCTTTAAATGTTCTGTTTTTCTGGACATTTTGTAATTCGTTTTTCTTTCCTTTTCTACCTTTGTGGACAAACTTTCTCACCCTCTCAAACCCCACCCGAGGTTGTTTACGCTGGCCAGCTGCGGTCAGCTAACGCTAGACGTAATGTTATCTAAACGCACCTGTGGTACGTTCGACCAGAGAAACATTTCTCGGGTCCGCTTTAAGTGTTAGAACGAGCCAAAGACGGTTTCTGTGAAAGAAACGGTTCGTTAGCGGCGGGTACCCGCTGTGGTCCCAACAGGGGAATTTCTCTGGTCGCTTTAAAACGTTTGATGACGAGCGGCTGGTACCCTTTGAGGCCTGGGTAACGAGTGTGATCTGTTTCAGGGGAAGATAACAATCGCGGTCAGTCTTTGGGTTTTCGTCCCTTAGACAAGATAGAGCATAATGTTATGCATTTCTCTACCTGGGGAACTTTCGCACGATTTCTTTTGTCTTACTCTAGATTACGTCTTTCGCCGAACTTCTGTAGAAATATGCAGGCCAGGTCCGGGGGGAGCGTCCCTTGTGATCTATAAGAGTAGACTGGTTTTAATAGACAAAGACATTCGTAAATTTTCCTGGCCCGTAGATGACCATCATGAGATAAGGCAAACTTTAACACAGTACTAGAATGTGTTTGCCTATGTTCTAGTCATTTTTCGGGGTGAGTTGACATATCTTATAATTATTATATTCATGTTAGTTTTTTATATATATATCTGTTAGGAAAGTGAATTCATTTCTGAGGACTTCTCCTAGTAATTTATTCAGTGATAAGGTAGCGCTGTCTACGGCCTATTAAGTGGTGCTTAAACTGTTACGGTTTATCATGGGTTAAATGTTAAACTTACAATAACAGATATTAGGCGTAGAATCAGTCCACGAATGCTTACCATTGGGTTAAGAGTCAGCAAAATTAACTGTCATTTCTGTAAGATAATGTCAGGTGTGGATTGTTCACTTTAAAACTGAATAGTGAGATGCAGGTAATAACTCTGGATTATAGGAGATAGTCACTTATTCCTTTTTGATAGATATTTCTAGTGGCAAGGGAGGATCATTTTATGCTTACTTGTGTGGCTAGGCACTAGTCTATAACTTTCACTGAAAGCAGTCACCAGGCATAGATATAATTCTATCTTATGATTTAGCCACCACTGTATTATTATAGCAAGAACATTGCATTTTCTTTGTACTCATTTTGTGGAATGTTTTGTGGAATGCTAATATATTTTCCAAAGGGGACATACGATTTATTTGTGTAATGTCAAATGCTGTAATCTGTTTATGTAAATTCATTTAATGTTGTAGGATGAATAAGCATATTCATTTAACTGTAACTACAGGTTAGGTTTCCTGTATGTTGAGATTGGGAGAAGAGGAGTAGATTGTTGCTGTCAGAACAGTTACTGACAGGTACCTGGGGGTGCAAAAGATATTAAGCCTATGCGGGCGAGTGTTGATAATTGATATTTTTAAGGAACAGGAGACATGGTTAAAGACAGCCCTAAACTATCATAGCAATAACTACAATAAATTTAATCCCATAGCGGAGCGAAACTTTCTGTATAAAGTTAGTGTGATTTATTATTTGCTTGAAGTAAAAGGGTGTCTCTTTTTGGGTCTCAGTTTCAGGGAGACCGAATCGCTAGAGCAGACTTCAGTCAGGCGAAGAAAGTCATATACTCTTCGATCTAGAGGGTTTCTGTATACATCTAGCAACGAATCGTCAACCCCGTTCCTGAATCAAAACCCCCTTTTGTCAACGCCAAGTTAAGCTCACGCAGTGCAACGGAGCCAACGCAAAATCTGGAATCGCCAAATGCAGTAGTAGCTCTCTACTCGCCTATTGGATTACCAGCCAGAGCATCGCGGCTTCCAGAATATCAAACCCGCCCAGCAGGCCTATAGCAAAATTCCATATCACCCGCCTTGTTGTGCCTAAACGGGGCACTCAGCAAACCACAGCCAAACCAGTTTAAACAGGATTTACAGCCAAGCGGAGCCTTGCGCCGGATAAGCGCGCCTGGGACTTTTTTTGTCCTCAAGTGACTTCTTCTGGTGTATTTTCTGGATACTTAAAACCTCGCACGTATGAGCAGCCATCTATGGACAGAGTTCCAGCCCCCCTCTCGCGAGTAGCGGTCACCAACGATAGCGCCTATACAGTGATTTTATTCAGGTTAATTCCATCACCGATGGCGGATATATACGAAAAAACCACTTACTGGAGCTTTTCCCTTGGTCCCCGAAAGCGGACAGGCTGTCGCTAAGTTCATTTAGTTGGTCTGCAGGAGATAAACAGCGTCCCCCAGCCCACCTCGCGCCAGTAGGGGGGAGTCACCAATGATAGTACCAACAAGGACAGTTTTGTAGGCATAGTCCCTCACGAAGGATCTACAAGTAACACACTGTCTGGACTATTTCATCTGGTCCCCGAAAACGGACGGACTGCCACGCAATTTATTCATTTTGGTAAACAGAAGGTAAATAGAGTCTTCCAGCCCACCTCGCGCCAGTAGGGAGGAATCACCAATGATAGCGCCTATACAGTGATTTTATTCAGGTTAATTCCATCACCGATGGAGGATATATACGAAAAAACCACTTACTGGAGCTATTTCATATGGTCCCGAAAACGGACGGGCTGACACTCAGTTATTTCATCTCTCTGTGTTCTACAGGTTTTATGAATGGTGATCTGTGTGTGTGGTTGTTGGTGTATATGATTATTGATGACTATTGATGATTAGTTAATTATTGATGTAATTTTATGTTGTTGTGATGATATGCATTATTTTCATGCTTTTCTTCTTTAATAAATTTTACACATTTATTAATGCGCTGTTCACGACCTTTCCATCCATATTTGTATTTTTAGCTCTTTACTATAATCTCTATGTATGATAAGAGAAAAGAGAGCGAGCAGGAGATGCTTAGACAGAGGACCACCGAGCTAGGAAGACAGTGCACTAACCACTGCGCTACCGGGGCTCCTTTTTGATGCACAAAGAGGCTGAAATTTACTGCATCAAGTTTAAAATTCAGTGATCCCTCAGATAGAAGAAGTTAAAGTGTACTGAATCCTGCTACTATTTTCACTTAGGGAGGGGGGGGGGGGGGGCTAAGGCTTGGGTTTTTCAATATTATTATGGGAGTTTTACGCTCTCTACTCTTAATCCTACAGGGAGTCATATTTACGAGCTCTTATTTTGGCAGTCTGTGATCTCTCCCTTACAAAACTGGAGTCAGTGAAGTAATCTCAAAATCTCAGTGAAGTAATCTCAAAATCTCCGTGAAGTAATCTCAAAATCTCAGTGAAGTAATCTCAAAACGCTGTACGTTATAAGCAAAATATTTACCCACACACACGTTACTTCGTTGGAGAAAGCTCCAATCAAAAGTACTTTATCTTAGCATTTCCATGTCAAACCAACCACAAATAAGTGTTTAATGTTGGTAAGGGTTTCCCCAGCCTCATTACTGCTTGACACATAAGATATTCTCTTTACGTGTGATTTTCAAACTAAACTGACCATCCTTCATGACAACATACGGTCTCGCTACTTACGTTGTTTCCGGTCATGTTTTACAACTCATTACATCACAGATCTATCCCTGATAATCTCTTCCAAGATGTTACATTATTGTAGTTGATTACCATCACAAAACCACTCTGCCGGAAATGTTAAATTATTTCCCTTGCCTTAATCTTTAACAAAGTGGTTATCTTCCGACATCCCAGTGAAATCGGCTGTGTATTTGTGCACTGATGTTTGTGAGTAACACCTATCTCCAAATACCATCTGTTATCCTCATCGGAAAACTCGAACAACATGACATCCTACCAATTTCTTCCATTTATGCTCACGAATCAACGGTACAGTTGTTATCTACCCTCCCCGATAAAAAAGTCTGGGCTGAAAATAAGAATGTCGCTGAATGTAGACTCCTAATCCATCTGGTTAGCGATTAAACAAACAACCATGTCGACGTGCCTGCAAAACAGGTCAAGCGCTCAGATATCCGTAGGGAGTGATATGATAAGACAACCTTGGTCGATGAGAGCGAAAAATGCGATAAAGAGGAGGTAAAAAAAAGAAAAGGAAGGGCACAGAAGGGAGCTGAAGGAAGTCACAGAAAAATGTAACGATCGATGTTTTGACTTGTCACAAACATTACAAGGCTGTTCTTGTTTTGAAATTCCCAGGGTAAAAGAAGAAGAAGGAGATCGAAACGGCTACATAGAAGGGAACTATTTACCGACATACAAGAAAAAGAAAAGAAGTGAATGGCACAGAACATGAATGCTTGGAATAATGTGTTGAATGTCTATGCTCCACGGGAGTTGTAGGGTTATGATAACTGTTTTCTTGTAATATATCCATTGATAAACAGTTATTAAAGTTATAGCAAGAAGAGAAACGAATTACTTTTATTATTTTACATATTTTATTTATCTTATAACATAGGCCAGAAAGGATTTTCTAAACCGTGAAAGGCATTGACGACTATATTCAAGAGGCTTGTAATGTATTCCAAAATAAAATGCAATTATTTTCTTGCTTACGTTTTCCTGGCACCAGTTCTTACTAGACAAAGACATGTTTAGACAGCAAGTTAACAAAATATGCTAAACATTATAGAGAACATTAGACTGGGCCACAACATGTCTCGGTATACGTGCCATCGGATTGACCTTCCAGAAGAGCGTAAGATATTCTTGACATTGTGAGTTCCTTAAGCCATTTCTTTCTTCTCAAATTAAACACACAGGCATGACAATGTGCCACAGACGTACACTTGAAACTGGAATTAAAATGTCTCTCGTATTCGCCTATGGGTGGCGCTTCAAATCGATTTGGCAAGACCATAAGCTGATTTCAATTTTGCCAGTGGCGGCTCAGTTTATACAATAGAGTCTGCATTTTCCCAGACTAGTGTTTTTGCGTATAAAGTCTAGTCCAGATGATCCAGATGTTTAAGAAATCAGTCATCTGGATATACCTTCAAAACATCTGGCGATAAAAACATTTTTCAATAAATTTCACATTCCCTGCGAGTTTTCGAACAAGTTTAACTACAGTGGTGTTTTTGAGGTCATAACACCCTGCAGAAAACCATAAAACATAAAACAAGGTTGAATTGAAGGTAAACAAGAATGGGAATACGGCGCTGTAAGTAAGGAGATAACATCAAGAGATGGACAGAAAAGAGTCTGCCTGAGTGTACCATTAAAACTAGAGAGAAAATTGGTCGGAGATCCATTGCAGCAGACCTTTGAACTGTATTTTTTACTCCCTTTTAAGTGCAAACGTATAACGTTCCTCAACATCATCCCGTTCATGTGTCTCAAGTTTTGAAGGTTGCATGCTGAGCACAGCCATGATTAGGTCTTTAGATTTCTGATACACTGCTCATAGTTTAACCTCGCCTATTATGCTATATTCGAGACAGTTCCCGTGTAGTTCCAAGGGGTCTCTGAAGATATAAGGAATAGGACAACTGTACACTCAGGCATGTCGTGCAAGGCGACTAATATAAGGTAGTGCGTGAGGCTGGCAACATCATCATGTCAAACAAATTGCCACAGAAACTGCTGCTGCAAGAGCATGTGACTTCTCGGTGCAGGTTTCCTGCAAGGTGACCAGCTGCAGTTGTGGTTCCATGCTCTATAAGGAGCGAAGGAGAATGATGAAGATGATTATTATACTATATAGGAAGTCATATCGCGTCCATGATCTTTGTCAATTTTACTGATTGATCTAGTACTCTTTTGACATAAAATTCTGGTGCTAAGGAACCAATCATCGAGCTCACATAATATTAATGATCACATTTATGACTATCGATTGTGTGATTGTACTCAGACTACAGGAATCAGTTTACAATAGCGCCGGTTACTACTGTTAATTTTACAAGATTGCGGATTTCTAATGATACGAGTAATTTTAATCCTGCACCAGCTGATGTTTCACTCTTTCTCTCTTGCATTCTTACATCACGGCTAGTATCTTTTTCTCTCTCTGTGTCTCTTTCTATCTCTGTCGCTCTCTCTTCCCCCTTTGTTCTTCTCTTTTCATCCTTAGCCACTCTCTGTCGCGTCTTCTCGTTTATTGGTACCCGTAATCAGTTGTGACGGGTGATCTGGTTTGTGACTATCTTGTAACAGTAATAATCTCTGTCTTCTTTTTTTTCTTTCTAGCGTTAAGTCTCTCTCTATCTCTTTTATGACTGTCCTACAATAGTGATGGTCTTTCTGATTCTTTTTTTTCTCTCTTTACCGTTCTTGGGTTCTTGGAACAGCGCAAGTCTTGCCTTTTTTCACTCATTTTCTCTCTTTCTTGGCTTACCTTCAACAGTTCTAGTTTCTCTCTCTCTCTCTCTCTCTCTCTCTCTCTCTCTCTCTCTCTCTCTCTCTCTCTCTCTCTCTCTCTCTCTCTCTCTCTCTCTCTCTCTCCCTCTCCCTCTCCCTCTCCCTCTCTCTCTCATCGGTTTTGTTCTGTTTTTTTACTTTTGTTTTGGTGTTCTTAGAATATTGCTACTATCTTTCTCTGTTGGGCCAGTCTTCACCAGTGTTAGATGTTAATACATTGATGCCATAGACGGGTTTCCAGGGAAATGTAAAAGAGTAATAATGTGAACTAGAGCTAGTATTGATTTAAAAAATCTTAATTGATTAATCGAATTTCTTTAATGGAAGATTAATCGATCCATGTCAAACAATCTGAAAAATTATAAAATGTCTCAAATAACATTATTTTTTTTTTAAATCACTAAGGACTTTATTTATTTTACTTGTTATAAAACAACATCGTCCTGAAAAAATAATGAAAAAGCTAAAATGTTACAACGAAACAATTGATTATTATTGACCATTCTTGCCAAATTCCATATCACAAACCTCTTACAAAGCTAATGCTCTCGCATTTAAGCCAAAAACATTAACATTGCTAAAAATTGAATAATAGACGGAAATTAGTTGCATCAATTAATCGAATAAACATTTAACTGATTAATCTATTAATTAATCGTTAAAGATCTCAGTCCTAATGTGAACACCCCAGACCTATAAAAAAAGAAATAACAAAAAAATCGTCATTGGCTAACCATAATGCATGCTACTTAAACAAAAATAAAACGAATGAAATACTCCAACACCTACAAAATACCCATCTAAACATTGGAGAAGTTTGTGTTTACAACAGACAGTCCTTCTTTCTTACACTTGTGAACATGTTTTCTGTATCGCATCTGATAATATTAATAGCACAGAAGGAAATCATCGGCTGTCTGCCTAGCAGAGGCGTCTCTAAAGTATTTAGCTCCGGGGCGGATCCTATCTTTGGTTACACCCCCCCTCCCCCCAATTAAGAATCACATTTACAAGCATATTTTTAACAGTAAGTACTATCATAAGAGTACCGGTTGACACCCCGTTCCTAGCTGTCACCCGGGGAGGACGCCCCTCCTCGCATCCCCCCCTTAGTAAGTCACTGCTTCTGAGGAAGAGTATCGAGTTTCTCTATAAAAAATTGGCCAAGAATTCAAAGTTTGTTGACAAATAAACACACCTAAGATTTACACTGAAAATAAACATTGTAGTGATTGTTTATGAGAAAATTACGCTGAGGTCTATGAATACTGTATGGATATTCGGATACTTTTAAAATATTTTTACGAAAAAAAAATAAATTGGGAATTGAGAGTTACGCTAATTTGGTAAGCAATATGTTGTGAAGTATTATAGTCCGTTCGGAAGTTCGTGCCCAAAGAAAGTGTCAATTTTCTCCAACACTGTTTGTTGTATGGACATGAATTTTTACATACTGTCTTAGATTTTCCATGCAGTTATTAATATATTTTTTGCCCTTACAAAACTCATGTCATGTTCGAATTTTCTTCTTTACGTTATATAAAAACTCTTACCGTTGTCTGGGTTAATTTTTTTTAGTTTTACAGGAAAGTTACCAGATCCGTTCAAAAATATTTTTTTTTTTTTGGTTTGAATTAGTGTAGTGACTACATGTCCGCACGAGTGCGCACCTATTGTACACAGTCGCGAGTAACTAATTCAAACAAAAAAAAATATTTTTGAACGGATCTTGTACCTTTCCTGTAAAACTACTAAAAATTAACCCAGACAACAGTAAGCGTTTTTTATATAACGTAAAGAAGAAAATTCGAACATGACATGAGTTGTGTAAGGGCAAAAAATATATTAATAACTGCATGGAAAATCTAAGACTGCATGCAAAAATTCATGTCTATACAACAAACAGTTTTGGAGAAAATTGACGTTTTCTGTGGGCACGAATTTCCGAACGGACTATAATTTAGAGTTACTCCATGGAAGCAATTTTGCGATTCATTACTCAAGTGTTTTAATGGTTCTTCCAACAGTGTTGGTCCAATGTGTATTTAACACTGTTACTCCAGATCTGGTCTTCGTTTGTTACTGTATTCCTCTTGCAAGAATATTGATCTCTGACGGTTAATTTTAACGCTTACCACAGAAGTCGTTTAAAGTTTTATTTATTTTTGTGTGATTTCTGGTGTTTCTTTCTATGGCTGTTTTTTGCATTATTTTGGACCTGTGCGACACTGTTGTTCTCTTGAGTTGTTTTTGTGTTTAATAAAAGTGTTGTTTCTCGTTTTATTTTAGACGTGGGCAACTTTCTTGATCTCGTGTTTTTAATTGTGTGTCCCGTGTTCTGGCAACACTATAGGCTGCAAATGTTGTGCTGTTACTTATCTGGTGTCCAATGTTATGTAACGTTCACAAATGCAGGTCATATACGCTATTTTATCGCTATAAAAAGTGCAGGTCACCTTTCGTATTTTACCTTAGTAGAAAGTACAGATTTCTTGAGCTATTTTAGTTTCATTCAGAAGTTGTGGTCTGGTAAAGTGTTTACAATAATACAAAAGTAACGACCTCTAGTGAGTGAATGTGTTTTTCCCTCAACCTTAATACATATTTTTCACTCTCTTATTCAACGTCGTACAAAATAACTGGTCTCTTGTATCTTTAAGCCCCTCGTAGTTCCATGTGGTCTCTGAAGAGACAAGAGAATGTGACAACTGCATCCTCAGGATCAAATACAAGGTGACTAATAGGAGATTATGCATGTAGCTGGCAACCTCATAATGTAAAACAAATAGCCACATAAACCCTAGCTACAACAGTATGTGAACTTTTGGGGCAGGCTTCCTTGGGATCGGGAGCCGCGGTAGCACAGTGGTTAGTGCACTGGTTTCCTAGCTCGGTGGTCCATGGTTTGATCCCCAGTTGAGGTGGGATTTTTTAGACCGCAAACGGTTCCGGTGTCGTTCCATCCTCATGAATTGGGTACCAGAGCAATTCTGGGAAAGTTAAGGCGGCCGGCGTGATGCTGACCACATCACCCCTAGTGTGACGATGGTCAAGAAAATTTGGGCCTAACACCATATTCCCAATACGCCTCAATGGGCGTGTAACGGGATCCTTTCCTTGGGATCATCTCCATTGGTGACTACATACTACTTGAGGATAATGATATTGATTTTTTTGTGCTTTAAAGACAAGCCCCGGCCTGTAGTGTTGTATGTAATTTTCATTCAGATATTCCGGATTCCATTATTGTTTGTTTTGTTTTTCTAGTCACACTTCTTAAGTATGCGGGTGTCTGCTTTTCAAACCTGCCTATAAAAGTCCCGGTCTCTGGTATTTTTTAAAATTGTTTTAAATCTTCATACTAAAGTGCAGGTTTACTGTTATTACGCGCTATCACAACAGTACTCGCCCACTTGACTAGTCCTTAGCGCTATTTTCCGCTACCAAAGCTAACATCAAAGCAACTATAATTGAAATATAATCATTATCAGTTTGTGAGAAAGAGGAAGTTCCTCTCTAAACACCCCTAAATCTTACTTCTCAAACAGCACGTCAATCTAAAATGACAGAAGAAAAGTAATGTAAACATGTTTGATTAACTCGGTTACACTGGCCTCAAGGAAATAAACAAGTTAATTTACGCACCCTATTTATACAAGCTACACAAGACAGGTTCATCTGACAAAAATAGAACTAATGCCCAGGCTGATTGAATATGCGCCACCATCACATGTACAAGTAATTACAACATACCTACATGTACAAAGAAAGAAAATGCAATAGCTCGTTTACCTTGTTATATTGTAGCCCTTTCAACTAGCACTTAAAACTCTGATAATCAGAAACTTGTAATAACATTACAATCTTTGATATACCAGAATCTCGTAATTCATATTCAAGAGAATCTGAGAAGCATGTAGCTGGTTATACAGTTTTAATGCAACCCTGAAGAAACATAGTCTGACGCCAATCAAGACCCAGCACTTTGCATTTAAATGAACACTGCCTTCCTATTCATCGATGAAGACATCTGAAAGGAGAAAAAAATTGAAAAAGTTAACTAACCTAGTTTATTTAGCCCAGACAAGCGGCACGAATGGAAATACTAGACTGACAAAGAGATTGTTTATCAAACAGTGACCCGGACGAAAACAATGATTTCAAATTAAGGAAACAAAAGGCAATAGGAAAATTCATTGTATTCTGGAATAGATGGAAATCAAAAGAAATCAATTCCAATGCAAATAAATCGGAATATTCAACTCAAATATCACGTCAGTTCTATTGTATAGCTCTGAAACATTGAGAACTTAAAACAACACCCCAGACGTTACATACTTTAATAAATGGGTGGTTGCATAGAGTAGAAGGGTTGAAACGGTATGACAAAATCACCAATGTGGAACTGATTACAAGAACCAACCAAGGGTCAATGGGACAGGAGAAGAAGACGTTGGGGATGGATAAGACACACACTGAGGAAGCCTGTTGATAGCATTAAAAGGCAGTTCTTACTCTGGAATCCTCCTGGATGAATTTTGACAAATAATAATAAATGTTGAGAATTCAAAACATTATAGAACAATAAAAATAATAAAAAAGAAGACATGAAAACTAGAAAAATGTACGACGAAAAAAAAAATATTGAGAAAAATAAGTACAAGGCACAAGAGCTGATGGACAAAAGGAACTGGTAGAAGCTAAAAGAAAAGCATATGTACCTGTCCGTGTCAGTTTTCTAGGAATCCGCTTGTTGATAAGCATGTGGTATATGTTTTAATGGAACTAACACTGCAGCTGATCCACTTCCTGGAAGCTTGAATCAAAGCATTTATGCCCATCCTTGATTTTTTCTGTAGAAATTTCTTTTCACATTGTCGTGAGTATGGAAACAGAGATTGTCTGAGTTTAGACAGAATATGAATGAGTAATGTGATAGTAGAGAAAATTTGAGTCAATAAGGAAAATAAAGAGAGATATGACTTCTGAAGAGAAGAGAGATACAATTAAATATCTAAGATCTACTTCCCAGTCATACTCGAGACTATGTTTTAATATGTCATACCCTTCTCCGTCCTCTCTTGCTAAATAGGATAATCTACTACAGTAAGGACTACATCAGCAAACATCAAGTGACAGTTAGAATAGAATGAATTCCGACCGCTTAGAACATATAAATATATTTATTAAAGAAACCACAATACCAACATAAAATAATAACCTCTCTAGCTCTGATGGGCTAGTGATTATATGTCACAATCACAGAAAACTACTTCACTCAATCTCTGCGGCAAAATGTCTCATTCCAAACTACCAACACCCGTACACTTTCTCACCTCCAAGATAATCTAACAAATGGGTTAGTCCCAGTTTCAGGAGGAAACGGCTGCTCGTGTATTGTAAATACTCCTGGTAGGTAAGTTACTTCCTCAGCTAGGAAAAACACTACACAGTTCCACCTAATTTGATGTGGAATGATATAAATACTTATAGGGGACTTAGTGTACTGACTGAGATCAGCTGTGAAGGTATTTGTATCTAAAAGGTGCAGTGTTTTACAGATAACCTTACTTGCTACCACATTTATACCTCAGTCAGAATTATTCTGGAATATTGTGATGACTACGTTGAATGTCTAGGGTTATGTAAATGATGAAGTGTAAGTCACAACAACAACAAACAGATAAACAATTTAATTTATTCCACCACACTTGGCAACACTGTGACACTCACACACATTTAACACTCTATAAGACTATCTTAAATGAGTCACTGGTAAAGTTTTAAATATATATGTATTAATTACTTTCACTAATATATATCCTGATTCAACTACACAGTGAACCAGGAATCACAATCAAATGTAATCACAATTTATATGTACATAATTTATAAATATGAACCTTGTAGTGACATATTTTATTAGTATTATCCTATGTGTGTCAGTTGTGCAGTAGTACTGTGAGGTAATACTGGTTTTGTTTTTCAAGCTATGTTGTTATTTGTCATCATGACTTCAAGTGTTTGTTTATCTTGGAAATAGTATGGGGAAAAGTTCCCAGTTCCTATCAATTTAAACAAGGTATTGTCCCTCTGTTTTACTATAATGTCAATTTTAAAGGGGGACACATAATGTTGAGCTCCTCTGGCCACAGAAGCTTATCTTTCGTGATGGCGGCAGGAAAAGACTCCTCTGCTCGATAGCTTCCTGTGTTCTGGAGACACCTCACTGGTCGCTATCTGGACCCAGGAGTATGCTGTCAGCCTCTAGATTCAGCAAAGCTCAGACCAGGGGCTGCTTCAATAACATAGGACCACGGTCCCTGAAACAAGAAGGTTGTACCTCCTATTTCAGAACTAATTTATAATCTATTTCCAGACTGAACACAATACATAAGAAACACTGAGTTCAGAGCGGTAGGCCAACTGCTATCTTCATCTGAAACAATTTACACCAGTATACTCCTCCCTAATGGTTACTACGCCTCTGCAATTCCCGCATTAGTTCCTTCTAGTCAATAAGATAGGTGTCAGTGTACTGTTTGGCAATTCCATGCAGTTTTACTTTTCTCCGACACCTTCTGTTCAGGTTGGAGCACTATTTAGGCCTTGCCTCATGTTCGCTACTGAACCACACACATATATAGACATAAATTATCAATTTACATTCAATTTTCATTAAAAAGATATTGAATGTATCAAGCTTACCACAATTCATGTAAATAATACACAATTACGTTGACTGGCAATGAATATGGCACAAAATCCGACCTGCCGCTGTCTCAGGCTTTTATTTAGAAAAATATAAGCTGAATCTCAACGCACTGTTGCTTTAGAAAGTTTATTTGAAAATGTGGTGCTGAACTGACGCTTCTAATTGACTATATTGGCGGGTCTAACCAATCTTGCCATGTTTACACAGCTTTTCAAAAAAGTACCTCTACTACTGTTTCCCCTAACAACAAAAAATTAGTATTTGTAGTCCGACTAATCGTGTTTCACCTTACATTTACTGCGCTCCAATCAAATAGGATTTAACATGGGGACCGATTTCCCGTACAATGGTGGTGTCTGAAACACTAACTATTTCTTTTCGCTATAACTTGTTAATTCATAGACTCTTTGCGTAACACTTAACATATTTAATTTTAGGTCATTACGCAGGGTGCCTAGCTCAAGGTTTTCTTAGAAATGCAGTACACGTTTTATTGAAGAAAGCGTGTAGTGATGCAGTAGGCTTTTACTATCAACGTGAAACGTTACAATTTGCAGACGAAGTAGAAAACAAGGGGGATTTCGAGTACAGTCATTGTGACAGCACTGTTCTTTACCATTCTTCTTTCCTTTTATTGTGATTAGAATTTCACCACACACTAGCCACAGGTTGGTTAAGTAATCCACATTAGCTGAAAACTGAGGCAGTATCTAGAACTTCCGTGTAAATTTTATTGAAATTTTGTAATACTGAAAGCACAAATTCAGGAACGGGCAGTGTTAGGCTTTTACATTTACTTTTTGAAAGCAGCAATTTATATAAATGTGGATTAGAAGTTTCACACGAAAGCAGCAATCAAATCAGGAAGCACAGAACAAATGTTGTGACCAAAGCTCGAATAAAGAATAATTCATGCACTTCAACTGCCATTTAGCTCTGGCGCAGAATATCACTTTGTCCAGTGGCATAATTTTCTTGAGACAATGGTATTGAGTGATAAAGGCACCTCGCTTAAATAGCAAGATAAAGTCCGCAGGCGGCTTTTGCACGTGCAATAGATGTAATAGAACCAGACGTAAGGCCGTGCGAAAGTTTCCCCTAGCGAACCTAGATGCAGGAAAAAGACGTAATATGAAGCAACACAGGCGGTTCTACGAACGACCGAAGTTTGAGATTTTAGACAAGGGCGGCAAAAAAATGAAAGGTAAAGGTTTTCCCCCGAGCACGGGTTCTCTGTAAATCAAAGAAAACAGGGAACTAGCCGTTCTCTACAAGAAAGGTAGAATAAAAGCACCTTTAGCTAGATGCCGCTGTCCACGTGCAGAGGGGTGGAATTTAGCCTATCCAGCGAAAGATTGACATGACCAATGCCAAAAGTAGCGCTATTAGGAGCTATGAGACATAAAAGAGGGCGTAGACAAAAATAGAGAACAAGACAGGGCAGACCACTTGGCTAAAAGTGACACAAATTTCATTCAAATCACAACACACACGATAGGTTGCCAGCTCTATGCAAATTGTTGATAGCTCCATGCTCCAAAGAGAGCAAACAATGGAAAGGATGATGATGTTGATGATATGCTTATAAATGCCTTATTAATGCCATGGCGTTAACACTTTCTGAACATTTACAAAAATATGACGATTCGTAAAACCAAAAATGTTATTGTTTGTCGAGAAGGTGTTTGTTACGGGCCTCGGGACCCCAGTATGTTCTGGGTGCTTCGATGACTTCTAGTATTTGAGGATGACCAAGTTATTATATGCGTATTCAGTTTATAGAGTCAAAGTCCCTCGGGTTCCTATCACTTTTGTAGGATTCAGTAATACTGTTCGTTGGTATCGATAATGTCTGCTTTAACCCTTGTGATACATTAGGTGCTGAACATGTTTCATATTAAATATTCGACCCTTGACTGACCTGCATTAGTCTCTTGTCTTATTGATTATATTGGCAGTGTGAGATGCAGCGTGTTAAGACATTAATCATCACTGGTCATGATCAGTTGAATATTAACAGCATTTAACTCAACTCCGAATACGATAGTTGATAAGACCGTGATTTTGACGACTCAAAATATTTAATTAGTAATTTCATACCATGAGCAGACACCAACTACATGGGAACAAAAGTCACATCACATTCATGTACGATCTGTAAGAGTTCTCATTATTTCATAAACACATGTTCACAATCTCCATCTAGAGTTCTGGTTCAAGGTCAGTTCCTTTTAACGGCCAATGTCCTTTGGCATAAATTCAGAGGCTAACTAGACTTACTCCCGTCGCTAGTTTATACAATAGCCTTTTGCACTAGACTTAACTATCCTGCTAGTTTTGCAATACACGTATTATGCTAGGCTTACGTCTACTGCTAGTCGTTTAATATCCGTTACACTAGGCTTACGCTTGCCGCTAGCTGTACAATATCATTGACTTCAAATATCTCCATATTCCTTGCACTGATAAACATGATTTTTTGCATGTGGAATGGGGATGTGCCAATTAAATCAATGTGTTTGTTCAAACAACTAGGTCAGTGTGACTTTTGTTTAAAATACAGCGCTATAGTGCGTTTCAAAAAGATCGGTCGACGATTGACTTCAAATATCTCCATATTCCTTGCACCGATAAACATGATTTTTTGCATGTGGTCTTATATTTTCAATGTCCCAAAGTTTTTATAAAATTCAATGTTGCAGGTAGTGTTCTTTTCTTGCAACGGCTAATTCCTTTGATCTTTTTTAACGAAGTAATTATTTTGTCCTGGAAGAAAATAATTTACCGTAAATGACGGAAGTTGCATATTTTCGGCATAGGCGTCTATACAATTCGAATGTTAGAGGGGTTTGTTAACTGATTACTACGTGAGGTCCTTTTTTATTTCTTCGAAATATTTGAGAGAATAATAACGCCTATTCGTTGTAAATGTTACTTTTTATACTAAAACGTGAATGGATGCATGAAGAGGTGAAAGTACTGTGTATGTTAAAAATAGTAGTGAAATCGTGGAGATAAAAAGGAAATGAATTGGTTTACATATACACATAGATGGAGGAGAAAACATATAAAACATATAAGGTATTTACACACTTATTCTGAGTCAGACGAGTCTAACATATTGATGACTATTCTCGGCTGAACGAACGACAGTCCATCTTTTTTTTCCAATAGTCATTTTCCTCTTTTAAGACATGGTCTTCACATTTACACCAATAATCTTTGTCTATCTGCGAGAGGGCGGCATATGTTAGTTCTTTCATATTGCATAGTTTGAAAGTTTTATTTTCAGCTGCCACCTGTCCTTTAACTTTTGCCCAAACGAGTTCAATTGGGTTTAAATGTGAATGATAAGGTGGCAGTCTCAAACACATATGACCATGCTGTTGAATCAACTTGTCTATATGGAATATCTTGGTCTTTTGTGATTTCTTAACAAGGGACAGTAATTCAGGTTTCAGAAACCCCTCGTTAAATGGAATGTCTTCTTTTCTGAGCCAAATCTTTATAGCATCTTTTGTACTCGAAGATGTCGGGATTTTGTCTTCTTCTGCCACAGCGTTGTGGTATGATGCGTTGTCCATTATCAGACAGGATGGTCTGTCTAGGGACGGAAGAAGAGTATTTTCAATCCACTCTCTAAATATGTTACCGTTCATCTCGGTATGATAGTCCCGGTTGTCCGTATAATTGGAAGTGAAAATAAGTTCAGCATTTTTCACTAGCCCATTATGTCTGCTGCCTGCATGTGCCATTATCAGACGTTGTCCTTTTCCACTGGGTACACATCTTTTAATCGTTCCATCTGATAACTGCCATTCCTTTTCACTTGTGTGGTGAGCATTGATCCAAGTTTCATCCACATACACAATATCATAATCTTGATTACGCATTTCCCGTACTTCACGTAAATATTTACTTCTCATAGATACTAAGTGCGGCTTCTCGCAGATGACGTTTCTTCCACTAGCGTACTTCCTAAACGTAAAGCCAATGCTTCTAACAGTTCTCCATAATGTTGATTTCGACACATCAATGTCATTGTGTGTTCTCAGCCGAATTTTCAGTTTTCTTTTTTCTTTGGAATTGAACATTCTACAAATCTCTCTTCTAATCACATCCCTGTCAAAACTATCTACTACTTCCTTTCTTCCTTGCGTCCTGGTATTGATTGAACTGAAAATTCCATTAGCTTTGAGTAATTGATGAAATGAGCGTTTACTTAAACCCAAAGCGTGAATAGTTCTCTTTTCAGGATTTGAGAGACTCCGATACAGTTTACCACGCTTAGCTTCTCTGCAGAAATATTTATACATCTTCACTGCCATTGTATGCAGTGTAAGGAACTTGACTTTCATACCCATTGTATTACAGACCTAGAATACCGCAAGATACGCCTATGCACTGAAATACACAATCAGTAGAACGGTAACTGAACGCACCGGAAGGATCAATGTAATGTTCAAAACAGTGCGATAGTGAGCTGAAACACGGGGAAAATCACGTGAAATGCGTTCAAGATGTTAAATCGAAATAGCTCACAAATATGAAGGGGTAAGCCCTCTCAATACACGGTTGGACTAGGAGGTGGTCGATTTTGTATACTTTAAATAAAGAAAATTTAAAACCATAAGTTTGTTAACGAGGAAAAAAATGTCCCCCTCGGGACATAGCGATCATTAGGTCATATGCAAAGTTGCAACAATTACGATCAAGTGGTTGCAGAGATATTGAATATTAAACAGCGGCAAACATTGTGAAACGCACTATTCCATCTCCAGTGTCCTGGTGAAGACAGCCTGTGGCGGGTTAAGAAAACCTCCTTTCAAACCTATAGCTTAATTCTTACGTTTTCTTCTCAGATGTTCATTAGCTTTTAAAAAAAATATTCATTTCTATGTTCTTTACGATTATAATTCTTACAAAAGTGTGAGCGTTTTGAGGCTACTCTCTGAGAAGGTTGCTCTTCCTCTCACAAACATTCACTTTAACAAGCTCGTTCAGTCAAGCCAACAAAAAAAGACAAAGGAGCCTGTGTTTATGTGTATATTATTTACTGCATTAAATGAACCAAATTCTGTACTGATATTTTAGGTAAGTGTTAAAGGGTCCGTTTACGGCCACTATCTGTTGAAGGTGTATATTTATTGAAGCAGGGTATTTCATTAATAAATTGGGTGTCATCGTTTTCTTCCTTCCGAACCCCGTCTACAAGTTCGTCAATATTAGTGTTCCTGAATGAGCACTATCGGGCTTAAACAAACCATAGAATGAAAACAAAGGCGTTCGATAAGTTCGCCAACTTGAGGGTCAATCAAGTAAATCAGTTGATAATCCTGGTTTTCTTTTGAGTCCATCTGACATATTTATTACATGGCACATGACGGTTCATGGCATAACAATAGATTCATTAATACAATTCATCTCCAATTAGTGCAGTCCAGTCCAAACATATATATCAATTATTATCGTCGTCAAAACATGGTAGGCTGTATATACGCACAGCTGCGATGCAGTCAGTCGAAAGTGAGAACTACCAGCTTGCGAACTTGGATCAAAACATGATCAATTACTCCCGTAATCTGGACTTCAATAAGTAATGGTTATCCATAACCATTCTTACTTTAATCATAATAAAGGCTGACCCTCTAGCCAAAATTCTCAAAGAAATACTCTGCACTATAATGATGTCCTGGGAGTAAACATAATACGTCCGACTCGTTCGGAGCTTATAATCAAAAGGGTAAACGAAGAACGTAGTCAAGCGGGATTATGTCAACCGTACCACGTCACAAGCGTACTATACAATTCGCGTTCAATAAATACCGTGAAGCGTGAAAACATTCTATATTTAAAACATCTCAAGCATCTAACGCGTAACTTGAAAAGTGCTCACAACTGTAGCAGACGACATGGTTAAAAGGTGTCGTAACATTCCCCTGACCGACGGGAAAAAAAATCTATTATATAGATTTTTTTGAATTAACTTAATGAATTATAATAAAAAATTTAACGATAATCGAAATACGGCCTACGATGTTCTGCCTAGAACAGTGTCGTAAGTCATGTCAACATAATACATGTCATATAATACATGAAAATTATATTAAGTTAACTAAAGAAAAAGTCAACTGTCAGAAAGGATAGTAATTAATTATACCTCTAAATAAAATTATGTCTTAACTAATGGATGTGTATTGTATTAATCGTTATCATAAGATATAAGTAACTAAATATATTAACTAAATAAGCAATGTAATATGTGTAAGATGTTGTATAATTAAACTATAGTGAAGTGTACTAAAGTATTGTGAAAGGAAATAAAGAAAAGTAAAGTAAAGAAAAGAACCATGGAGAATACCTGAGAGTGAAGTAGTAAGACATTAATAGATTTTAAAAAATAGATGTATACGGAATTAAGCAGTCATTTTATCATTTCCACAGTTATACAGATCGGTAGTTCCTATCCTTAACTTGTTGAATAGATGATATTTCAATCTGTTGTGGCCAGTGCGGAGTATGAAGATTACCAATTGTTTTCTTCTGTTTTTAGCAAGGGATCGAAAGGGGCGATGAAGGCGGGAATCGTCAATAGAGATGATGATTCTAAATGTGTAGTGATTTTATTTACAGGAGACAATAAAAATAAGTATTGATGATGCCTAAAATGAAGATGACTTGTGCAATTTTAACACGTGCCCACAGTGCGAGCTGCCTTGCCATTTACATCTTGTATCACAGTTATCTACACAATATTATTGTCTATTTAACCAATTAAATACAATAAAGCGGAACAGTAAGCATAATTTAGTAGTCAAACAGAGAGGCTTTGTTTAGCCACTCAGGTGCAATTTCAGAGTATGTCAGCAATGAAGGATGATAATATTCCATTCACATTCAAGTTCAAAGGTTTTAGATTTATCCTATTAACGCTTGTGTTTTCTGTATATATATATTTGTGCGAATGTTTTATAGTCGTAATTTCTGCCTACGTGTACTGCCTTGTTCCTGCAAATCCATACTAGGTGTCCGAATTCAGATAATAAGTATAGTAGTTTGAGTTCTATCTGTTTTGGTGTCTTTGGCAAAGTATTTAGCATGATGGTTCTGTACATGTCAGATATTTGCATTTTGTTGGAGGCTATTATTCGTTTTAATTTGTTTATGGTAGGGGCGACTGTGCTGCATTGGTAAAACAAGTGGTCTTCAGTTTCCTATATATTGCCACTGCATAACCGGCACTTTGACGCTCTTATCCCTGCCTTTGGGGATCCGTGAACAATGGGTGTCATGGTGTAAAGTAACCTAAACGTAACTACTTTTGCTTGTGGTTTGACTTTTATTGTGTGAATATTCTTAAAGTTCGTGAGGTATGTGAGAGGTTATCGATGTTACTACACTAAGGGTAAACAAAGTGAGGTCCAGCTGTGTCAGTTCCCTGAGTCTAATTGATGATGATGATGTCTCAGGGTCCCTATCCGCTATCTCTCTAAGATCTCACTCTGTGTAAACTAATCTCTGTGATGTTGTGTGGCAAATGTCTAGGGTAATGTATCTATTGTGATGTATGAACAATGTCAAACATAACTTTAACTCAATAAAAGTGAAGTAAGTAAGACTGTTGGTAAAGTTATATTAATATATTACAATTTTTTATTTTCCTGTACCTCAATTCTTTTGGGACAGGAATGTTTTCAAATCAAGAAAATTTTATTTACAACATATAAATAAATAAAGAGGACCCTTTGTCCATAACTGGTATATTAAAGTGTCACTGTATGTGTATCCCACAATCTGATTTAATAATTTCTATAACAAAAGTCAATTATGCGGGGGTCTGTTGGTATCATCACGCCCACAGGAATTTATGTTCTGGTTGTGGAAATGGTTAAAATGAGGTATCATCTGCCCATATAAAGGGACTTGACCTGACAGCCTGTCTGAGGTGGATGACTGTAGACTATGCAAGGTCAACACAAGAGTTGTCTTCTGACCACAGATGCAGCATGCAGCTATACTGAGGCTTCAATGTACACAAGGTCTGCCTGCACCAGGTTTCCTGCCACCACTAAGTAATAGGCAATATAACCCTGAACAAGAAGGATATTCCCTCCCTTTTATATGCTGGCTATATCTTTGACTTCACTCCGTCCTGTGTTTACATTCTTCTTCCCATATGGCTGCAACGCCCCTGTCACCTTAAGCATTGATTGTCCTCCCTAAAATCAGCTGGGGTATACAATTTTCTTCTTGTGACCTGTTAAATCTTTTGTTCAAACATCCTAGGTATGTTTTCATGTGTCATTAGAACACTGTGGCACTGCAGAAGATTGCTAGTGGCCTCTGGACTTACAGTCGTAAGATTTTATGGCAATATTCATACACAAATTAGTTTCACTTCCCTCTAAGTCTGCTTAGGCACTTCCTACTTAGGCTGTCGTAACCTCTTCCAACTGGCAATGTCGAACAACAAAATATGGCGCACAATCTGTGGCCAGTTACATGCCAATGAAATACTAATACTTATTTATCTTACCGCAAGTAAAGAATAATCACACAATCACAGGATTGACTAGCAGTAAATGGCTCAATTCCAGACTGCTGTGTCGTCCAGACGGCAAAGGCATTTGTCACCAACGCTTTGCATCTGCTCTCAACCTGTCTGTGCTTAAGTTTTTCTCAAATGGCGGACTTATTCAAGCAGGGTTAAAAGTTATCAATTCCAACCAGCCAATCAAAAGACGCGTCAAAAAAATTAACTAATTTTGGACCATAAACATTGAGCGTTGTTCAGTGTGTTCGCTCGTCTGATTTTATTTATATATTATATATCTCAGTTATTTATAGACCGATTTTTAATATCAAAATTGATTATTAAACGGCCAGCTGTCCTCTATCTACCCCTATAGGTTTCCTTTATTTATTTCTCCCCGTTTTCATCTGTGTAATTTTTGAGTAATTAATTGTGCTTTTTCCCGAACTGAAATTATTAATAAAATAAATGTTTCTACGTCAAGATAGTTTTATTAATGGAAAATCTTTATGGTGTTATGTTAGTCAATATCAACGCTACAATTCCAGATATCTCTTTCCTTTTAATTCTCTTTAGTTTTTGAGGAATAAATTATTTAATTTTTGGTAAAAACACAAATTAGACATTTTTCTCACTCCAACCAAAATTTTTATCGTCACTATAAAACGAGGTAACAATCCGATTGGTTGTTAATTTTTACGCCGTTCGTTAATAAATATTAGGGGGGGGGGTGTGTTGGGGGTAGTAACCTTTTTAACTTGGTGTAGTAGAAAAATTCAAATTCTTTAGTCAAATTGTTGGCGGTTGATTTTACGGTGGCCTTGAGACAAATTTCAAATGTGGTAGTTATTAATAGATTTTAGGAGTACGTTAGTTAATTTTCAAGCGGGGAAATTTGAGCGGGGTGTCACACAGATTTACTTTACTACAGTTCGGCGTGTAATCAGTTATTAAGTAGATGTAACCTCTTTTTATTCTCGGGTTCAATTGTGGTTCTTGTGCTCTTACTAGGAGTTTGTATATGAGTTTGGTGTCCTGTTTTGTTAGCTGCTCATTCCCCTTTAAACTCTGTATACATCACTTACAAAAGGGTGGAAGAGTGCCAAAAATATTAGGCTTGTTGTTGTCCATCTTGCATAGATTATATAATCTAACCCCAATATAATAATGTGCCAATGGATGTTGATCCGGGTTTTAAATGATGTCTCCTATATATTTAATTCTTAAAGCTTTTATTATAGTGCCAATGTCTTGTAAGGCTATCCCCCTCTATCTTTTTATTCTATTAGTGTTTTGTACAGTAAACAGCTTCTAGTGTTCCTGAATATGTAGGTCCTAATCAGTTTGTTTATTTCTGTGATTTGTGTTTTGGGAATGTTCTGGACAGTTACTATATAAATTATCTTAGGTATGATAAAGCAATTAACTATAACGCATCTCCCAAAAATGGTAGTTGTTTTATACTTAAAGTTGTCCAAAGTGTATTGTACTTTTTCTAATAGTTTTGCCCATGTTTCCGTGTTAGGGTCTTGCGGATTGGGGGCATAGCTTATTTCATAGATTTTTAGTCTGTTCACCTAGATTTATTGGAAATGAAAATCTGTTTTTTCTAGCCCACGCGCCTATACCCATTATGTAAGATGTTTGGATATTTAGTTTAGATCCACTAGCTTGCCCAAACTCTGTAAATATGTCTAATATATTCTGAATATTCTGAATATATTCTGTTTGTTGTAGGAAAGAAGGTATTGTTGAGGGTCGTTCCGTTGTGGGAAATTATCGTGACAGGTTTATTCTAGTCACGATGATTGTTGCACCATGGAGCACCCCTCACTGATACAATATTACGAAGAGCGCATACTATACAATGTTACGTAGAACGCATAGTTAACTAACGGGATTCTTTATGTAGCTTTTGGGCTTGACGGTCGTGTTCATAATTGTGTGGTATATCCACTTTACAAAGTGTCATTATAGATTAAGTTTAAGAAGGCTTTGGAAAGCCATGTTCACAATGTTCAAATATAAATACGATCATATTCACGATAAGGTGATATAAATAAAAATACCTGCCTAGCGAACGCTCTAATAATAGAGGCATTTTTAATGGACGTTGCCGTCCAAGTTGAAATACGTAACGAGATGAAAGCTGGCAGATGTTATGGAGTGTGAAGCCAAATGAATAACTTTCTTCATACGAAAAATAAAAATGTAAAGCAAATCGTAGCAATGAAATATATATATATAGCTTAGCACATCTAATCTAAAGCTTCGAAGAAGAACTAACTGTGGACAGTATTATAGTCACTAAAAGTACTGAAGAACTAGGTCAGCAGTAATTCCTAGATTCTGTGATTAAATTCTAATAGCAGTGACTTCTAATATGCATGAACTATGCTGTGTAATTCCATACAAAATGTTATGTGGAAATATGTTATTAAAAAAATGAGATGTCAGTCGTATGAGAACGCCTTCTTCAAGTTCGTTGTAATGCTACCGTTGAGATGTACTTCAAGTGTCCTTCAATGTTACACGTCGTTACTACCTTCACAGTCTTGACTAACCATAATTAAGCACGTAACCAAGTCAAATATAAGAATAAAACAGAACTCTCAATAAAAACGGACAAAGTAAATTAACAAACGAACATCTTTAATATTATATGCATTTAATTAAAAAATCATACATGAATCCACGCGGGATATAACGGTAATTATGGCAATGCCCAGCCTGACACGAAACATGAGTAAATTATAGAAGAAATAAGCTCACTAACATCTTGGTGTCAGAACAATGGGCCTTCACTATTAGTGAGGACATTGTATGATTTTCGACAAAGACTAACACCAGTCTTGCTTCCAGCGCAGAAGAGATTTTTATTCAATGCAACCTGGCACATTGAATTTATCGGTGTAACGGTTTCCGGTTCGATCAGACGTTTGGTATCGGAGGTCCAGGGTATTTGTCAACTCAATTCCAGCACGCAAACCATATCTTTGGATGTGGTGGAACAGTTCCAGTCACATTGTATGCAGAGGTTCATACAGTATCGCAGCTGTCGTACCTTCTATCAACTCGGAGTTCCAGAAGTCCATTTTCTTCTGACGTTCGACTCTGTGGAAACTGTGGTTAGGATCCTACGTTGGACCAGTTTAAAGCACTGGGGGGAACTTGCTTTTGACTTGTTTGGCAAAGGATACAGTATTTTTACTCCCATGAAAAATAAGTGCTTATGTGTGTTGTGTGATTGATATCACGTTTCGTCCACTATTAAACCCGTGCAGGTGAACTCTTCTCTACTTGTCGAATCTCTGTGTAATCATTTCATGTGTATGTTTACTTGTAGGAAATCCTTAGATATAGATTCTTCTCATTAGAATTTATGTATACGGGCGTTTTTCTTCTAGGATATTTTGTTGATATTGCATGTTAAGGATTCCTGTGCGTAGCACTGACAGAGATCTTTGGCCTTTACTTGCAAAATTGACATTAAAATAGTTAATTTTTCGGTTCCTCATTTTCTAGCGATGACGTCATGTATACCATACCGTGATCCTTTATTTTCAGTGACCTATTTTCTGTCACGTGATTCTGTATTTACGTTCGTTCCACCATCGATTCTTCTAAGTGTGAATTTTTTTTAACGACCGTTCTTGTTACATCGTCTATTTTTTTGTCCAGTTATATTTATATTGTTTCAGTGTATGCTATCATTTTGGTCCATGTTAGATTTAGTTGCTTTATTCTCGCCATGTTATGTCTTGTATTTTGACACGTCACTTCATTGTTTTAATGTACTGTGTTATTCATCGTCACCTGTGCTGATCTATGGTTCATGCTATTATTAAGATTTGCTATTAGCTATTTATACATTTATTATTGGCCGTACTATATATTGCTGGTGTTATTTAATTAAATTGGCTATTGCATTGTCACGCTTGTAGTGATACTTATAGACAACACAATGTCTACACTTGAAGATTTCCTTCAAGAGGGAATAAAGAAAGGAAAATCTGGTGATGAATTGGATTTATATGCAGAAACAAAATATGAGAAATGTTTAGCTCATATTGATAGAATTGAGCAACGTGATGCCCAGAAAAGAGCTGACGAACTATGAAAACAAGAACTTGCTCAAAAGGACAGAGAGCATGAATTAGAAAAAGAAAAACTTGCACAAAGAGAGAAAGACAAACAATATGAAATTGAATTAGAAAAAATTAAAATAGAGGCAAGGGAGAGAGAGGAGAGATTGAAAAGGGAATCCAAAGAGAGGGGAGATAAATTGAAAATGGAAGCTAGAAATAAGGAAATTGAATCCAAAGAGAGGGAATTAGATAAACAATTGGAACTGGAAAGACTTAGATTGGAAAATACCAAATCTATTGAGCTTGCCAAAATTCAGGAACGGCAAGGTAATAGTGAACATTCCAAAGGTTCGGGATCAGGTTCTTATGCATACCCGAAACTAAAAATTCCACATTTTAATGAAAAACGAGATTGTATTGACTCGTTCATCTTACGTTTTACCACCGATATGAAGATACCGAAGGATAGATGGCCTATTATTTTTTTCCGATTATTTGACAGGTGATGCTATGAAGTATTTTATGGTCCCTCATGCATCATGTAGATCTGATTTTGATCAGATGTCGAAGGCTCTTCTAACGATGTTCCAGGTTACTGATGATGGTTTTCGAGAGAAATTTCATTCAGCTTTGTCGTCCAAAACTGCTGACTTCGGAGAATTTGTTTCCTCCATCCGGTTATATTTTAAACGATGGGTGGAACTTTCTGGTACACAGAAAACTTACGACGGTCTTCTTGATTTGATGCTGAGAGATACAATTGTATTGTCTTGTAGCAACGACCGTAAGGCTTTTTTTCAGGAGCGACGTCTGGAGTCTGTCAAAGCTTTCGAGAAACTGGGCAGACAGTACACAATTGCACATCCGAATAAAGATATACATAAGTGTGCTTTTTCAGAAGCATTGCCATCGTGCGTGGCTTATCATGACCTTCGATCTTATGATCGTAGACCCAGATCTAGGAGCGTTGACGGTAGGTTCCGTAGTGAATTCCGTCAATCTTTTAAGGGACAGTACAACTTCCCACGCCAGCCCTCTCCCTAACTATTTTCTCACCGAGACTATCAGGGTTTCTCAACCCGTGGTCGTGGTATTCACGAGGGCAGATGCTATGCTGATATGCATCATCGATATTACGACAACAGGTATTCATCAGACAGACAGCGATCTGATCATCATGATGACAACAGGTTTGGTAATAATAAATGTTATAATAAACATTCTGATCAGTCTACCTCTGGGTACAAAGGAAAAAAAGAAACAGAAACATGTGAATGTATGCACCAATAACACTGACGATTCAACTTATTCAGATCATGCGAATGCATGTGTTCCATGTCCACCCAATAATAACTATAGTTTACATCATGCCAGTGTGGCTGTTGCGTATTCTCTTGACAATGAGGATTGCCCTGGTTGTAAACCTTTGTTTGATCCTAGCAGTGATGTTATATTAAGCTGTGGTCACGCGTTGCCTGCTCCGATGTCAGTATCTATGACTGACAAACTCCACGTGCAAAATGGGTTTGTTAATAATCAATCCGTCTCTGTTCTTCAAGACACATGTTGCACGACTATAGGTGTTCGTCGTTCTTTAGTTTTAAGACATTGATATGCATCAGAGCGAAACACTATAAAGTGCCAGGCAGCGGTTCATTACGTGTTTTCAAAATACCACTGTTTCCGAAACATGAAACATGATACATTCAATGAAAATGATATCCGAACTCATATTTGTGGCCGCATGAACCTTGAAAACAGGTTTTGCCACTTATTAAGCTTTGCTTCCGAAAAAGCAGCAGATAGCACCTTTAAATATTTCAATCACAAATGCACTTCTTTATTAGAGGATGATCGTCAGCATATACGCGAATCTCGTTCATTATTGATAGATTTGTTGAGCACCTATCTGAGCATTTAAATTACCGGTGCTTCAAGGAGAACATTTGTTCCTATAATTCTGTAGTGAATTTTGCGTCAGTGGATGCACAGATTGATAGCATTGGCTATCTTCTAAATGCATGGCCAAATTTATCAAATGTCATTACATTGGTTCAATATCATTTCTCCAAATGTCATTTGTGAAAGGTAGCCACATGACTTCACATCCATTCAATCCAAATATTTTTTACTACAAAGATCTAATGATGGTGACCTGTAATATAAATATATAAAACGACTAAAGTAGAAAAAGTACTGTCCTTAGGACATGTATAAGAAAGAACACACTATATTTTAAAAAAGCCAGTCAATTTTGACGGGTTGCTTACTGGTTAATTAGTAATTGTTTATATCGTCGACATTTATGTAAACAATAATAAAAGTGGATCCTTGAAACTCATGTTTTCGTTACTTATCCCATTTTAATTTAGTGCACATGTACAATGATTGAAAATAGTACTGAGAACTAGTCAAGTGGACCAGTACAGTTGTAAAATTATAAAACAACACTAACCTGCACTTTTGTACGAAGATTACAAACAAACAGCACTAGAAAACAGTACTTTTGTACAGAAGCTTAAATAACGATACTTGGATTTTTTTGGAGAGTTAAAAAGAAAATCGTCCTATGTAGTTACCGAGGGGTCTCTCAGGAGACATAAAGAATATGACTACTGCCTGCTCATGCATGTCGTAAGAGACCACTGACATGATGTTGTGTATTAGGCTGACAACCTCATTGAACGGTTTCAATAGGTTAGTTATAAAAATTCGATATGTTTGCCCTATACGTATTTTAAAAACAGGAAGGAGTAACAATATTATATCTTTCTCATAAAAAATGACTGCAGTAGGCGAGACATGCACTTTGTATTTGACCTTTAAACATCAGTTCTAACGGTTTATGGCAGAACGAGAGACCAGGTAAAAATGATTCAGCTATAAAGACATTACACGCGATTTCATATACACCTTCCTACCAGTACTGTTAAACTCGAGATGTGGTACTTTCTTAAAAACATAAAACTGTGCAAAGTCGTGTTAGGTTAGATGTTTTTACTATACTTGTTGTGCGAAGAGTGGTTAGGAGATGCAATTTCTATCCTGTGTTATGTATATGACCTTGGCCTGCTTATTTTGCTTATTCCGTCCGTCAGTGGCGGCTCCAGTGCTTTATGGCTGGTGGGGATATCTGTAAGTAATTGTGTACTTACATGTGTTCATACGCAAGCCATAGCATAATAGCATATAGCACAAATACAGCACGTGCTATTTATCGTCATGATTTCAACAACAAGACTAAATATTTAATTGTTGTACGCTGAAATTTTTTTTGACAGTCCTTATGCTGAAAGCAGCTATAACAAATCTACTTCGTTCATTGTAAACATTAGGGTTACATCTAAGAGCTATGTTGTTAACAACGACTAGATCACATGACCGCAACGTCCAGAATAACAAAACACATTTGAAGAAAAGACAACTCTAGGAATCTTAGGAATCGGGTCCATTACCCCTTTGGAGATATTCTTCGTATGCACATTTAGGCATGATTTCTTCATCGTTGTGACGTCAACGTTCATGAAACGTAAACTTCGTCAATCAGTTATTTTGTACTCTTGAGGATGGTTTGTGTTATCTCCAAATTTAGAAAGGTTCAGAAAACGAGTCGCATGCATGAAGGAAATGGAAATATGACGAAATAGCAGGGAGAGATTGTTAGAAGAGAGAACTTGAGTAGGATTCAACGTAGAATCATAGCTGTTGTAAAATATCTTTATAGAATTGTTTTATGTCACTATCAAAGCCATGGAAAGGAGTGTTTTATCTTTAATTGTTTTTTTCCAAAGTACACTATCTCCTAAGGACGACCCGCCACTGCCAATTTTTATTGTCTTTCTTTCGCGGATATTCTTGCGTTGAAGCCAGAAGTCTGATCTTTAAGGTTCTTACTACAGTTATTTGGGATGCATTCTAACGAGGTCAGTAAATTGTTCTATTTTCTGTCACTCTACAACCTTGACATACAGAAAGCGCGATGCCATGGCAACCGCCAGTCAAATGTTCACCACTTGTTATAACAATAAAACACGTTCTGATTAAAAAGACATGAATGTAGAAGCAAGCTTGTATACAATCAAGTTGCGATGTAGTGCACAAAAGTAAGGTTTCCAGGGAATTAATGGCTTGCAGAAAGCGAGGACACCTTGTGACGGTATTGCCTCCCCTGCTTTGCAGTAGTGGTCCAACAGTGACCAAACTCAAGAGTATCTAATATAGGCTTCAATGGAGCCTATGTGTACACAAGATTACTCTTTGGCAGAAATGTAGATAGAAGAGTAGTAAAGCTTCTATCGCATGGGAGTCTTCACAAGAAATTCAGGTAAGCGAAAACTTTTGATTATGAAAACTACAAGAGAGATAACCGGACTGATTCTAAAGGCGACGAACTAGAACGGACTACGGACTACGACTTATGGAACTTAGAACACAAGAAGTATAAACGGGAAAGAAGAGGAGCTGGTGGAAGAGATGAGGAAAGCAAAACTAGAAATCCTGGCTTTAACGGAAACAAAGAAAAAAGAACAAGGAGTCATGGATCTCGATGGCAACACGCTGTTCTGCAGTGGTGTACCCACATCTGAAAGAGCTAAAGGGGCGTTGGTTGCATTGTGGCCAAAAGCCAAAAAGATAGTATCAAGGGATGGAACTTTGTCTCGGAGCTCATTATGGTTGTAAAACTAAAAGAAGGAGAAACCATAGTCAACCTGGTCATAGTGTACGGGCCAAATGAGGATGAGAGAGCAGAGGTCAAGGAGGAATTCTTCGAGCTGCTTCAAAGGACAGTGGATGACTGCCTAGATGAAATTATCATGCTCGGCGATTTTAATGCCAGAGTTGGAAATGACCATGCTAGATGGGGTGGAGTTATCGGAAGATATGGAGAAGATACTCTCAATGACAATGGAAAGCGAACTCCTTAGATTCTGCAGTGAGTAGAATCTGATCATTATAAACACAAAGTTCCTCCATAAGCGCATACATGCATACACTAGATGTGAACCAACAAAGAATGAGAAGTCAGTGATCGACTATGCCATTGTTAGGAGGAGCTCATTCAAATATGTCCGGGATGCTAGAGTCTGGAGGGGGCCAGAGATTGGAAGTGATCACTACCTGCTTACAAGCAAAAGAACAACTGGAAGAGTTGCTCAGCCTAGGAACTGTCCAACATCACGCAAGAAACTTAAGTAAACGAACGGGAGAAATGAGCATTAAGACCTACAAGCTGAGAGAGCCAGAAATTAAAAACAGATATCAGGGGCTTATTGCTGCAGCGGTGAGCAGCACAGAAGAACAGCCTGATGACTTGGAAACCCTCTGGCTTAAATTCAAGGACATCATAAAGACAGCTGCTGCAGAAGCATGTGGTGAAGTCCGACTTGGGAACAAGAGAAAGAGGACACCTTGGTGGACAGAGGAAGTCAAAGAGAAAATAAGAGAGAAGAAAATGGCATGAAAACAATACTTATGAGCTAAAAACACAGCAGGACAAATGGAGAAATATAGAGAATATGTGACACTCAAAACAGAAGCAAAGAACAAGGTGCTAGCAGCAAAACAGAAGTCCTGGGAAGAATTTGGAGAAAAGCTAGAAAAAGATGCGCAAGAAAACCAGAAATTGTTCTATAAGACCCTAAAGAACACGAGGAAGGAAAAACAATGCCCTCTCAAATTTATAAAGGACAAGCAAGGCAAATTGCTTACTGCCCCGAAGGAAGTAATGGAAAGAATATTTCTCAGAACTCCTGGATGGTGAGCATGGTGAAGCATCAGAAATGATAACCACTAGCACAGAAGAGAAAACCAATGATGGTGAAGATGACATAAAGATGGAAGAACTGAAGGCAGCACTGGAGAAAATCAAGATCTGCAAAGCAGGACATGATGGTATAATACCAGAAATGGTTAAGTACATGGGAGCATCAGGCGACCTATTACTCTTAAGCGTCCTACAGGCAGCGTGGTGCAACAAGACCATACCAAAGGATTGGGAGATTGCCATCATAACACCAATTTTCAAAAAGGATGACAATCGACAATGTGGAAACCATAGAGGCATATCCCTTCTCAGTGTCCCTGGTAAAATCTACTCTAGAATCCTAGAGCAGAAACTCCGACGCCTAGCTGAGCCTCAATTGAATGAGGTCCAGTGCGGATTCCGAGCAAACCGAAGTACTCAAGACCTAATCTTCACACCCAGACAGCTGAGCGAAAAAGCCCTTGAGTATAAGAGTGAGATCCATCTTTGTTTCATAGATCTGGAAAAGACGTTTGACAGGGTCCCCTGGAGCAAACTTTGGGACTGTTTGGCAAGAAAGAAAATCCCAGCATCTCTGATTCATGTTATACAGAGCTTCTACAAGTCTTGCAGAAATTATGTGAGAACAGCAAACCATAAGTCAGAAGAGTTCAGGACCACCACTGGTGTAAGACAATTTGATATCCTGTCACCTTATCTTTTCACACTCCCCATGGACGATGTCATCAAGGCATGTAAGGAGAGACCAAGAAAGTATTCAGTGGGGTACTGGAAGATGAAACAGGTCTGTATTTCAGAGCTGGAATTTGTTGATGATGTTGCCCTGATTGCTAAATCAGAGGCACATCTCCAGTCCAACCTGCACGTCTGAAAGGACGAGCTGGAGAAGAGAGGGATGGTCATAAGCAGCTCTAAAACAAAATCCATGGTGATATCACGAGAAGAAAGAAGACATCAGATTAAGCTGGGAGAACAGGTCCTGGAGCAGGTCGACCACTTTAAATACATCGGAGCTATTATAGACCGAAAGGGAGGCATCAAAGAAGAGTTAGCCACTCGAAAAGCAGCAGCTGGGAGACTTTTTCAGGCCATAAATCGAGGATTCCTCAGCAAGAGAGAGGTTGGTAAGAAAACGAAGATGGCTGTATACCGCTCCCCCTATGCCCAAGTCTTTACATATAAATGCGAGTCAATGGCAATGACTACAACCCACAAAAGCCAGATCCAAACCTCAGAAATGAGGTATCTGAGGAAGGTGGTTGAAGTAACAAGAGACATGGTCCGCAACCAGACGATACGTCAAGGCCTAAAATCCCACCCCCTGTAGACCCAAGTAGAACAGTCCCAACTAAGATGGTTTGGCCATGTCTGCAGAATGGGAGAAGATCGGCTACCACGACAAGCATGGGAAACAAAGAGCCAGGGATCCAGACCTCCAGGACGACCCATAGTCCGCTGGGAGGACAACATTAGACAATCTTTGAAGGACCGAGGACTAGAATGGAACCAGGCCAGGAGGAAGTCAGCCGATAGGATAGTCTGGCGCTCTCTGTTCCAAACCTCTACACCTCACGGTAGAAGGGGAACGACTAAGTAAGTAAGTAAGCTATGGAAGAGAACTGTGAAGTAAGTATTCTTCTCGCTAGACATATCTTATGCTCCAGGTGTGTCTCTAGAAATATATTAGTGCAGGTCGTATTTATTCCCTACCGTTTTTAAATTCTTAATATTTATTTGACCACACTTCAAAATTATAACTGGAAATTTGAATAATTCAATAACTGCACTTTATTGATTAATTTGTTTTCATGTTAGGTTTTACTTAACTTGCTTGACACGTTGTAGTAGCTGACTTCCTTCAGTCTATAAAACATCTGGACATAGAAGACGCTATGCGTATGCCAGGAACAGCGCTGGTCCACTGTTAAACAGTTTACAATGTCCTAAATTGTGTCACAATTTTCACCACTAGTTGGACCTACAAAATATGACCAGGTTATGGTATCTGTAGTTTACAACCGATATGTCCCTCTGATGCTGACTGGCTACTGTTGATCAGACTCTTAATTTTGACAACACTGTCTTAAAGGCTGTGGTTAAGTCAGTCAAAAGAGTTGTACGTCGTACAGCAATACAATACATTTAAATATTATAAAACCAATTAAAGATATTTTTAAAACCCAGTCACGATTACTCCCCTTTGGCTTAGCGTTATGCCAAAGTTAGCTAAATTGTTTCCCTTACAATACATCGACAGAATGTGCCGAAAAAAAGACAAGAAAGAAAAAGAGAAGACGATTCCTTTGAGCACAGAACCCAAAAGCAAAGCCCTGCAGGACTGTAAGCTTTTACTACAAGCGTTGGTCAGTCCTAACAAGGACTTCTAGCAGAGACAATGCGGTCCAGGATTGATGTTATATAGTGCTGGAAGCCATCTTACTTTGGGCACAAGGCAAGATATAGTCATAAGGATTAATGTTCAGAATAACATTAATTTTAAATATTCATCAATTTTAAATGTACATTAATCCACTAAGATAATACGTAAGCTTAACGATCTATACAGACATACACTCAGAACAGTGGTACTTTGAATTCTGCGGCTGTGTATTATGGCTTCTAATATATACAGTCAGCCCTCTGGACATCTTCTCAGCTCTGTCAGATCTTGAAGTGATTTCAGGAAGTATGGAACTGTGTCTGAGACGAGCTTATATACCCAATCTAGATCTAACCCTTTCGTTCTCGGAGGTCCGTGCCTGAGTTAACATTTCTTCTTATAAACTTCCGTGGGATTTCAATACAGTTGTGCGAATTTACCAATACAATAATAATAATGTCCTCGTCAAATACCAAAGATAATGGCTCCCTACTGCCATCATTATATGTAATTGTAGTTGCTGTTCAAATCCCAAAAAGAATTATCTTGACCGGGTCATTGACTATAAAATTATATCTGAATTTCTGTTGTACAGTTCATAATTTATCATAAATACTCTAGATTACGTGGCAATTCCAGAGTGTCGTTGCCCGTGTTATGACATTCGTCATCATTTTCATTCCTTAAGGCGCATGAGGCGATCGTTACAGACAGCCACACTGCACAAAGCCTGTGGCAAACCACTTTATAAGCTCTACAAGCGGTGGCTTCTGTATTAATCTCCATTACATGATGAAGTGCCAGCAGTATGAACAAAGGTGTATGTCCTTTTTTTCTACTTCTCCTCCAAGAACTCCGCAAATATCATTTGGTAAGACCGTGTACAATTTTTGACGTCATGGTTGATGTAAACATAAGCAAAGCTTGTTGAATCCGCTGTACGTCTGCGGGCCACTAACGTCATGATTGATGTAAACATAAGCAAAGCTTGTTGAATCCGCTGTGTCTGCGGGCCACTAACGTCATGGTTGATGTAAACATAAGCAAAGCTTGTTGAATCCGCTGTACGTCTGCGGGCCACTAACGTCATGGTTGATGTAAACATAAGCAAAGCTTGTTGAATCCGCTGTACGTCTGCGGGCCACTAACGTCATGGTTGATGTAAACATAAGCAAAGCTTGTTGAATCCGCTGTGCGTCTGCGGGCCACTAACGTCATGGTTGATGTAAACATAAGCAAAGCTTGTTGAATCCGCTGTGCGTCTGCGGGCCACTAACGTCATGGTTGATGTAAACATAAGCAAAGCTTGTTGAATCCGCTGTGCGTCTGCGGACCACTAACGTCATGGTTGATGTAAACATAAGCAAAGCTTGTTGAATCCGCTGTGCGTCTGCGGGCCACTAACGTCATGGTTGATGTAAACATAAGCAAAGCTTGTTGAATCCGCTGTGCGTCTGCGGGCCACTAACGTCATGGTTGATGTAAACATAAGCAAAGCTTGTTGAATCCGCTGTGCGTCTGCGGGCCACTAACTAGTAAACCTGATCATCATCATTCATTCCGTTTTCGCCCCCATTAAAAGAACACGCAAGCCTTTTAATTTTCTTATGGAGCATTGACCATTGACCATGAGTCATGTTAAGTTTGAGTACAAAGGCTCAGTGAGTTTAAATGGAATTTGAAGGAATAAAATTGCCTCAGGAGAATTAGTGCCATCATTAGGATATGCAGCAGAAAGAGTAAATAACAATTATCCCCCCTCCCCGCTATGGCATGGCTGGTTACTTGCTAGTAAGGCAGTAAACACGACATCATCACGATGCATGTTACACGTAGAGAACACTGCTTTCAGATTTTAATTTAACCTATCAACAATTCCCAGCAAGTTCTATCTACGAGTATACACACGCTCTAACTACAAGTATATACAAGCTCTAACTACAAGTATATACACGCTCTATCTACAAGTTTATAAGACACATGCTTCGTCCTGGCATCTCAAGTTCAAGCACGCGGAGTGATCTTGAACAAGGGCATCTGAACCAGTGGGCACATTCCTTCGATTGTTTCTCTTAACAAACGTTTTTATAGCAAACAGATTTGTGATAAACAAAAGCCTGGAAAAGTAATATGGTCTAAATATAGGAAGGAGTTAATACATTTTGGTCTGTTATTTAAACATATTGCTTTCGTTTCGGTCAGTGACCCTGATATACGAAACGTTTGTTTATTAGGTATTTGGACATGTGTCCTAATATAACCGACGCACTTCTGTCTAGGTTCAACGAGGCTCGCCTGGCCAAAAACGTGGTAATACTTCTTTTTGAAAAAAAAAAGTATTCGTCATCATTAACGTTATCATCATCATCATCGTTATCACCGTCAACAGCACCATCTTCTTCAACGTAACATTCTTCGTCTAATTTTTTACACTTTTATTTAATCTGCTTTTTAGCGCATTGTTCAGATGTTTCAAATTTTTGACCCCTTGGTTCACTAAGTTTCAAATAACCTAGGAAGCTGAAAATGTGCACACGATCCTTTATCATGGAACATTTTAAACTATTATAATTTCAAGGAGTTTTGAGTGATATGTTCCTGGCTGGCCATTCAAAAATTAAAGCTGAAAAATTCATAGAGTTTTTACATGACTACAGCTATGAAAAGATCAGGATATTGTGCACAAAAAATGTGAACAGGATCACATAACTTTGTAACCTACAGAAAATTGTGAACAGGAATTCTGAACTTTTCTTTTTTTTAGTACATTTTAATAATAAGTGTAAAGTCCTGAACGTGTTTTTCTTTACCTGTTCCACATTTAAACGCCGGTTCCTGTCCACCATCCTAGATTGCAACCATCATGGTTTAGCTCTTCTCCCTTCCTCGCCCCCCACCCTCTCCCCCCCCCCCCAACTTTTCTAGCACATCCGTTTCTAGACATGACGTAAACAACCGTTACTAAGTGTAACAAACGCCAAATAGCTTTTTCATTTCTTAAACACGAACACGGAGACTGCGCTTGGGGTGGAAATGGTGGTGGTGGGGAAGGTTGTAGAGAAGGGCCTAGTATTGATCGAACTGTTGAAAAATACTCGTAGTAAATAATTCTATGGGTTATTAGCATTACCCGAGGCAGAGGTTCATCAGAAAATAACAGAGCTAGATTATTGTTCTTACCGGTTGATTATCCTTCACTGTAAGAAAACTGTAGTGTCGCAAGGGTATATCTTTTTGTTTTATACTGTCCTCACTAACTGCATTTATTATCTGGTAAAGGTAAAGGAACCCGTTACACGCCCATTGAGGCATATTGGGAATATGGTGTTAGGCCCATATTATCTTGACCGTCGGCACACGAGGGGTGATGTGGTCGGCATCACGCCGGCCGCCTTAACCTTCCCAGAGTAGCTCTGGTACCCATTTGGGGGCTTGGTCGACCCAGGAGCCGTTTGTGGCCTAAAAATTTTCCGCCTCATCTGGGGATCGAACCATAGACCACTGCGCTAGGAAGCCAGTGCACTAACCACTATGCTACCGCGGCTACTTATCTGTTACGGTCAACAGTTGCCGTGAAGTGTTGTGGGGAGCTAGATTTACATTACTTTTATGGTCAACCCTTGCTGTGAAGCGTAGTGGGGTGCTAGATTTACTTCACTTTTTCTATCTACTCTTACTGTGAAGCGTAGTGGGGTGCTAGATTTACTTCACTTTTTCGAACTACTCACTTTGAAGCGTAGTGGGGAGCTAGATTTCTGAGCTGTCTATGGTATGTGCACTATCTTTCTAAGAAACTGCTTCTGCGTGCCTTTCAGCAACTCGGAATTTCTTTATTCGCTTTTGATGTTTTACTTCCCTACAAAATAGTCCTACTAAGTATCGCACTGAAGAACTCTTTTTTTTCTGACTTTTATAGATAATTATTTACGCTCACTTTTCGGAATTCTGCTTCTAACATGGCTATTCTGCCGTTTAATCTCCACGAAACATCGCAAATTAGATGCTTTTATTGTGACCTTGTCTATGTGTCAAAGTGAACGCTGAAAGGTAACAGAGGAAAAAAGGAAAAAAATTCAAGAGCAATATATCATCGACGTCTGCTCCTTATTTCGCTCCACGTGCAGCATAGTCTCACCATTGCAGATGGTCACGGCTCCTTTGAGAAAGTCTGCATCATTGTACAAACTCCTTCTGCAGTAGTTTCTGTTGTAATTTGTTTTATACGATGAGGTTTTCTGCCCCTTACACGACCCAATTGCCCAACTGTTTAGTTGACCCCTGGACACAAGCATTCTCTCACCGGAAAAGAGAACAGTTTAGGTCTGTTGTGTTAACCTTTGAATTCAGGTTACTCTTAATGCTTATTTATAACTGTTTTACCTATCGCGCTGTATAGTCTCGGAAAACACAGTAAATAGTTTATTATATCTAAATGTAATTACAACATAATTAGAGCAGCTGCAGTGGAAAATGATAGTAAAATGAAATAAAGAGACAATAGATACTAACATTAGTTACCACTTCAACAGCTGTAGTAGCAGTAGCAGAATCAACGGTGGGGGTAATAGTAAAATATTACTAGCTACCACAACAGAAACAACAGTACCATCTGTAGTAGTAGTATTAACAGCAGCAGAGACAACCGTTGTAATAGAGGTAAAAGTAGTAGTTGCAGCAGCAGCAGCAGTAACTAGAGGGGCCGCATTAGTAAAAGCAGCAGGACCGAAGACACAGCACACGAGATGAATGCAGTCAGCGACCCATAGCTTGACTGCTTGTGTCAGGGTCAGCAAACCAGAGCTGACCAAGACCCTACTCCACCTCCAAGTGGTGGTCCTGGAAACAGACTGCAGTCTGGCCGAGAGAGTAGGGATCAAAAAGGGAAGGCAATCGCTGTCCCAAAAATGCCATGCTGAAATCGGATGTGTCGGGCCGAAAGGCGCAAATATCGCAGCTTTGCTGTAAACGGCGACACAACGTAACCAACGTCCTTTTCAGGACGAACGCAGAAGAAGAAGAAGTAAAAACAGCAGGAAAAACATTTGAAGAAACAACACCAACTGTTTAATAAAACCAGCAGAAGTGTTGTAGCAGTAGCAATAACAACGTTAGCAGAAACACCACAAACTTTAGTAATAAAACCAGCAGAAATGGTAGTAGTAGCAAAAACAACAGATGCAGCGGCAGTATGAGCAGTAGTAGTATTAGTAAACGAAAAGAACAGTAATTTGTCAGACGAAAAAATGTCCAACAAATTCAGCAATAATAAAGTACAGACATCATATAGCGTGTTCCTTGCGTTTCCTTCTTAAAGAAGAAGAAGACTATATAACTGTGTAAGAACACAGAAGCCAGTGTGTAGACAATAACACTCAGAAATAAATAACATAATACGCATATCAGAGCTGTGTGCTTTCTGTGCTTCTCTATGGTGCGGAATGCTGGAGAGTTACAGAGAAGGAAATGTCGAAATTGTCCTCTTTTCACACAACATGCCTTAGACAAATTCTCCGAATCTATTGGCCGAATACCATCACCAACCAAGATCTGCTTACTCGGAGCAAGCAAGAGGACATGTACACCATCATAGCTGGCAGACGCTGGAGCTGGGTTGGCCATGTCCTCAGAAGAGACCCCGATGCCATCACAAGAACAGCTATGCTATGGACCCCTGAAGGAAAACGAAAGAGAGGCCGACCAAAAACAACCTGGCGGAGGACTGTGGAGGCTGAGATGCAAAGAATGAACCAGAGTTGGGGCACTGTACGAAGGATGGCCACCGACGGATGAAAGTGGAATCAATTTGTTGTTGCACTACAAGACGGCACCAGGCGTGATGGCCACTGACTGCTTTGACGGTCGGTGGCTAAGGATCAAAGAAGACGAAGAAGCATAGCATTGCTGTTCATTGAAGGAATTAACACGTGAGAAGTTAAAACATAGACTAAGAAGAATACTGGCTTTAATAAATGAATTAGCTAAAAAAATAGACATTAGACAAAAAAATTAAAAACTAGCTTGAATGTTCAGACCAATAACATATACATACGTGCACAGTATTCGTAGTAAGCCTGAATACACGGTCTTCGAAATTCTGCGTGCAAAGCACTGTCACACGATTAACCTCAAGCAAATGCTGGGCTCTAATCCATTCTGAGGTGGTTTGTATCCGCGCTTGACGCCAGGAAGTATACAAATCAGGCAGTGGCAATGATGGACAGACGGTAAGCTTGGCCAAAAATCATCCTGACCTGAACCACTGCCTCTCTGATATCGTAACGAGGTTTGTAGCCAGAAAGTGCACGTCACTCCTGAGAGTGAGTCGAGAGTCGCGCATACGTGCATCGCTTATTGATAGGCAAACTGCTTGGCCTCACTTACTTCTTATCGTTTTCTTATTATTTCTCTATTGTTTTGCGCGCTCTCTATCTCCCATTCCTCCTCTCTCTCTCATTCCTCTCTCTCCCATTCCTCTCTCTCCCTCACTCACTGTGTATGTGTGCGAGTGAGTAAATTTTTTTCTGTATTTATTCATTTTTAATTTAGTTCGCAGTCTAGGCATCCATAACTACTATTAGAAATTTTATTATTGTTAATTAATAATTTATTTTTGTGTGTGTTTACTTTCCGTGTTATATAAGCCCAGTTCTCATTTTACCATTTTCTTTTAGTTCTATTAACACGTTATTTTCTTTCTATAATTCTATTCCATTGTAATTGTATATATTAATTTACGTGTTTCTTCTGTCATTGATAATGTTCTGCATGACTTATTGTTTTATCTTTCTTCAGTCGTTCAATGTCTGCTTCTTTTTAAAGTTACTTTATCTGCGTCTTTTAAAATTCTGGATTTTCCTGTTCTGTGTGAATGGTTCTCCTCCTCCTACCCTCCTTTTAACGCTAACTTTTAATTCCTAAGTACTGTATTTGTCATTAGAATCCCGAAGCTAAGCGTAAGAGGTTTACGCGTGCAGTCAGAGTTCAATCAACGCTAAGTATTACTAATTAATAAATATTCACAATGGTAGTGGTATGTACAAATCAGAGATGATATTTAATCGATGTTCTTTGCTGTGTTATTGCTTTTAGTTTCTTTGCATTGATTTGTCTTTCTTGTTTAGTATTAGTTATTTGTATATTTATCAGCTACCACGACACATATGGAAAACCAAGAACCAAGAATCCCAGATCTCCAGGATGGCCCATAGTTCACTGAGAGGACAACATTAGACAATCTCCGAAATACACAGGACTAGATTTGGAACCAAGCCAGCCGATACGATAGATAGTATGGCACTCTGTCTGGCAAACCTCTACACCCTAGGATAGAAGAGAAACGACTAAGTAAGTAGTAAATAAGTATTTGTATACTAATTTTGTCATTTTTACACGTATATGCTGTCCCATCTGTCGGTGTAACATATATCACATCTATATTTCTCATCTCTAATTCCTTGTTGTTACTGTGGCTGATGAAGGCTAATTCCGACACGGGTACTGTTTCTAATATATTCCCATTTATCAGAGTGATTCATATTTGTCAATTGTTTACTTTCTATTGTCGGCGTCTGTGGCCTAATGGATATGAACGCAGTTTCATAATCCAGATATACCAGGTTCGAAACCTGCTGCAGGCGGTTTAGTAGCAGATCGCCTTGTGTGGATTTTTAACAATGGTATAAGCGCCGTACCGTTCAGAAAGCAATGACAAACTACTGAATGAAAAAAAATTGCCTAGAAAAATCACAAACAGCCAATAAAAGCTGGGGTTGATTGCCACGTCCTGTAAAGGATAAGCAACTAACTTACTTTCTATTATCAGATCTCACATTTTAATTATATTTTCATCGTCGTTAACATTTTCCGTTGCGCCCCTGAAGGAGCAATGACCAGCCATACAGCTGGTCCCCCCTTACAGGAAGCCTGCACAAATCTTTCATATGCTGCTGTAGCAGTGGTTGATGTGGCAATTTGCTTTACATGTTGAGGTTGCCAGACCCATGCACAATCATATTAGTCACCTTGTACGACATACCTGAGGGATGTAGTCGTCGTATTCTTTATTTGTCTCTTCAGAGACCCCAGGGAGCAACACGGGGCAGTTATATTTTGCCATCTTTGCTCCAACATGTGACAACATATAAGGGAGTATTTTTCTCTTATTTCTGTAGTTTCATGTTCTCACTTTCTTTCCCTTCTGTCTCTTGTTTGTCTGTCCCTGATGAAGGCTTTGTGGCCGCAACGTAGGTTTTTCTTGTCCTTTCTCTTTGTAAGATGTATTAATATTTGTGTGTTTTTGTAATTTTTTTTTTCATTCTACCATTAAAAAAAATAACCAACTGGCAAGGACACACAAATAACCACGTCTCTAAATAAAAGGGCGTATGCACTAAAGTGCAGCTGAGGAAAAGGTATACTGTAAAATTACACATTTTTCTAAATGCGCGCCAACGAAATGGCATGCGGGTGAACGTGAGAACAACTGAAAGGTCAAGTGAGTAAATTCAGAACAATAAGCTGCATCAGTAACTTCACTACAGACATCATCATACATGATGCATTTAATTAATTTAAGCAGTAGACATAATAATAATAATTCTCACACCATTTTCTTTATCATGATTGTCAAAATAATCAATTACTTCCTCGTTTCTCTTACGTCCATCTAGTCCATTAGACACTCAAGAATTTCTAGAATTTGGACGAGTATTTTCACAGCGGATCTGTTTATTTCAGGTCATTCTTATTTCTTCTAGATCTACCTCTATTGTTCCCTCGTGTTCTGTTCTCAGTTTTCTCATAGTTATGTCATCTTTTTTTTCGCATGCATAGTGCGTTTCCCGAAACAGTTAAATATATGGCTGAACACCTTGTCACTGTTGCTGCCGTTGTTGCAGCAGTTGTTGCAGGCCGGTTTTTCTTCTGTTAACACTGAATTATATCTTGTAGAATATTGTTCCATTTATTTTATTGTTATTAAATCAGTTATTAATCTCTGGCCATTTTTTCATTGCTTTGGTTTTTCTCTTGTTCATTCAATTATTCTTCATCGTGCTTTTGGTGATGATCATGCGAATATGGGTTATAACGTAGTGAACAATATCAATACTTGAATTGTGAACCAATTCGTTTCTTCCTTCCATACGTACCATACACGTAAGTCCATATAGATTGATCACTCTACATCGTAGATTTCTATGCATCTCAGTCCTTGTCCAGTAATATGAATTACATAGCCAGACGTCATAACTATATGTATGCGCGGTTGGTGAAACCCAACGGCCGACAGTGAGATTATTTCTAGGCAATATAAACGAATATGGACTTGAATTTAGTTAATTTACTAATTCTATAAATTTTCTTCTAGATCTACCTCTATTGTTCCCTCGTGTTCTGTTCTCAGTTTTCTCATAGTTATGTCATCTTTTTTTCGCATGCATAGTGAGTTTCCCGAAACAGGTAAATATATGGCTGCACACCTTGTCACATACCTGATTATAAGGTCTGAGCTGACAGTGCTATTTAAATTCAGATTAGATTAGCAGCATGCTTTCAGAATAGCCGAACTATAATGATCTCGTCACGGCATTGTGACACCAGAGTTTCACGGAAAAATTCGTAACAAGAAGGAAACGTACAAAGTCAGGTTGCCGCCTTTGCATACGATATACTTAAACAAATTTGCCCAAAGGGACAGCCAGGGGTAATCGGGACTCAACAGACTAAAAGAAAATACCCAGAAAGCCTCGTCCTGCCTCCAGGAAAAAAAAAACACAACAGGCAATATAATTCATTACAGCTTGTTTGTTTTCAATAAAACTGTTAATTTTATAACAGTCTTTGGCAGAGTGTATAAAACCAGAGTGAAGAGTCAAGTCAGGAATTTCGACCAAAATTAGCAGGTTCACCATCAGACGGACAAAATGAACAAAAGGATGAGACTTGTGAGTCATAAGTCAAGTTAGCCCGTACCCTTTGAATGTACAGAAAGTGGAATGGCTGTGGCACTTGTCTGACTTCTCTATGTAGTTTCCAATCACTTCTAATTCTCTTTTCATGGTTATATTCCATGCTGATTGCCACGGGTTTCCTCCCCTTTGCTCTGCAGTGATGGTCCAGGAATGGCCAAAACCTAGAGTATCTAATGTGGGTCTTCAAAGGTATCTACCTTCGCACAAGATTACTCTTGGCAGAGATGCAAATAGAAGGATAATGATGCTTCTACCTTGAGGCAGTTTTCACAAGATATTCAGAAATCAAGAACAATGCTGAATGTGTCTTAGCACAGTTATCTGCCCGACAACTTTTGTGACGAGATATATTGTATGCTTTTGCTCGTTCTAGCCTCCAATTGATTTAATTCAGTAAATCTTAATTTAGTAGTTCTGTTTTAAGTGTATTTAACATGACTGAGAAATACGGGTTCTGTACACTTAAAGGGATTAAATCAACTTTAAATTTGTATATACACAAATAACAAATTTAATAATCAATTATATTTAACAGTGTAAAATAAATTATTATTTCTTTAAAAAAAAGGTAATCATCACAGAGTGATGTTATGGATATTGAGTGAATTGTCTTAAAGTTTAATTGACAGCATTTAAGTTTGTACTTAGCAGCCAGTAAGTTTGTTGGTTTCTGCTACAGCCGATGTTTGGTTCTTTGCAGGTTATGGACTAGTTCACTCTCGTCACTGGTCAAAAGTCTGGAGGTTGTGACACGTTCCAAGAAATACCAGGGAGTAATCACAAAGCTGGTCCAGCGTTTTCAAGACGCATCTGCTGATGGTGTCTAGCGTTGACAGCAGCCACTTATACCACACACTTTGTTCCAGAGATAGCACCCTCAACTGGTACAACCGACTAGTATAATGAAAGAAGAGAAACAAATACCCTCCTGAGTATTGGGATTCCTGACACACAATTATATGCCCCTTCCCCCCCAACCCTTTTTCATTCCACCATCCCATCTACCTTATGGTTGAAAAGGATCTGAGGAAGGTGGTTGAAGTAACAAGAAGAGACATGGTCCGCAACTAGACGATACGTCAAGGCCTACAATCTCACCCCCTGCAGACCCAAGTAGGACAGTCCCAACTAAGATGGTTTGGCCATGTCTGCAGAATGGGAGAAGATCGGCTACCACGACAAGCATGGGAAACAAAGAGCCAAGGATCCAGACCCCCAGGACGACCCATAGTCCGATGGGAGGACAACATTAGACAATCGTTGAATTACCGAGGACTAGAATGGAACCAGGCCAGAAGGAAGACAGCCGATAGGATAGTCTGGCGCTCTCTCTTCCAAACCTCTACATCTCACGGTACACAAGTTACGGTATTAATATGAAAAATCCAAAATATATGTGAACTTTGTTAATGAACAACCAACCGCCAGAAAATTCCTCTATTTGAGGGAATACTGACTCCTCCTGGGGCAGAAAGAAATACTTAAGGGGCAACTTGAATTAAGTTTGCCTCTATACGCCACACGGCATTAACGCGTCCTGAGGTATTGAAGACTGGTATTTTAACACTAGGCACCTCACATAGGTTGAATTTTGTGTTACAATTTCCTAGTGATTTCCTGGTTTCCTGTTGTTAATTTATTGTAGATTTTTTCCTAGGGATATATAAGTTTCAAAAGATGCTCAAGTAAAGGGAGTACAAGGTCCTGGCGTGGCTATAAATTTTGAATTCTGAAACCTATTGAGATTACTTAATGTGCCTACGAGTTGTGTCATCCTTGGACGATGTGGAAGGTTCCACAGAGCTCTAATGAAAAAAAAAAACAAGTAACAAATTAAACCGACGAAATTTGTCAGATTATATTGCATCTTTACGTCCCCCCTGTAACGATAGGTTATTGTTTAGCTAATCTAGCTACTTAGGCTTCAAATCCAAAGTATTGGTTTTATAACCATCTAGAATTGCTTATGCCAAGAATGTATTCAATCAATTGCCGTGTATTTGGTGTTTTTAATCCCCAAGATCAATTTTCTCGATAGAAAGGGAGGACAAATAGATCGTGTATTTTTTTATAGAGAGGTCACTATTCCCATACAAGCAATTGTATTTTTTCGACGTGATTAGTCGGTGTGCTGTATTACACTCACAGACTTTCCTACGTTATCACAAAATAAAAGTCCTTTTCCGAAACTTATTACAAACATACCTTCTTGCCCAGTTGCTGTGTCTGTAATAGGTCCAGGCAAGCCGAATGAATTTACACGGGTCTCTGTTACAAATTGCAAAACAAGACATTCCCATGGTGATGATCCATCCTAGTGTTGCTGGCGATTCCCCTCCCTCTCACACGGGAGATAAATTAGTTTAATATACAAATAACCGTCTCAGTGATAACCAAGGCCTACCTCCGCTCTGGGCGATCTTAACGTAGTTAATTCGTACTTTGGAATCCGTTGCCGGCTCGTGAGAATGTCGTAGGGCAACTCGAGAAATATTTAAACCAACGAATGACCAGTACGGGTCAATATTACATCACCTAGTCACTCCTCTCGAGCAGGGATTAGAACAGGTATACAAACATCAATAGAAAAACAAATCTAATTAACAGGAAGAAGGTAACAATGACTCTAAAATAACCAAAATATTGTTTGCCTAGGTAGGAAAATAGAAACGTGTGAGACGAGTTGATGCCCAAAATGTGAATCACGGAATTGCACTAAAATGAAATGAAAAGTTTTTTGCAAGGGTCCAATTGCTGTGACTACTTGAAATCGGTAATTTTGTATTATTTGTGCTGTTTCCTTGCCTTGTTATAAGATATGATTTATGAGAAAATATTTCTGTTTTTTCGGTAATTAGAATGTATCCTTAATAAAGAGTCGGTACATAATTTAAAAATTAAGAAGATTGGGGGGGTAATGTGCAATTTTTACATGTTGATGTATAAGATTGTCTATGATAAATAAATAATAATCCATAAAAATAATCGAAAATATTGTAAAGAGAATTCGTAAATTTCCACATTGGTACTTATTTTTAGAAGAATAGATAAATAAATTAGGTAGATTTATTAATTTAAGTATGTAGTCCTAGGTTGGCAGTCTAGAACCTGCCATAACCATTTTGATATATGAGTTTTTGACTCCCAGAATCTCAGGTCGATCGAACAGTACTGTTAGACTAAGGGTGGTTGTCGGCGTATGAAGTGATGGGGTCGGTAATAAAGAATGTCTGGTCATGTTTAGGCACCATAAATAATAATAGGTAATGTTGGAGAAGAGTAGTGGTTTAAAATTAAAGGTCACAAATGGAAAAAATGTAAAGTAGTGTTATGTAATCAATATCGCTGAGTGTATAAGATGGTAGTATAAATAACAAATAAATCTAATATTATGCTAGTATTCTGGTCAGTCTGTTCCTCCCATTCCGATAGTAAGTTACTCGGACTAGATAGATAGATAGATAGATAAGTTCCGTTTGATAGTGTTCGTATGTGTGTTAGAAATAAGTGTGATAATCTACTTATATGACTACATCGAGAGGACTTACAAGCAGTCAACCATTGTTTAGTTAGACCAGTATAGTGAATAGTAGTTGGAATTTCTGACCGATAGGTTGATAGAAACATAATAAATTATATTTATATTACGTAAAAAAATATATTCACAAAATAGAAAAATATGACAAATAAAGCTTACGTAAGCGCTAAATTAGGCCGATGATTGTGTTGTAGGTCTCGGTGTAAAGAACAGCGTGTATCATGGCGTGATTTTGTGGCCTACATAGTACTATACAACTTTGGATAAAATTTGTTTAACAGCCACGGGGACAAAGTATGTGTCCCCATGGAGTGAACGTTATTTACTAACCAGTATTGGTTAATACGCGAGTGGGCCCCCCATGTTCTCCAGTGTGGACGTAGAAACGTGAGCCCGAATATATCTGATAGTAATATAATCAGTTGGCCTATAATGATATGGTAGTCCGTAGCTATAGGAACTTTCGCTAGATAGTTCGCTCTCCCTATTATCTTCTCCCCCCCCCCGCCCTCTGGTCTTTTTTTAGTTCTTTCTTTATTCCTAAAAATCTCCCCCACTGAACCAATAGGAGTAAATCCGTCGTTAGGCGATGGTGAGACCTACGAGCTCTCACTGTAAGCATATATATATTTATAAATGTTAGTTCGTAGAGTTGGATAAGTAGAAATTCTTTTATTTATTAACAAGATTGAACTGTCGAGTTAGGACTAGGTCCTTTGAGGCCTAAAATAAGCTAGTGCGCCAGTTGGAGCTTTGGACAAATTGCTTGGTCTGGATTCCAGATGGATTAATTATGGTCTCTGCGAAGAGAATGGTAGGTGTTTCTCGTCCCATAGCGGCTAATTCGAACAAACGAGTGTTATATTTTACCATTATGGGTTCTAATAGTTCGGGGACAGTCGGTATGTTCGATAGATATGTTGGTACTGGTTTAGTTAGCATTGACAGTTTGTTTGGATGATACGAGCATGGTTTTAGTGTCTAAGTGTTACTGTTATCGGAGGTTAGCCCAGGTGCAACCTTTTTTGACTACTATTGCCTATTTGAGACTGTCCCTTATACAGTTAAATGCCGTCTGAACCGTAGGATGATAGATATGGTGTAATAGATTAGCCGTATATGCATAGAATCATGAGATAGCCAATATGTGGAAGTAGCAATCACTTTTAATCAGTGTCTGGAGGTCGATAGGTGTAATTTTCCGTACAAATTTGTCGAGTTGTTCTTGTGCATATTTTGTTAGTACATTAGGTAAATGGGGACGCAATTTATGTCGCTATTGCACGTATGAGGATGTAACACTGTTTCAGTCTTTATCGAAAGTGCGCTCGAAGGCTGGACCACTTATTATTAAAATACTTAATCTGCCGCTATTATCGGTCTGTTGTTGAAGAATTAAAATAGTTAGATAGTTAGTATAATTCTGCAGTGATAGATTGTGTGACTTTGCATGTCATAGATCAAAAATCTTCCAAGTGCATTAGATAGCATTGAATCTCCGCAGAGTCTTTGATGGTGATAATAGTCTTGCTATGTGGTATTGTGAAAATAAATGATAGTCAATCAACATGGTGTTAATTTATTGACAGCCATTTTTGTGTGCACACCTGTTTGTCTGTTATTTACTCGATATCTAACATAGGTTAACCTAGCTGTTAATACATATGTTAATGTCGGTACCGGTCGAAAATACAAATTAGGAACAGAAAAATTTCCATCATGTTAAGAGTAACAGCGGGCTCTCGGATTGGAGTACAGGGTTTATATCTCTTTGGTATAGAGAGTTCGGTGCTGACATAGGCGTTTTCCCAGAACCTTGTCGACGGTGGCGGCGCAACGCGTGTATTGATGTATCCATTAGATTATATCACTTTATACATCTGAGGGGGTGCTCTGTAGCCCGTACCACGTATCTTCTACAGCTCTGCGTCGGACATTGTCTTCGGCAAAAGATCTCGAGGCACGTTAAGGTAGCCACGCAAGATTGATTTGAGGCAGGCGATTGGCTCGGAGTGCAAATATAGACGTAGATGTTTACGTAACTTTGTCAGTGCCTGCAGGATCGTTACACACATGGAGAACAGTAATTTACGATGTGACTAGAAGTGACGTCGTGCAATAAGTGGTCCAAAATGTTAAAGTTGCTTGTTTTTTACTTTTCGTAGCCCAGATGTCGATATGTTGTCTGAAATTGATGGCCCCGATAAACTTTTCACATCAAATAGCTGTCTCGGAATTTTATGACAAGACTGAACATTTGGCCTAATTTTCAGGAACGGGGACAATTCACAAAGTTACTCATGGTCGCAGTACTCATCTCTGGCGCGTATACAGAGAGGAGTTATTATGACAATGCGGTACTTGGAGAATTGTCCGTTGTTGCGCAATAAAAATAGGTGAAGATAGTCAGGTCATTCATTACGTAAATTTATCGTGAGTCACCACTCTTTAATGTGGACACAAGTTTTATGCTTTCAACTCAAATATCGTGAATAACATAGTAGACGATCATAAAATATTTGGGACCTATGGCAAATGGACACTTTCTATGCTAAGAATAAGGAAGTCTGTTTCTCTTGAAGGAATCCCTAGTAGAACCGAGTTTGTCACTGGGACAATGTGTTTTTGTCCGTGCACTTAAGGGACATTATTCCTTATTTGCCAAACTGCTTTGGCCTTTTCTTTGTCGAAATTTCCGGAAAGACGAAGTGATGTCGTTTGCTGCTCCTCGAAGATCTTTTGCCTAGAGCAATGATAGTTCTATAAAGAAGATCTGAGTCTCATCGAATATTTATGGCAGGTAGACTCTATAGAATCGTGATGTTAACGAGCATAGGGCCGACGCTTGTGCGGCCATAATGACAAGTTAAAATGCGCGAAAACACGTATCCTTCTTTGGGGATGTATCACGCATATGAGAGCGGTGCTTAACAACCTGTCCATGCTGAGGATGAATCTCAGTTATTTACTAAAAATAAAGTTTTAAGCAGTCTACTTTAAAAAGGCGACCAACTATTGACATTGGAGCTCGATCAGACATGCTTGAGAAGTTGACCTTATGTTTAATGTGTAGGTATAGACCATATGTGACATAGTGTCTGCTATTGGTAGGTCGCGAATGCCGAATGGATGAATAGTGTTAGGGAAACCCAAAGCATAGTTAAAATATCAAAGGATAGAGAGTTCTGCGCATGTGCAGCAGTTGCGAAGCTTTGAGAGCGTATTTGTTGGCAAAACGTGAGGGTTTTGTGAATATGGACAATGTAAGCATATCATGAAGTCTTAGCCTGACTTAAATTTAAAAGGACGATACTCTCTCCCTGCGTATTGATCTTGAAAAATATAAGAATACGGATATCAAGAGATGGATATCGGCAATACTTGTCGTAGGTCCTTTAGATTTTGACTCCATGACATATTTGTCTACAGAGGAAGTACATTTCGTATGTCTTGCTAATTCGGACAGATGGCAAGGGAAAGCAGCTCGAGAAGAACTCACTATGTCAGGTACCCCGATATGTCACGACATTTTGCGTGAGATCTGGAGACTATGTTGCAATATTTGCAATAATCATTGCTTAGGGGACAGGCAAGAATTTGTGAATGCATCTTGAGCCTAGAAGCCGTGATCGAGCCCTAGAGATGTATACGTAAAGTAGTGGAGTTGGAGAGTTAGAAATCAAGACTAAAAAAATCCTAGTCATTTTGCACTTTAGGAGATCCCAACGGTATTTTGACTAGATTTGAAGAATTTTTGTTAACAGAAGTGAGCCGTTGTCATTTATGTAATTTGTTAAAATGAGTTACGTGTCTAGAACAAGTGGGACTATTTTGGTATTTCCTTACAGCTATTATTTAGTTAATGAAGTATGGTGGTGGATCAGAGATGGTCTTGTGGATCACAGCTGAAATTGCGTTGCTTCAATCGCGCAATTTGAAATCTTACGACAAGGTATTAAACTTGTGACGTAGCGTTGGATTCCAATACTCGTGGATATCGACCATAATTAATAGGTAACTGCAAGTAATCGGTTTGGAGTAGACCGCGTGGACCTTCGTGACGAAGGGTGACTATAAATCATAGAGGCGCGATTAAAATTTCAACCTATCACCCGATCATGTGAACATATTGGATGCACCTAGTTTTGCAATAGCACCGGATGGATTACATAGAGATTGTCATATGCGACAGTCAAGTCATCGTAGAATTAGAACAACACTGAACGATGGTGTTCAATTTATAGCTTCATTGTAATATAAGCGAAATCTCTATACATGAGAACATTAGAGGAAGCGCGGGAATGGATGATACCTTACAGCTTAGTGTACTTAATTGGTTGTATCGGTATCAATAAGGGATCACTGATTGGATAGATTTAGTAATGACCGATCCTACCAAAAATCAAAAGGCTGAGATCGATAGCATATGGTTTCTGGCATTATTTACATGTTTATTGTCCTGAGATTCGCTTTAGAACCGGAACTCCATTCGTAATACTTTGAATATCCTAGCTTTTTTTCTGTTGCAGATCTCATCGCGATTTGCCTTGCAGAAAATCTATTAAGTCCTAGTGGTAATTTTTACTGGTTTGAGTTAGATTTTCCATAAACTCATCGTTACAAATCTCTATAGCTGTGAGAACCGTATCATTATCTTGGTATAGGCTCTACTACACGTTCTTATATCTCTGCACATTTTAATACAAATAAATAGCAAATCAAATAAACATGCTTTATCAAATATTTGCGTCGTGATAAAATCGTGAGGTTTTATTTAATAATAGAAACATTTTATAATTTTAAATATACTTAACTTTAAACAGTGTAGTAATGTAACCATTTGGAATTGCAGTTTGCATAAGAAGGACCTTGACCACAACTACTTAAAAAAGGACTATGTTCCCTCATTAGAACCAAAGGCGGCTGCAAGAGGCTTGGTTTCCCTCACAAGGACGCCAATAGGGTGCAGAGGTGTTGTTGCCCACCCGAAAGGTCCTACCAGTATGAGAATATGATTGGAGGTGATGATAATATCATGGTATAGTAGTATTTATATTATAAAGCTAACAGACATTATAGCGTATAAAATGTGTCAAACCCATTATAATGTAAGAATTCAATGCCCATCACCCGACCCCAGAGTTCTCGCCTCAGGCCTGTCCAAAAAAGCACATTCAATTTCGATTCGAGCTCATTCAGAGCTGGGTCTAAAATTACAGGCTCAGAGGATTAGGGTAACATATTTTGTTGACGGAAGATGAAGTGGTGTGTAATATGTAACCCCCAGGAAGCGGAAGTGTCAAATACCCCTCCAGAAATGTTTACAATATAAGGGACATTTTCCCAAAACCTTACACCATAAAACCAAAGCTTCCCCATCACGTATTTACCTCTTAGCTTGTAGTGCAGGTTTGCCATCTGCGTTTCAGTTACCGAACCGCTGAGTAGACCCCCATCTATAATCACCATCATATGCCCGGACGAGTCAATTGCAAAGTAGACGCTTGTGACAACCTAAGCACTAACCCCTACTCCTTCCTTGTTTGCAAGTGTAGACATTGGGTGTGATTACTACTGCCGCTGCCACCTTTTCATTTTTATAAACAACGTTATTTATTTTACATTGTTAACCCATAATTGATTATTAAACCTGTTTATTTGTAACTTTAAATCTATAGTTGGTTTAATCCTGCACCCGTATGATTCATATTGTTTGAAATATATAATCTTATAGAGTTATTAAATTAAGTTGCTGAATCACCTTCAGCTGGGTGATCAGAAAACACGAGTCAATATTTCTTGACAGAAGGGGCGGGAGAATAAGAAGTCCATGACAGCTTAGATGATCCCAGTTGTTATGCTTGCATGTCTTTAAAATCCTGTGAGGCTCCCTGAAGTAGAAGAATCATTCGTCTTATTTATATATATATTCCAAGATTAATCTTGAGCGAAGGTTGATACCTTTGAAGACCCTCATTTTTATACTCTAAGTTTGGCTATTATTGGTCCACTATTGCAGAGCAGGGGAGACAATACCGTCACACAGCTCCATGCACAACCTCATATTAGTTCAGAGGCAGGTAACTGAGTTTTGTAGGAGTTAGACCAACTGTTAGGAGTTCAGGGGGCATCACAGAAATGTATAACTTAAGAAAAAAAGAAACTTCCAAGCCTCCGTAGTTAGTTTTCAGTCAATCCCAGTTCTAAAAATACGTAATGGCTACAGGGTACTATCGCGTTTCACTAGCTTTGCCCAACTTCAAAATGCTATATCTCAGCGAATATATAACGCATATAAGTGAAATTTTGTGTGTGACTTTGAAATGGTATAGACCCTACGAATTAAATTTTTCATTAAAATGCAGCCATTGGTTTCAATTTTCCTTTCTTTGCGATATAATATCAAAAGTCTACTTGCCAACACACATCACACACACACATTTTGAAATGTCTACAGTAAATTATACGTCATCATTTGTACACAATTGGTTTCTCAAACAATTGGCATGATTTTAGCGTGAAATTGCACTTCTTGAACACAAAACAGTTTATATCCAGTGCTACTCACACATTGTCAATCAGTGGCGTGTCTACAAAAAGTATTGTGTGGTTAAGTAGGAAAATGAGTCTACGAGTACATTTTATGACATTACAGCTAATCACAAATAGGATTTTTAAGTATTTCTGCAATGAAGCTACTCGTGGAAAACTATATCATTCTATTTCAAACCCACAAAAGAGGACTATTCATGCCTTGGGGATAATTAAACGATCATTGCACCGCTGGATAGCGACATCTGAAATTTCTAATTCTAGTGTTTTACACACGAAAATTAGGCCAAGAGTGGTGGATATTTTGATAGAGAATTGATCCGGAGAGAAATTTGCAATACGTTTCACAATAATGAGGCAGTGACTTTAAGGAAATTGAAAATTTGGTTAAGAAAGAATAATGACATTGATATTTCCAAATCTACGCTATGGAGGACTATTAGGAGTTTGGGATTCACTTTTAGAAAATATGTTGGTGGTAAAAACCTTGTTTCTGAGAAGCCTCATATAGTTGCAATGAGAAGCAAATATTTACGCGAGGTCAGAGAAATGAGAAGAGATTGTTATGATTTTGTGTATTTAGATGAAACTTGGATCAATGCGCACCACAGTAATGAATGAGAATGGCAATCATCTGATGGGACAACTAAGAGACTAGTACCAAGCAGCAAAGGACAGCACCTAACAATTGCACATCCAGGAAGCAGCCATCACGGGCTTCTAAATAATACTGAACTCATATTTGTTTCAAAATCCACAGATAATAGGGATTACCATACAGAGATGAATGGCAAAATATTTCAAGATTGGATTGTGAATCATGTACTTCTTTCCTTGGATAGACCGTCGTGTTTGATAATGGACAATGCTTCATATCACAACGTTGTGGCACCAGAAGATAAAGTTCCTAATTCATCAAGAACAAAAGATGTAATAAAGATTTGGCTGACCATAAACAACATTCCATTCAACGAAATGTCCCTGAAGCCTGAATTACTTGGAATTGTAAAAAAAGACACAGCATACAAAGATATTTCACATAGACAAGGCAATCCATGAACATGGTCACAGATGTTTAAGATTGCCTCCTTACCATTCTTACTTAAACCCAATAGAATTAGTATGGGCTAAAATTAAGGAACAGGTAGCAACAGAAAATAGAACGTTCAAATTAAAAGATGTTAAAATACTTATAAAAGCCGCTATCTCCAATATAGCCAGGGATTATTGGAAGAAATGTGAGAACCATGTGTTACAAGAGGAAGAGGAATATTGGAAGAATGATGGTTTGTCCTTCATTCAGCCGAGATTGATTTTCAATTTCTCAGAGACATCTGATTATGATTCGGATGAAGTTTAATTTCTTTAAAGATGACCTTACCGTTATTTACAAGCACGTTAGAGGAGCAACGTTCCATTATGATATTTATGAACCGCAAAGAGGTGATACCCATTGAAATAATTAGATCAAGGAAGCTCCAGTTTGGTAGCGCATTAAATGTCAATGACAAACAATGTCACGAGTATCTCGCATGCAGATCATTTAAGAAATCATCTTCAACAGGTATTCATAAGCAAACGTGATGGCCACATTATTGTAATAGTAGACACGCCTATGCCTAATCAATTCACAGAATCTGTGCATGAAGTGGTAAAATTTCTTTTCTCGATACACAATAATTAGTATGCCGACAAAGATCAAAGGATTTTCAGCCCCCTCAGCTGCTTATTTTCTGGGTGTTCCTTTCGATGTTTTCTCCTCTCTTCTGTTGGTTGTGTGAGCTTCATTTCACACAAACTGAGGTGGCGCCGCAGATTGCATCGCCACTTGGTGAAATCGGCAGCTTCATCCTCAGAGGTTGGTGGTTTTATTTCCAGTGCCCTCATGTCTCTCTTGCACACATCTTTGAATCTCAGCTGCGGTCGCCCGACTGTTCTTTTACCACCTGCCAATTGTCCGTAAAAGATATCTTTCGGGATGCGACCATCTTCCATGCGGAGGACATAGCCAAGACAGCGTAGTCTGTGCTGTCTAAGCAGTGTATATGTGATGAAGTACATTGATACAGCGATAAAATCAATTATTATATGTAATAAAGTCATAATAATATGTATAGAATTAGTAAAGTTGTACCGCGTCTTCTTCCTTGCGCCAGAAAACGCATTGATTTAGGTAGGATAGAACGTAGTCAAAAGCCTTATTGCAGCGCTAGTAGTATTGGAACCCGCCCGTCAAGGGTTAACGATAAAAATTTGAAAAATCTACAAGCGTAGTGGTTCCAGGAAAGATAGAAAGAATAAAACACACGAACGCATAAGATTGAGAGAGCGGACACATGCTGCCGGCTTGTCAAGTGTTAGAAGTTTGAATTAGCTACTCAGACCGACAGTGCGAGACGATGCCGTTAGCTTGTGTCGAAAACGATGTCGCGAGCTTTAAAATTTAAAAATAAACCGCCAAGTCCAATACATTTTCTAACAAAAGGCACACTGTAGAATCATATATACACACACGCTGCATAATTACTTCCTGCCGGGAAAAAAGGAAGATCTGCGATGATTTTTATAACATTCAAGTAGTTTGAGACTTAGAAACAACGAACACAACAACACCAAAATGGAAAATATATTGAATTCTTTATTAATATGTTTAAGATCATAAAAGTTAGCTAGTCTTAGACTGGTCTTGTCCTGATGGGTAATATGCTTTCGAATAAAAAAATCCGACAGATATAGAAATAAAATTATGGACAAAAGACTGCATTTGTTCGTACAGACAGACCAACACATGCTCGTTTGGACTTGCACTAACGGTAACATTTTTTGACGCATCCTTGAAAAAGGCAAGAAAGGGTAACATGTAGAAAGGGGTAGACAAGGGGAGAAAAAATTATGGGATGGCTCAAACTGAATATGTTTTTTTTGGTAGTGTTAGGTCCAAAACCAAGTTTAATTTTTGGTAAATGCCAAGTTCGGACGGACAGACCGACAGAAGTTCATTAACATTGGACCGAAATTGGACCTTAGATTTAAAAATTTGAATGGAAAATCTTAGTAGTAGATCCCATTGGTCAAAACATTTCATATTATTGAGTACATTCAAAGGCTTGACGCCATTTGTAGAAGATAGTCCCTAGAGCAGGACGTTGTGTATTTCTGGAAAAAGTGATTAGCCTTATTAAAGCAAATATATATTAAAGTAATAGGCATCACAGTTCAGCCAGCAGTATATCTGGAATCTGCTATTCAACGTACCTGTGTTTTTTCATTAAATTTCTGGTAAGACCGACATTATTAATATATATATATATATATATATATATATAATATATATATATATATATATATATATATATATATATATATATATATATATATATATATATATATATATATATATATATATATATATATATTGTTTAAAAATGTGAGTGAGAGATGCTGCCATCACGACTGTAAGTAATCAGGTCCCAAGCTGATTTAGGCAGGGCCTGAAGGAGAATTAGGCTATAACACATTGCCAGTTTTGTAAATGCACATGTTTTGTGAAATAAAAAGGTTTTCTTAGGTGACCAGAGGGACACATCTCACCTATCCTATTGTATGGCAGAAAAGAAAGATTAATAATATTATTGCAGATGCAGTACCGCCTTTGTAGGAGAGACATGAGAACAGCACTGGTACACTGTGGAATGGATGTGCTGGATTGGTCCATTAGATATGACACAGCTATTTATTTCTTGTGTATTCTCTTTTGTACATATAAAACACAGTTGAAGTAAGATATCAACAAGGAGACATTATTTCATTGTTACAGTGTTTTTATCTGGCACTAGTCCGGTGCCAGATGTCTATGAGAAGCAGTGAGAAGTTGTTTCATGCACAGTAGTGACAGGGACCTGCAGAGTCTACCCTGTTACTTTTGGCCATTATCATAGCGAAATAGTGTGACACCAAGTTTACAGACTGTTCAAGTGTGCCCAGATAAGTAAAATATCTGGCACCCTAACTCTACATCAGCTTTAAGACCAGCACACCCCTGTATAACAAGAATAAACTATTTCCCCAGAGAACTTAACATTGACATTGTATATTAAAGAGACTGGGAGTGATTATAGAATCCCAAACCGCCATCCAGCGTTAGAAACCAGTAATAGACAAATTTTAGTAACACTATTAGTATAGTTTAACAGTATTTGTTTGGACACTTGTCCCTTTGGGTCTAAAATCTACATTTTGTATATATCTTGAATTCTTTTCATTTTAAAGTCCTGACCAGAAGAATACTAGGTTCAGGACCAAATAAATCATACAGAAAATTATTAATTGTACAAATTTATCCCAGGTGTTATTTCCTTTAATTATAGACCTTAATACTTGTTTGTATAGATGTGTATTATTGTTAAAATACCATCACACCACATTTGCATATGCCTAGACAATAGACGTAGCTATCATTCATACTAGTCAAGAATAAGTCTGCTTGAGGCCATAAGGTGGTAGCAGCAAGGCACCCTGATAACTCAACCTTAATTTTGTTAGCATCAGGGACCTTCACAGCTGGCCTCATTCAGTACAATAAGGAAACATATCAACAACATTTCATAACATCAAAATCCACCACAATAAATTGGGGTCTCTTCTTCCGGGATTTGAACTTGTTAGTTGTTTAGAAATTCAAATATTGTAGCACAAGTGTCCCCAAAAGTTATAAAAGTATTTAAAAGGGAAAATAAAAGCTGATGAACTGTTAAGAGCCAGTAATTAGTTAATTAAGTGGTTAATTAATTAGTTAGAGTTAGTACTCTGTTAATTAAGAGTTTTGAAAATTGTATTAGAACATTTTAAAGATTGATATTATGGCAGACCTAGCAAAGTTCAGATCTGCTGCTGTGCTGTTTGCAAAAGAGATGAATATGGATGGACCAGAGTTGGTTCAGTATGTCACTTCAGAGGTGGATAAATTTATTGCACGCGAAGAGAATAGGCTAGCTGCAGAAAGAAAATTAGAAGTTGAGAAATAAATTAAAAGGTTGCAGATTGGGGCTGACAAAGAAGCTAGGGCATTGGAGGCGGATAGGGAGGCTGAAATAAAGAGGCTCCAAATTGAAGAAAAACAGGCCAAAAGGGAGGCTGAGGAAAGAAAATTAGCAGCAGAAAGGGAAGCCGAGGAAAGAAAACAGGCTGCAGAAAGGGAAGTTGAAAAGGAAGAGAAGAGATTACAGAGGGAGCACGAGCTACGACTAAAAGAGTTCGAATTTCAAGGCCATGCTCCTGAAAATGGTGCCAGCCCTTCTACCTCCGATGCCACTGCTAGTCAGGGAGCCTCAACTTCAGCTATGGGGTTCCATTTATACCATTTTGTTGAGAGGGACGATGACATTGAGTCATTTTTGTCTAGATTTGAGGTTTTAGCCACCACCTATGGGTTGGAGAGGGAAAGGTGGAGTTTTAAAGTTATCTCAGGGTCTTAGGGGAACATAGAAGTTTATCTTGTGTTGGAACATTTATGAAGTGTTTGCCAAGATGAGTAAAGACGACCAAGACAATTATGACATGTTAAAGCAGGCTCTTTTGCTAAGGTATGAAAAGAACGGAGAATTTTACAGGAAAAAGTTTAGAAATGCCAAACTACTGTCAGGTGAGACCTATCACCAGTTCTCTATACGTTTAGAGACGTACTTGGAGAAATGGACTGCTCTGGGGAAAACCCAAGATCTTAAAGAGATGATCCTTATTGAGCAATTGAGAGAGTCCATGGCTCCAGACTTGAGAAAGTTTCTCATGGAACAGGGTGCAGAGAGGCTGGGTGAGTTACTTAATGTCGCTGAGAGGTATCAGGCAGCCCAGGCAGAGGTAGCTGGCGCTAAAAAGAAACAGATTGACAATTATAAGGCTCCACAAAACTCTAATAGATTTGATAACAAAGATCTGGGGAACAAAGGTAAGCACAATTTTGATAGGCCACGCAATGAGTTTAGAATTAATAACCCACAATTCAACGATAGGAAATATGATGAAAGAAAACCTTTTCATCAAGGTAGATTATATTGTAAATGGTGTAAGAGGGAAGGTCATGACATCAAATTTTGTCATAAGAAAACTTCTGAATTTGCTGCTATGAAGATGGGGAACAAGGGAAGAAAGGACAAACCTACTGGACAGCAGGAACCTTATCACCCCCAGTGTGTGAGGATGTAGTCTGCAATGGGATCACCATTAGGTGTCTCTATGATACAGGCTTAGATTTTGATTCTGTTGTGAGTGCGCATTTGGTGAACCCAGATCAGTATACCACAGAAACAGTGGAGATACAAGGGGCGACCAAGGACATATCACTTATGACACTTCCCATTGCCAGGATAACGGTGAAAACTCGCTATGTGGAAGGAGTAATCAGAGCAGCAGTGATCGACGCACCCATCTACCCTCTGAAATTGGGGTGTCGTTATGTCTTCTTGGGGGCTCCCAAGAGACCTCTGGTCATGGCAACAGTGCAGACCAGATCACAATCCAGAAAGGAAGAATATGAACCTATAAACACTCATCCAGAAGAGATGAGGAAGGCACAGGTTGAGTATAGGTCACTAAAGCCGTGCTTTCAAAAATTGCGTAACTGCCATACACCTCCAAGCAAAGGAGAATTTTACATGAAGAATAAATTGTTATATAGGAAGGCCGGAACTGGTTCAAATGGTCACGGACAATTGGTACTTCCCAAGATGTTTAGGGCAGACGTAATACGGAGTTTACATGTTGGAAAAGATGGGGACCACGAGAAAGTAGGTACCATCTGCCAAAAGGTTTCTCAAAAATATTATTGGCCAGATGAAAAGATAATAATTGAGAATTTTGTTGAAGCCTGCGGCATATTTCATGAGGAAACACCCACAAGTGGAGACAATAATAATCAGGACCTAGAAACACCACGGGGCAAACTTAGGCCTGAAAATGGAAAGAAAAATAAAATTAATAATGTAGACAAAGTGGAATGGGAACCCCCTTTTCACACACAGTCTTCACTTGAATGTATTAGAATGACCACTATGCGACGAGTAGTTTTACCCCAGACTAAGCTGACAATCCCTCGGTCAGAATTATATAAACTGGAGGAAACGAAAAGAGAGAGAAGATCTCTCACAATGAACTTAAAGTGGGGAGAAAATCCCAGGAAAAGAATTGATAGTGGACGATTTATAAGTGATGATACAAGGAAAAAACGTCCTCATCATAAGGCTTCTAATGTTATGAAAAATATGTCAGAAAAATGTAAGGTCCATATATAGCCTTGTTAAGGACATGGACAGATGAGAACGAACGAACGAACGAACGAACTTTATTTTCAAAGGGTTAAGAATTGGGCACGCAGGCCCGTCTGACATTCTGCCCTTCCTCTCTCTCTCATCATGTATACTGTATCCTTTCATCCTCACATTTACTTTAAGCATTATTAAGGCATTTATCATTATAAAAGTAATATAACATCAAACATTTGCAATAATCATCATAATTAAAGTATGTTTTTAAAATAAATAAAGATAGATAGATAGATAGATAGATAGATAGATAGATAAATAGAGAGACAGACAGATAGATAGATAGATAGATAGATAGATAGATAGATAGATAGATAGATAGATAGATAGATAGATAGATAGATAGATAGATAGATAGATAGATAGATAGATAACGAACGAACGAACAAACTATATTTTCAAAGGATTAAGAATTGGGCACGCAGGCCTGTCTTACATTCTGCCCTTCTTCTCTCTGTCATCTTACATACCGTATCCTTTCAATAGCACATGTATTTTTAGCATTATTTAAGCGTACAAAATTATCGAGGTAAAATAATAACATACATTTGTAACATCCAGACATAATCAAATTTAAGGGGGGAAAAATTATTAATTAAAATAGATTAACAAAAATTAATACCTTAAAAAAATAAACAAACAAACACAACCAAAACAATTCATACAGTAAATAAGACATAATTAGAAACGTAATCAGATAATGGTGGCATATAATAAGAACTCGTGACAATTTGGAAATCTGCTGAAATAGCTGGGACTTCATGTGTTGTCAGCGCATGCGGAAAATGTTCCCACAGGTGAGCAACTTTGAGTCCCAAGCAGATACTGCCACAGGGCGTGAATTGTTGACGCCTCCACTACACGAGATCCAGTTTTATGACCTATGCTCCTTAGGGAGGTAAAGGGTATTGACTGAAAGATGAGAATCATGCATATAGGCCCGTCTTGCATTTATCCCTTCCTCTTACTCCTCTTTTATTGCTAGGTATCCAGACATTCTCCAGCATACTTAAGGTATTAGTTCAGAGGCGATGCAACATTATAAGTAGTATAAAAGCATACATTACAGTATCTGATTACAATTAAGAAGTAAGGTATATTAAAATGAAAAACTAGATCATCAGACCCTCCATACAGTGTATTAGATAATAATAATAATTCGAAAGATAATCCCTTAGGGCGGCATATAATCCGCACTCATAATGTATTTGAACAGTCTACGATTATATGAGTAGGGACTGTGCATGTTTTTCAGGTCATGTGGAAGATTGTTCCAAAGATGAGCAGCTGAGTAAGCCAAGCTCTTCTTGTACAAATCTAGCCTCGGCTTGGGTAAATCTCGAAAAACTGGTTTTAAGCGCTGACTACGTTTTTTCATTGAATTTGAAAATAGGCCACAGATACGTTGGAGCATTATGTGACAAGATTTTGTGAGCGAATTTAGCTTTGTTAAATTAGGAAGCGCTTTCTAATGGGGTAATATTTTAAGATAGTTATATAAATCTGTACAATGTGTTTGGTGTTTATCAGCAACTAGGCGCACTGCACGTTTATGAAGTGAATGAAGCCTTTTTGTGTTGGATATGGAACAACCATCCCAGATTGTGGAACAATAGTCTAGGTATGTGTAAAGGGCAATTTTTACTATCTTGCAATATAATACATTTATATACTTATTATGTTCGCAAATATTTTGTAAACAAAGTATTTCCTTTTTAAGTGCTTAAGGAGAAGTCATTTTTGAGTTACTTCCCTTGAAAGTAGTTCCGTCATCTTCGATCGGACTCCGCGGACGATTCTAGGCCTACTGCGATTTATTCTTTGGCTGGGTAGGAATAGATTGTTCTTGCTTCAGTATATCTATGGCCTGAATTTATACGTAGTGTTTGTATGAGTAGGACGAGTCTGTCTTATATATGGATATCTTTACATTTCTAAGTCGAACTATGTTGGTTGTCGCTAGAAAAGGTCAAAGGCTATGCAGCGGAAGTATCGCTAGCAAGGGGTGTGATTCATGGCTGCCATCCTGTCGAGATGTCGAGTTTTGTTGTAGCAGGTTTTTTTCGCCGAAAAAGTGATCTATAAGTAGATGGGGAAAAGTGATAGTCATTTAGACATGTTGTATGTACTTTACCCCAGTGTTTATTCTCTTTTGCCAAGGAATGGCAAAGTTATATTTCGCATAGAAAGGTTAAACCACAATTTATTATGAACTTGGGCTTCGCCATCGTTGTCGATAAGCAGATGCACAGTGGTACTTTTGAAAAGAATATTTATTCAAAGGAAGATGACATTCCTATGTATCCGCACTAGATTGTATGATATTATTCAATTACCTCTATGAGAGAAGCTATGAAGAAATGAGGACATTTAACGAATGACCAATTTTGGTCTGTATCCAATAGTGAGTGAAGCTCACGAGAGAAGCACAGCCATGTTGAAATTCATATACTTTGTATTTATCGAGTGAGAAAAAGGGATGCCTGTACTATCGCTCGATGAACCAAGAGATCACTGCTACATGTGAGAACCCATGTCTGGGATTCCTATATCTTTATGGAAAATATATATATTGAACTTTACGTGAAGGGATATTCGCTAGACGAGGTTAAGTCTAGGAGCCTTCCTATATATTGGTTATGGTCTGACGTGCCCAGTCAGTAAAGCCAGATGATTTACATGATGGAACTCTGAATGCTTATTTACGAATGCTCCATTATGATATTTGCCAAGCATGAATGCTAACTTAAGATGATATTCCTGTGATCAACATTATGCTGTCTATGTCGACATTTGTTCCTGTAACCATACACGTACTGTCCAAGTGTGCGTCTCATTAAATGTTATAAAAAGACCACCGTAGTCCAGTACTTCTTGAATTCGAACAGTGTGAGTATGAGTGATGTACTACCAACCTGTCAACTCTATCGAATCATTCTACCATTCGCGTTCTGACATTCATATACACACTCATTGTCTACACTCACATTCTTGTCGGAGCCTCATCACGTTCCAGGACAAGATGACCTGTATGACCAAAACTGTGCTGGGTTTAATGAGTTGACAATCGTTACACTTTACTACACCAGTCCCAACATCTACATTTATCAACTGGTGGACATTCACGTCATTTAACAAATAAAGCGTGATTCAACAACTAGTAGCCCGTATGAGTTAACAACTACGCAGAGTTTAACAGTATGTTTGTATGTGAGATGTGTAGAACATTTTCCTTGCCCCCTCATCCAGGAAGTGTTTGATTTTGGCTAATTGGTAAACTTTTTGTGCCGTTAGCTTTGTGAGTGCACTTACATGTGAGTTCCAACTTAGGTGCTGGTCAACAGTTAGACCTAGAGTTTTATGTTCATTTACGTTTTCAATTAGTGATGTTCCAATGTAGAGCTGAAGTGTTGTTTTCTGCGAGTTTTGTAGTTTTTGTCTGGTTGATATTAACATACTTTTCGTTTTACTAATATTTATTTGCATTCGATTCTCGTTGCTCCACTTAATAATATTATGTGTATCAGTTTGTAAAGATAGTTCTAGTGCAGTGCAACTTTTGTCACTAGTGTAAACAGTACAGTCATCGGCAAACAGGTCACAGGATGAATGTTTGATGTGCAGAGGAAGATCATTAATGTATACGGCAAAGAGAAGAGGGCCGAGAATAGAGCCCTGGGGAACACCGATATCGACAACAGTTGGGTTGGACAAAGAATCATTGTAAGACACCACTTGTTGTCTGTCTGTCAGGAATGATTTAATTAACTTCACCAGTTTATGATTTACTTTCATTGTTTCTAATTTTCTGATTAAAATAGTGTGATCTATCATATCGAATGCTTTTTTAAAGTCTACAAAGAAGGCAGAAGAGACTGTTACCTCATCATACCAATATGTAAAAGAGCTGACCACTCGTCTTAAAACTGGCTGAAAACTTGCAAATGATAATCTCAGACAAGCCAGGAAAAAACATGCTGCCTATTTTAATAAGAAAGCTAAGAAAATAGAATTATTTGTGGGAGAGAAGGTGCTTCTTCTACTGCCCGGCAGCCATAATAAACTACAAATTGGATGGCAAGGTCCATATACTGTTCTAGAGAAGGTGTCTAGAACAAATTATAAAATCGACAAGAAGGGGAAAGAAAAAAATATATCATGTGAACCTTCTAAAGAAGTATCTGGACAGGGAAATCCAGGAAGGAACACACTTAATGTCCTTGTCGATAGCAACAGGGATGAAGAATGAACCGCTCACCTCCCATGAGTATCCCTTGAAAACACGTGAGACACCTGCACATGTAAAAGTCAGTAAACACTTGACGAAAAAACAGAGGGAACAGGTTCAAAAGGTTCTGACTGATCATACGGACGTGTTAACGGACAAACCGGGGCACAATACACGAATTTGTTTGGAATATGATATTAAGAGGGAAACTAGTAGACCCCCCAAACACCGATCTGTATGAGAGCCTACACGATCCCGTTTGCCAAGGAGAAAGCTTTGAAAGAGGAGATTTGAGTACCTATTGAAAGAAGAAATTATTTCATCATAGCGAAGAATCGCCATATAGATTTCCAGTGTGGTTTTTGCTGAGAAAACCCTCTGGAGAACATCGTCTGTGTATAGATAACAGGAAACTGAATGCTGTCACAGAGAATCAGGTGGGATCCATTACCTACTGACACAAATCAATTATTTGCCAGGCTAAAAAAAACAAGGCAAAATATTTTTTTCGAAGGTGGATCTGAGCAAAGGCTATTATCAGATTCCAGTGAAGCCTGAGGTCAGACCTTATTTGGCGTTTAGCACTTCGGAAGAGACATTATGAATTCAACATGTTACCTTTTTGGGTTTTGAAAAATGCTCCGAGTGTATTTTCTAGGATGATGCGAAAATTGTTTGGATCCACTAAATAACGCATTATGCATCACTAACTTTATGGATTGATATCCTCATTGCTACAGAAACATTTGAGGAAATACATTAACTCTTTGACTATGCTGTTTTTGATAGACTAAGAGAAGGCTAATTTGACGGCTAGAACCAACAAAATGTTGTATTGGTTGTAAAAGAGTTGGAGAGTTCTTTGGAACATACTGTGTTTTTTCAGGGTAAGTATGACCCCTGACCCCAAGAAACCTTGAAAAATTGCAGAGAGCAACCTAAGCCACAAACAAAGAAAGACGTGAGATCTTTCGTGTCGTTGTGTGGATTCTATCAGAAATATATCAAAAATTTTTAAAAACTCTATTTGTGCTCCTCTGGACGGATTTAACTCGCAGAGGAAATCCTGATAGAATTGTTTGGTCAGCCCAATGTGGGAATCAGCCTACCAAGAGTTAAAGGAAAAAACTTACAAGCAAGCCTATCTTGAAATTACCTGATTTGAGTCAGGAATTTGTGGTGAGAATTTGACCGCAAAAACAATGTGGTCCTGGGGGCTACGTTTGTTGCAAAATGTCATCGTCATCCAGAGGGAGAGCTGAACCCAGTCGCTTATGGCTAGCCGCAAGTTAAACAAAGCGGAGTCGCAAAACTATTCAACAAGCTATAAAAAGAATGGTCTAGCTTTGATCTGGGCAATACGAAAGTTCCAGATCTATCTATATGGTAGAAACATTCGTGGTCCAAACGGAATCATCAGCCTCTCTTATTTTAGTTTCTTATCACAGGCCAAGCATGAAAATTGCCAGATTATTACGATGGTCGTTATTATTAAAGCCATATCAATTTACGAATGAATATATGTTCCGGGGGTCACAGAACGTTTGGGGTGCAGATTTCCCTCAGTAGGCATCCCTGTGATCAAAATCAGAGTATTCAGCAGTGCGTAGGGAATTAATATTTATCTATGTGTATCACTGTTTTGGAACTAGCATTAGGTATGTTCTTTAAGTGGGGAGATGTGTGATGAAGTACATTGATACAGCGATAAAATCATTAATTATATGTAATAAAGTCATAATGAATGATGTATAGAATTAGTAAAGTTGTATCGCGTCTTCTTTCTTTCCTGCGCCAGAAAACGCATTGATTTAGGTAGGATAGAACGTAGTCCAAAAGCCTTATTGCAGCGCTAGTAGTTATTGGACATTTATAACCCGCCCGTCAAGGGTTAACGATTAAAAATTTGAAAAATCTACAAGCGTAGTGGTTCCAGGAAAGATAGAAGAATGAAATACAAACACACGAACCGCATAAGATTGATGCTAGAGCGGACACATGCTGCTGCCGGCTTGTCAAGTGTTAGAAGTTTGAATTAGCTACTCAGAAACGACAGTGCGAGACGAGCCGTTTAGCTTGTATCGAAAAAAACGATGTCGCGAGCCTTTAAAATTTAAAAATAAAACCGCCAAGTCCAATACATTTTTCTAACAAAAAAAGGCACACTGTAGAATCATATATACACACACGCACATAATTTACTTCCTGCACCGGGAAAAAAGGGAAGATCTGCGATGATTTTTATAACATTCAAGTAGTTGAGACTTAGAAAACAACGAACACCAAAATGGAAATATATTGATTGAATTCCTTTATTAATATGTATTTAAGAATCAATAAAAGTTAGCTAGTCTTAGAGCTGGTCTTGTCCTGATTGGTAATATGCGTTTCGAAGAATAAAAACATCCGACAGATAGAAATAAAATTATGGACAAAAGACTGCATTTGTTGTCGAAAAACAGACAGACCAACACATGCTCGTTTTGGACTTGCTCACTACTAACGGTAACATTTTTTGACGCGCGTCCTTGAAAAAAGGCAAAGAAATGGTACATGTAGAAAGAGGTAGACAAGGGAGAAAAAAATTATGGGATGGCTCAAACTGAATTATTGTTTTTTTTAGTAGTATGTTAGGCCAAAAACCAAGTTTAATTTTTGGTAAAATGCCAAGTTCGGCGGGACGGACGAGACCGACAGAAGTACATTAACATTTGGACCGGAAAATTGGACCTTAGGGTATTTAAAAATTTGAATGGAAAATCTTAGTAGTTAGATCCCATTGGTCAAAACATTTCATATTCATATTTGAGTAGACATTCAAAGGCCTGACCGCCATGTTTGTAGAAGATAGTCCCTTTAGAGCAGGACGTTTGTGTCAATTTCTGGAAAAAGTGGATTAGCCTTATTAAAGCAAAATATATATTAAAGTAATAGGCATCACAGTTCAGCCAGCAGTATATCTGGAATCTGCTATTCTCAACGTACCTGTGTTTTTTCATTAAATTTCTGGTAAGACCGACATTATTAATATATATATATATATATATATTGTTTAAAAATGTGAGTGAGAGATGCTGCCATCACGACTGTAAGTAATCAGGTCCCAAGCTGATTTAGGCAGGGCCTGAAGGAGAATTAGACTATAACACATTGCCAGTTTTGTAAATGCACATGTTTTGTGAAATAAAAAAGGGTTTTCCTTAGGTGACCAGAAGGAACACAGCTCACCTAATCCTATTTGTATGGCAGAAAAGAAAGATTAATAATATTATTGCAGATGCAGTACCGCCTTTGTAGGAGAGACATGTGAACAACACTGGTACACTGTGGGATGGATCTGCTGGGTTGGTGCATTAGATATGACCCAGCCCTTTATTTCTTATGTATTCTTTTGTATATATAAAACACAGTTGAAGTAAGATATCAACAAGGAGACATTATTTCATTGTTACAGGGTTTTTATCTGGCACTAATCCGGTGCCAGATGTCTATGAGAAGCAGTGAGAAGTTGTTTCATGCACAGTAGTGACAGGGACCTGCAGAGTCTACCCTGTTACTTTTGGCCATTATCATAGCGAAAATCAGTGTGACACACCAGTTTACAGACTGTTCAAGTGTGCCCCAGATAAGTAAAATATATGGCACCCTAACTCTACATCAGCTTTAAGACCAGCACACCCCTGTATAACAAGAATAAACTATTTCCCCAGAGAACTTAACAGTGACATTGTATATTAAAGAGACTGGGAGTGATTATAGAATCCCAAACCGCCATCCAGTGTTAGAAACCAGTAATAGACAAATTTTAGTAACACTATTAGTAATTGTGTGGACACTTGTCCCTTTGGGTCTAAAATTTACATTTTGTATATATCTTGAATTCTTTTCATTTTAAAGTCCTGACCAGAAGAATACTAGGTTCAGGACCAAATAAATCATACAGAAAATTATTAATTGTACAAATTTATCCCAGGTGTTATTTCCTTTAATTATAGACCTTAATACTTGTTTTTATAGATGTGTATTATTGTTAAAATACCATCACACCACACTTGCATATCCCTAGACAATAGACGTAGCTATCATTCATACTAGTCAAGAATAAGTCTGCTTGAGGCCATAAGGTGGTAGCAGCAAGGCACCCTGATAACTCAACCCTAATTTTGTTAGCATCAGGGACCTTCACAGCTGGCCTCATTCAGTACAATAAGGAAACATATCAACAACATTTCATAACATCAAAATCCACCACAGTATACATGCTTTGAAGGCCAGCATGTGACAACACCTCGACATTTGATACTTTATCTTTCCACTAAATGCCGACGATGTGGCGTAGACACCGTAGATAAAAGGTATTGAGCCTTCTTTCTTGCTTAGCATAGGTCGTTATATAGGCGTTATATACCGCAGCTTTGGTCTTCATTGTGAGTTTGGAGTTTCCTCAGACACGCGATGTGAGGCGGGCAAAGGAAGCTGCAGCTTTGCCAATGCGGCAAAGTTAATAGCGTAGTTAATAGCAATGTTCAGAATTCACGTGTTCGTATAGAGGAGACCTGATAATCCGGCAGTAAATAATGTACAAATTTTGACGAGAAACTAATGACTTCGCTATACGAGCTTCATTCACTAGCACGAGTGATTCTGTCTACTGCAAGTTGGAGAATGAAAAGAAAGTTTCAAACTCTGGTTAATATCTATTACCAGACAAAGATGTGCGCTATTTCCGAAAACTACGCAATAGCCTCCCCTTTCCGTCTTAACACTTACGGTAACTCCAAGAGGCTGTCGTAAACTGCCACTTTGCGCCTCTGACACCTCTGTCTAAGAAACGGCCGTAGCGCTACGTGTCAGATGCAAATTTAGACAACTTGTCTGCAATGCAGGGGCAGTTTTCGCACCTACCGCCAAAATGACCATTCTGAGCGAATGTGTGATGGCACCTTCTCCACCCTGACACTGAGAATCTACCGAGGGAACTACATGTCAGATGCAAAATACCAGACAAATGTCTGAATACTGCGCTGGGGAGGTGTCAGGATTCACGCCTCACCTCAGCGCTCACCGAGAAACTACGTTTTGACAGGTGAGAATGCAGGCGATATGTCGGCCCTATGTCTGAGAATAGCCAAATATTCACAGTTATTTCGTCAATCTGCAGCGATTGAAAGAATGCATTCTCACGCCAAATCGTCTGGTCCACGGGACTGACGCGTTACGTAAGAAGTTACTCGTTTAATCAGCACTGATATGCGTTTCTAAATGAGAAACGAAACTGGCGAAAGTGAGAATGGGAAAAAAATTATTTCTCGCAAGCGAACGAATGCGAAAAATACAGGAAAAAAATAAGGAGTGATAATAAATAGAGGATACGGGTGAAAGAAAAAGAAGAGGATATCGGCAATTTACGACCAATAAACTCTCTGTGACATACCTTAAGTCGAGTTATTGGCCTTACAAGCTGATGACTGAACTCCTCGAACGTCTCTCTCTTTGCTTTAATTTGGACGACCTCAGACCTCGTGTACTTAACTTTTCTTCTCACTATACTCGTCATTCAAAACACCACGTTCAGTTACTCTCATACATTTTCTGTCTCTTGTCTTGTTAGTAAACTCAGGCAGACTACTTCTGTCCTCCCCCAGATTTTCTTCCCACTTATGTTGCTATATTTCTCATGTCCCTTTGCTTACAAACTTGTCTTTCCATTATGATTTTAAATCAAATGTTATGCTTCTTTAGATATAAACACAACTTCATAGTTTAAGAACCAGACAAGTGCTAAGAGATGCGAAGAAGTACTAGCGATGGATAAGACACATACTGAGAAAACCTGTTGATAGCATTACAAGGCAGTCTTTGTTCTGGACGCCGCTCCCATAGTGAGAGACGATCAAGCGAGACAGAAAAACACACGGAGAAGAGAACTTGAGACTGAAATAAAAGGGAAAAAGCAATCATGGAAGGACCTTGAGTGGACGGCACAGGAAAGGAGGACTTGACATGTTGAAAGCCAATGCTACTCAGTGAGATAAAGCGTAATGAATGAACCAACCTCAATAGTTTATTTTTTGGTTTGTCATTGCATCATTTTTACCTCTACATTTGTCGGACGAGACCTCTCTCGTAGGTATTTAAAAGCGTTGTATCCACAGGAGTTAAGGTACTTTTTTCCGCGTTTCCAGTGATCACCGACGAGCTAGCGTAGTAACATTTACTTTATTCGTAAACTTCATAAAATATACACGAGATCTTTTTGTTTTTGTTATTCTTTGAATACGACATGTTACTCTCTATATTTAAAGAGTTTAATTGAACTGCTATTTAAATTTCAGCACTTCATAATAATTATGCCTCTAAATGATTAAAGACTATTAATTTTTAATTCACTTTCAATTGATGTATTGTTTGTACTTTTATTATTGTCTAGTTTTCATTGACAGTGTACAGCAGGGATCTGCTACCAGTCCATCTTGATCTACCTGTAGATCTCAAAAAAGCATATGGTAGACCTCAAGGTGAAGGAGACGAAAGAATGTTTAAGCTAACTACGACATAACTTAGGAACGAAAAGAGAATTAATGAAGAAGATCAAAATTAGAAGCTAAAATATTTTGGCCTTGTTGAAGACCATGGTGTAAGCAAGGGTTAAAGGCAAATGTGCAAAAAGAAGACATTGCTATAAATGGGAAGAAAACATCGAGAGATGGACAGGAAAAAGTCTTTCAGATGCACCATGAAGGTAAGAGATAGAAGGTGTTGAAGATCTACTGTAGCAATCCATTGTTGTGGAGATGGCAGCTGATGATAACATATCAGACTAGCACTGTCCCACAGGCACTTTTAAAAGCGCCAAATTCCTCAGGTTTAAAGCTAACTTCCCCATATTCTCAGTGAAAACCCGCATGTTAACTTATTTGTTTGTGACCTGTATAAGAGAAAGTTATTATTTCTTTGAATTGAAGTTAACATTCGGTGAAATATTTAGTTTGTTTCCTCACTGTCGTGAAGTCGTCTGATTCACAACAAGTTATTCTAAGTAATTCTAACCAAACCGCGCGCCATACTTTGTAAGAACTGCTTGATATACGGACCAATCAGAGGGTACCTTTATGCCTTGTTTACTAAAGCATTGTACAGTCAAAATGGCCAGGACTAATCTGTGCAAACGAGTGGAGGATGACAATTAATTACAGACTTAGGAAAGAAGTACTACCTGGAAGAGGTCACAAATACGATATTGGAGATGTTGCTCTACACGTCTGTGCAGAGACTTTTACAACCAGTAGTATATTAAAGAGATAAATCTCTGGTTGAATGCATCGAAGCCTCAGTTTAGTCCATAATTTTGCTGTTTTGACGAAAATCGCTCCAGGAATAACGTAGATAAATAAAATCTTAGTTTTCCTGATTTGTACACATAGACAGATCTTACATACATTTTTGGAACGCAAAATACTAGTGAGCAGGAAACCCCCTCGGGCGTCCGACCTTGGTCTATAGAGTGTGTTCTAAACGGAAATAGGCCAGTCATATTTTGAAAATTACAGCGAGCGCAAAAAGTGTTAGTAAATAGTGCCTTTGCCTTTTGTAACTGAGAGCAGACCATTACAACCATTAACAGCTCGACTGTATGTGCCTGAGGGTAAGAAAGAATATATATATATATATATATATATATATATATATATATATATATATTATATATAATATATATATATATATATATAAATATATATATATATATATATATATATATGTATTTCTATGATTATTTCACTTGTGCGTTGGGAAGTGTGTAGATGAACCATTGTGAAATTTCTGGAGGCAAAACACTGATTATATTCAAATAATTGAGAATGGTGGTAAAAGTGTGTCTGTAAGGTTTTGTGAATGGACCACACACACCAGAACTTTAAGGAAGAATGAAAGCTTGTAGTATTTTATACAAGACTTAATCATAGATATGAGGTTATATCCTGTAAACCGAACTACACATAATAAAGTCATCCACTACTGAGGGAACTCCTGATGCAAGTGCCTTTTGAGTTCAGAGGGCCAATCAGCTAGTACCTACTGCCTGGAGGAAGATCATTAACTTTACTCCCAGGACCAAAGTGGAACCAGCTTCATTCTACAGATGAGTGAAAAACAAGGCCACTGTAGAGTATGCCAGTCACTCCAAGATTATAGACAGTAATCAAATGATGACCCATGTTGGGGGCATAGTTATATCCAGCGATAACTTAAAATAAAAGGACAGTGAAAGAACAGTAATATAAAGATATAGCCTATATATTCTACTAGAGTGATGTCAATCCAGTGATAACCTCCTACGAATTTAGAGACCTTTGAAAAATTTTGTTGAACAATTTTCAAGTGCATATTTATTTAATTTTGTAATTGAAGTTTGTTTTTCGTTAAAGATTTTCATGCAGAAAATAAGAACTGTAAAAATAAATTGTAAAAATTTACCAGCAGACTTACTAAATTATTTAAGTTGAGTTCAAGTTCTTGTTGGTAGATAATTTAGTTAATACCCCTAGCAGAGTCAATAATAATAATAATAATAAAAATATAATCATAGGAGGATCTTGAGAGGGATCTAGGAACATATAATATCATCATACCTAGAAACTTATACAGCTTGATCCTACCTTTGATGTCGATACACCCTTATTCTTTTCAGAAAAGGGGGTATTTCTTATAAGACCAGTCTCTTATCTGGCACTATCGTGGTATCACCTGATACAACTTTTTGTCCAGGATATCTTATAATTTAAATAACAACACTGGCTAACAAAAAAAAATAATTTTTCTCTAACATTTCTATGTTTTTCTGGTCAATTTTAATGCGCTGTTTTTAAATCTGCAAACCGTTTTTCTCTATCAGGTCGGGATCTCTAGAAATACGCAATTGAAGTTTTTTAACAACGCGTACAGTATTACAACATCATTCGTACAAGAAGTATAACAGTTATGTAGGCTTGAATTTCTCTGCAGTCGACTTTCGTCGGTGAATGGCATGTGGTACATCGCGATGAAGCATCCAACAATAATCGGCAAGCATGGTCACACTCCACCGTCCTTGATAACGTGACTCCATTACGGCGATATCTTGATGGAATCGTTCTCCATGTTCATCGCTGACTTCGCCAAGGTTGTCGGGGAAAAAGTCAAGATACGAATCGAGCAAATGGATTTTGAGGGACATGTTACAGCCCATAATTCTGTATGCATCTATGCACTGCTAACAGTATGCACATAGTCGACAGATTTGTGATTTCCCAGAAAGTTATCGACGATCGATTTGAATGCCATCCATGCGCGAAGTTCACTACCATGTAACAAGTTCTCGAATTGTTTGTCTGCAATAACTTTCCTAATTTGAGGTCCTACAAAGATACCTTCCTTTGTCTTTGCATCGCTAACTTGCTGAAACTTTTCTCGAAGATAAGTGAAAGCGTTGCTCGTTTTATCTAACGCTTTTACGAAATTCTTCATGAGAACCAACTTTACATGTAACGGTGGTAAAATGATGCTGTCTTTGTTAACTAATGGCTCGTGTATTACATTTTTATGCCCGAGCTACATACGATCCCTGATAGGCCACACCTTTCTTGCATAATGTTCCTGTCTGTTGCGGCTGTCCCATTCACATAGGAAGCAACACAATTTAGTATACCCAGTCTGCATGCCCGTGAGAATTGCAATGACCTTTAGGTCTCCACAAATCCGCCATTGGTAGTCATTGTACTTTATTTTTGCCAAAAGTATAACCATATTGTCATAAGTTTCTTTCATGTGAACAGAGTAGGCGACTGGAGTTGATGAAAATAAATTTCCGTTATGCAATAACACGGCTTTCAGACTAGTCTGGGAAGAGTCGATGAAAAGTCGCCATTCGTTGACTATGTGCTCATGACCGAGGTGCACCATTAGACCGTTTACATCTTTCCAATAGCAAATGTCATCATCCATCTCAAAGTATTGAACAAGTTCTCTGTGTCTATTACGAAATTTAGATATCGGAGTATTGGGCGCTAAAAGATTCCATTCTTTGAGTCGCGAACCGAGTAATTCCGCTTGATAAGAGCGAGATCACGTATTAGATCTGAAAGTTCTGAATGGTTAATTAAGTGAACACCATCATTCACCGGTATATAATCCAAGTCAGAATTAGTTTCAAAAGCAGGTAAACTATCACTCTCTGATGGTTCATTCACCTCCAACGGATATTGTTCTGGTGGAACTGGGATCGGACACGTGATTGGATCATGAGGCACTGGTTTCGAAACCGATTCAATATTTGGATAAACCACAGACTTTCTAGTTTTAAAAGTGAAACCATGGATATTTGTCAAGCAGAAGTAACAATCAGTAGCGTGATTTGTCGGTTCACGCCATATTACTGGCACTCCAAAAGGCATCGACTTATGCTTCGGCGATTTTCGTAACCAACCTGCCAATGTATTTGCACAAGTCGAACAAACTGCATTTGGCTTCCAAGATTTATTTGCATCATCAACTTTCGATTCGAAATAAAGTTCATATGCTTTCTTTAGTAATGGTGTAAAGTTTTTCTGGTGAACACGATCGGTAAAATATCCGCACACGTAACAGAACAGATCAGCCGAATTTCTACAACTTCTAGAAGCCATATTTCGCTCATAATTATTTCAAAATACAGTAACTATTTGAAAAATAGCGTAACATATGTCATGCATCTTTTAGCAGTATAAAAAGTAGAATTATTTTGCATTTTATTACTTTTTAATAAGTTATATAGTAAAAATGAAACGGAGCAAATAACGGTTTCCCAAAAATATATTTATTCACAAATATCTTAAAAACCCGATGTGATAGAGATAAACGGATTTCAGATTTGAAATCAGCGCAAGAAACTGACCTACGAACACTTATTCTTTTATAAGAAAATAAAATGTTGTTTGTCAGTGTAATCAACCCTCTCGTGACACTGGGGTCTCAGTCCTGGGATTCATTTACTACCCAGGGGTCTTTTCTTTGAGACATTTAGACTTATAGTATCATTTATTACATCATTTGAGTTAGGAGTATTGAAATATTTTAAATAAAAACCATAATTGTGAAGAAGTAACATGTAACGGCACGAAAATAATGTGCCTGTATGATTCAGGATTGGAATTTGACTCAGTCGTGAGTGCATCCTTAGTGCACCCTGATCAATACACCACAGAAAAAGTGGAGATACAAGGGGCATTAAAAGGAACAGCCACCATGACACTTCCCATAGCAAGAATCAATGTCAGGACTCGCTACGTGTAAGGGGTGATAAGTGCAGCAGTGTGTAATGATCCTAGTTACCCGCTTGTAATAGGGAGGAGATATGTCTTCCTAGGCAACCCAATAAAACCTGTGATCATGGCAACACGCCAGACCAGGTCAAGCCCTAATGTGGTAAGTTGGGATTATATAAATATTTATAGGGGACTTAGTGTACTGACTGAGATCAGCTGTGAAGGTATTTGTATCTAATAGGTGTAGTGTGTTACAGATGACCTTACTTTGCTACCACATTTAGACCTCAATCAGACTTATTCTGGGCTATTGTGATGACTACGTTGAATGTCTAGGGTTATGATATTGATGAAGTGTAAGTTCACAACAACAACAACAGACAAATAAACACTTTATTTAAGATTCACAACACTTTACAACACTATGACAAGCACATACATATAACACTCTAGAAGACTAGCTTAAGTAAGTCAAGTGTTAACTTTTAAAGTATGTATTAATTTCTTTCAAGAATAGATATCCTGATCCAACTACAGAGTGAATCAGGAATCACAATCAAATGTAAACCCAATGTCTATGTACAAAAATTATACAAAGGATCTTTGTCCTGACATAGAATATTATTACAATATGTGTGTAGTGTTATGCTCTGGTATTAAGAGATAATACTGGCTTTTGAAGCTATGTTGTTGTTTGTCATCACGACTTCATGTGTTTGTTAATGGTGGAAATAATCTTGAAGGGTTCACAGTTCTTTTTATTTGTAACACAATAACTGTCCCTCTTGCTTTAGTATTACAGTCATGTTACTAAATGGCAATCCCATATATGCCAATGCAGTTATACTCCTCTCTGACAAGCTTTTACATGGTGGAGCAATATCTAGGCTTTGCCTTCTGTTTGCTACTGAACCAGACACATACAGACACAATTTATCAATTCATATTCAATTTTCATATAATATATATATAGATATATAGGAAATATGTCTAGTCTTACCACAATTCAAGGAAATATACACAAGTACGTTGACTGGCGATGAATTCTGGCACAATTTTGATCTGCCTTATCCCAGGCTTTTATTTAGAAAAATATTAGCTTGCTCTCAACGCACTGGCTTCTCATAAAGTTTATTTTCAAAACTGGCCCTGAACTGACGCTTCTATTTGACTATATCGAACGCTCTAACCAATGAGACCATGTTTACAAGAGCCTTTGAAAAAACTTTACCCATCCTACCGTAACCATTAACAACCAACTAGTATTTGCAGTCCGACTAATCAGGTTTCGCCTTACATATTTGATGCGTGATGCCATATGATGATGGATGGTATCCGCATGTCTGGTTTTGTGTGGTGTGCAGATGTGTTCAGTCAAAACAATGTTCATACAAAAATAACAGGGCAATCCACATAGGACGTCAGTAAACTCACGACGTATAAAGTCAATGATTCTTTTAACAGCCGTTGACGTTTTTCTTCATTATTTATTGTGGACGCCACAGTGACAAAATGGTTACGCGAATATGTAGACACATCAAACAGTCATTATCACAGCAACATTCAATACAGCAATAGACGGTAGACAGCATTACAATGATGAGTCAGATGCATGTTATATTTCAAAGTGCTGTAAATGTAGTCAGGTGAAAAACTCCATCCCTTTCTATAACAGCCAGGAGATAACCAGATGTATGAGATCAGTTCACTCTCCTTAGTTTGACTTCAGCAAGACAGACACGTCTGCCGAAGTATAAATAATGTCCTCAAAAATATCCTCTAGATAATAAAGGTTTTTCAAACCTAGTTCATTTAACAAAGTAGCAAGTAATGGTCCTTGGAACCTGCATCAACCGATGCAGCACAATACAGCGACATGTGAGCTAGGAAAACATCTCGTGACGACGACTTTCGAAGACAGGCTATGAACCAGAAATCGTTCACGACCAAAAATCGATAGAGTTAATGAAAATGTTAATTTACCTTGCCTTCCGGAAATACACAGAAATATTATGCCTCCCGGCATGTGCAAATACACTAGAGGTATTATCTCGAATAAACGAAATATCCATAAGAGGACTCTCACATTCCTGACAGAACAAAAAATAGCGGAGATCCCCTCTTCAACGAGGCATCTCTTTCGCCATTCCAAATCGCTCACTCCACTAGTGGTGGGCGGAAACCGATCGACCAAGAAGCAAGACAAGTCATGCGCAGTCCAGCGCAAAATGACCACAGCTCAAAGTTAACTGCATTCGATACCAACGCGAGAAGACAAATGCTTACCGAGAAAAGTGACTATAAATTTCAAGCAGTTGTTGCCCTTGCGTTATAAAATAGATATTGTAATAAAATGATGTTGCGAGAATTTATCACGCAACAATAATTCTACAGCCAATCAAATCGTATCTAACTTGTTGGCCTCATTCCCCTAAAGCAGTGTTGTTCAAACAGCCATTATGAGCAAATATGATCTTGTGCTGTCAGACAACCTCACTATAGTATTTTGGCTATAATTTATTAAGTACTAGACCATTTGCGTAACACATAACATATTCTTTGTCAGCAAGTCTTAAGGTACAAGAATATATAAGTTTAATGGGGTTAAGTGGCTTCGTTCAAAATATGTATTATTCTAGGATAGTCGTGTATTTGTTTTTTTTATTTTTCAAACCGCCACCTGTCCTGCCTTTTCGACTGTTCTGTCAGTATAAAGTCAGGATTTCAGACGTAAAACAGTATTGTGTCATGTTTCCTAATAAGCATTCAACATGTTTTTTAAAACCTTACCTCGTATCGTTAGTGTTTTTTATCACTGTCTATTTGAAAAAAATCAGGCCTGCATGCCTTTCGCGTTCACTTTTTAATCGCGAGACGACGTGGGATTGGCATTCCTCCGTGCATCTCTCTCTCTCTCTCTCTCTCTCTCTCTCTCTCTGTGCTAAGCCCGTCTGTCTTTTAGGTTAACGTAGTGTACATAATGACATTAATGTAATATTATATCTAGGTCATTAAGCAGTGTGTCTATCAAGGTCGTCCAAGAAATACAGTACCAGTTTTATTTTTAGAAACGCGTGTAGTTTATGCAGACGAAGTAGAAAAAGGGGATCTCGGGTTCAGTCATTATGGCGTTCTACAACGCAGGTGTACGCTATTGGGAAAAGCACTGGTCTTTTACCATTCTTCTTTCCTTCTATTAAATTACTTCGTTAGGCTTTACATTTATTTTCTCATTTATATATGTGGATTAGAATTTTTCACGACAAATTCTCCCCACTTAAAACAGACATCATATGTCAGTCCATAATTTTATATACACCTAGATAAATGCATTACTATTCCTGGTGATCATTGTGATTCTCATTACACGGATGGCGGCTTAGAAAATCTGCCCCCAGGTTGGTTTTTCCAGAAATATATTCTATGCTGAACTGAAATGGCTGCAAAAGCAATGACCATCAGAGTAACCTCGTATTTTCATGCCTAGCCTGCGCTAGAAAAGCCAGGGGTTTGTGGTCCGTTTGTAACTTGAATGCCTTCCCATACAGATACATATTGAATTTCTTAATCGCCCATATTACTGCAAGACATTCTTTTTCGCTAGTTGAATAATTTTTTTCAGCTTTATTCAACTTTCTGCTAGCATATGCCACTGGGGTTAATTCCCCATCCAGTGAATCTGACTTCTGTAACAGGGTAGCTCCCAAACCGATATTACTTGCATCCGTTCTCACAATGAATTCTTGACCTAAGTCAGGTAATTTCAAAATAGGTTTGCTGGTGAGCTTCTCCTTCAATTCTTGGTAGGCTAATTCACACTGTGCTGTCCAGGTAATTCGATCTGGATTTCCCTTGCGTGTCAAATCAGTTAACGGTGCACATATGGAATTAAAGTTTTTGATATACTTTTGGTAGAAACCACATAATGAGACAAAAGATCTCACGTCTTTCTTTGTTTGTGGCCTTGGGGCTTTTCTTAGTTTCTCCAAGTTCTTGGGGTCAGGAGTCATGTTTCCCTGATGGACTGTGTGTCCCAAGAATTCTAATTCTTTACATCCAACGCAACATTTGGTTGGTCGGGCTGTCAAATTCGCTTCTATAAGTCGATTAAACAACATGTTCAGAGAGTCAATGTGTTCCTCAAATGTTTCTGTCGCTATAAGGATATCATCCATGAAGTTTGTGATGCATGGATTATTCAGAGGATCCAACAATTTTCTCATCATTCTAGAGAAGACACTAGGCGCATTCTTCAATCCAAATGGCAATCTGTTAAATTCATAGTGTCCCTATGAGGTACTAAAAGCTAGATAAGGTCTAACCTCAGGCTTTACTGGAATCTGATAGTATCCTTTGCTCAGATCCACTTTTGAGAAATATTTAGCTTTATTTAGCCTGGCAAACAACTGATTTGTATCCGGCAATGGATCCACCTGACCTTCTGTGATAGCATTCAGTCTCCTGTAATCTATACAGAGTCTATGTTCTCCGGAGGGTTTTCTTAAGAGCACCACACTGGAACTATACGAAGATTCACTGTGTGAAATAATTCCTTCCTTCAACAAATAGTCTATCTCTTCTTTCAAGGCTTTCTCCTTAGCGAAAGGAATCGAATATGCCTTCATACATACAGGTGTGGGGTCTATAAGTTTCATATCATATTCCAATAAGTTTGTATGCCCCGGACGGTCCGTTAACACCTCTGTATGATCATCTAGAACCTGTTGCACTCTCTACTTCTGATCTTTCGTTAAGTGTGTACTGATTTTCACCTGTGCAGCTGTCTCACAGGGGTGTAATGGATATTCAAATGATGAAAGTGGTTCCTTTTTCATCTCCATTGCAATAGACAAGGTCAGCAAATGTGTCTCTTCCTGATTTTCTCTTTCCAAATATTTCTTCAAGAGATTCACATAATAGATTTTTTTCTTTCCCCTTCTTATCTATCTTATAATTTGTTCTAGACACCTTCTCTAGAACTGTATATGGACCTTGCCATCCAATTTGCAACTTATTCTGACTACCGGGTAGAAGAAGCAGTACCTTCTCTCCCACAGCCAATTCTCTGTCTTTAGCTTTCTTGTTGTAATAGGCAGCATGTTTTTTCTGGCTTGTCTCAATTTTTCATTGGCAAGTTTCCAGCCAGTTTTTAAACGAGTGGTCAGCTCATTCACATATTGGTATGAAGATGTAATATTTTCCTCTGCCTTTTCATCAGTCCACGTTCTTAACAGAGCTTCGAGTGGACCTTTTATTGGCCTTCCAAATAATAATGTTGCCGGGGCCATACCGGTTGAACTATGGGGTACCTCCCGATGAGCAGAGAGGGCGGCGTGAAGGTACTGGTCCCATGTATCTGGTTTTTCATGTGTCAACTTTCTTAGGATCGACATTAATGTATCATTAAATCTTTCCACTTGGCCGTTTCCTTGGGGATGGTACAGGCTACAATGGAAGTGTTTGGCTTGAAATACCCTGAAAACTTCTTCGGTTAGTTTTCCCTTGAACTGAGAGCCATTATCAGTCAAGATTTGGTTGGGAAAGCCTAACCTTGTGAAAATTGTGAGCAATGCCTCTGCCACATGTTTTGAATCAATTGATGACAGGGCTACCGCCTCTCCCACATAGAACAGGTGTCCACCAGAGTCAGAATGTAGCTGTTCCTCCTCTTGGTTCGAGTGAGAGGTCCCACAATGTCCACTGCAACTCTCTCAAAAGGTGTTCCCACTATGGGCATTTCCCCTAGAGTTGCTGGTGCAGTCCAATGCTTAGGTGCTACTCGTTGGCACTCTGGACAGGATTTTACATATCTTTTGATATCTTCAGTTATTCCTGGCCAGAAATAGTGACAAGCTATCCGCTGTCCTGTTGCGCTGATCCCCATATGACCACTGAAGGGAATCGCATGCCCTAGGTCCAACACTTTAGTCCTATATGAAGTGGGAAGGACCAGCTGTCAGTGACCATTGGATTCAGATCTAGCCTTCCTATAGATCAACTTGTTCTTCATATAAAATTCTCCCTTGCCTGGAGGTGTATGACATTTGGGCAATTTCTTGAAACACGGCTTGAGTGTTTTGTCCTCCGCCTGTGCCTTCCTCATCTCATCTGGATGAGTATTTATTGGATTATCCTCCTCCTTTTTAGACTGTGATCTGGTCTGCACTGTTGCTAATATCACAGGTCTCTTGGGATTCCCCAAGAAGACATATCTACACCCCAATATCAGAGGGTAGATTGGCTCATTTATCACTGCTGCTTTTATGATTCCTTCCACATATCGCGTTTTCACATTTATCCGGGCGACGGGAAGTGTCATGGTCGCTACGTCCTTGGTTGCAGTTTGAATCTCCACTGTTTCTGTGGTGTATTGATCTGCCTGCACGAGGTGAGAACTCACAACTAAATCATAATCTAGACCTGTATCATATAAGCACCTTATGGTGACTCCATTACAGATGACATCTTCACACACTGGGGGGTGGTACGGTTCCTGTAGTTCCGCAGGTTTGACCTTTTTTCCCTTCTTTCCAGATGTCATAGCAGCACAAAGAGGAGTTTTCCTTCTACAATTTTCGGTGGTATAAAATTTTCCGGTGGTATGATTGTCCATCCGACAATTCCTTACACCACTTCCTTCTTCTTCTTTTTTGAAAGATTTTATTTCATCATATTTCCTTTCATCGAATTGTGGGGTTTTTTTTTTTATTTTCATACCGTGGCCTATCAAACTGGTGCTTACCTTTGTTCTGATCTCTATGATCAAATTTATTAAAGTTTTGTGGTGCCTTAAAATTGTCTACCTGTTTCTTTTTATTACCTGTTACCTCTGCTTGAGCTGCCTGATATCTTTCAGCAACATTTAGTAACTCACCCAGCCTCTCTGCACCTTGTTCCATGAGAAACTTTCTCAGGTCTGGAGCCATGGACTCTCTTAGTTGTTCTATAAGGATCATTTCCTTAAGATCTTGGGTTTTCCCCAGAGAAGTCCATTTCTCCAAGTATGTTTCTAACCGTGCAGAGAACTGGTGATATGTTTCACCTGACAGTAGTTTAGCATTCCTAAATTTTTTTTCTATAAAATTCTCCATTCTTTTCATATCTTAACAAAAGAGCCTGCTTTAACATGTCATAATTTTCTTGGTCATCTCTGCTCATCTTGGCAAAAACTTCATAAGCTGTACCACGAAGCCCTTGAGATAACTTTAAGCTCCACCTTTCTCTCTCTAACCCATACGTGGTAGCTAATAGTTCATATCTATTTAGATAGCTCTCGATATCATCGTCTTTCTCAACAAAATGATCTAGATGAAAATTCATAGCTGAGGTTGAGGCTCCCTGACTAGCCGTAGCATCGGAGGTAAAGGGACTGGCACCATTTTCAGGAGCATGGCCTTGAAATTCGAATTCCCTTAGTCGTAACTCGTGCTCCCTTTGTAATCTCTTCTCCTCCTTTTCTGCTTCCCTCTCTGCAGCCTGTCTCCTTTCTTCTCTTTCTGTAGTTTGCCTTCTTTCCTCTCTTTCTGCCTCCAATTGTAACTTCTTAGCCTCAGCCTCCAATTGTAACTTCTTAGCCTCAGCCTCCAATGCTTTAGCCTCTTTGTCAGCCTCAATCTGCAACCTCTTAATTTCTTTATCTGCCTCTATTCTCTTATCTTCGGCCAATCTATCAGATTCTAATTTTCTTTCAGCCTCTTTTTCTAATCTTTCCGATTCTAATTTTCTTTCTCCTTCAAATTTTCTTTCTTCACGTTCAATATATTTGTCACATTCAGTAGTGACATAAGCAATCATAACTTGCCCGTCCATTCCTAACTCTTTAGCAGCCTGCATAGCAGCAGATCGAAATTTTGCCAGGTCCGCCATTTTCTAACAGGCAAATGTATACAATATTTAACTAAACAATTTTATCAATTACTAATTAACTAAGGACAACCACAAGCACTGAAAGCTCAACCTTATTTTTCTATCCAAGAATACCTTTTTAATTTTTATTATTTCCAGAAGTGAATTACTCCCAATATATATGCTAGGAGAAGGTTCAATATCCCGGGAGCGAGCCTCCAATATATGTGGTAAGTTGGGATTATATAAATATTTATAGGGGACTTAGTGTACTGACTGAGATCAGCTGTGAAGGTATCTGTATCTAATAGGTGTAGTGTGTTACAGATGACCTTACTTTGCTACCACATTTAGACCTCAATCAGACTTATTCTGGGCTATTGTGATGACTACGTTGAATGTCTAGGGTTATGATATTGATGAAGTGTAAGTTCACAACAACAACAACAGACAAATAAACACTTTATTTAAGATTCACAACACTTTACAACACTATGACAAGCACATACATATAACACTCTAGAAGACTAGCTTAAGTAAGTCAAGTGTTAACTTTTAAAGTATGTATTAATTTCTTTCAAGAATAGATATCCTGATCCAACTACAGAGTGAATCAGGAATCACAATCAAATGTAAACCCAATGTCTATGTACAAAAATTATACAAAGGATCTTTGTCCTGACATAGAATATTATTACAATATGTGTGTAGTGTTATGCTCTGGTATTAAGAGATAATACTGGCTTTTGAAGCTATGTTGTTGTTTGTCATCACGACTTCATGTGTTTGTTAATGGTGGAAATAATCTTGAAGGGTTCACAGTTCTTTTTATTTGTAACACAATAACTGTCCCTCTTGCTTTAGTATTACAGTCAATTTTTTTTTTCGTACGCCCGCTAATACTCGAGGCGAAATCTCAGGTTATTATTTTTTTTAATGTCTAACCTGACACTGATTTTTACGCGAGTATCCTATTTTCTTGTACAGAGACAAGTGTCCCTCGCCATTCAGGCATATACTTGCCGTTTTCGGAGGTACCCATTAGAGCTGGGTCGGCTCAGGAGCCGCCAGTCCCTGGTCGACGACACTCCTTCAAATGTCCTCGCCAGGTCTCGAGTTAATCCAGTCCAAATCCCGGTCGACGAAAAATCCTCAAATGCCGTCGCCCGGGTTTGATCCTGAATCACCCGGTCGCCAGAGCGGTGTTGTAACCACTACGCTAGCGCAGCTCCCCAGTCAATTTTTAAAGGTGGGTTATACAATGGTGAGCTGCTCTGGCTGACGAATTCTTAACTTATGAGTCGGCGGCAGGAAAACTGTCTCCTCTGCTCGCTTGCTTCTCAGTTATCTGGAAATACACCACTGGTCAATATCTTGGACAAGGAGTCTGCTGCCAGCCCTCTGGATCCAGCAAAACTCAGACCAGGTGCTGCTCTAATACTTCAGTACCACGGTCCCTGAAATAAGAAGGTTGTACCTCCTTCTTCAGAACTAATATATAATATCTATTTCCACACTGAAGTACAGGACATTACAAACACAGAGTTCAGCGCTGTATGCCAACTACTAGTTTCTCATGTGACAATATACCAGTATTCCTCTCCCTAATGGTTACAACGCCTCTGCAATTCCAGCTGTACTTCCTTCTATACAATAAGATAGGTGTCATGTTACTAAATGGCAATCCCATATATGCCAATGCAGTTATACTCCTCTCTGACAAGCTTTTACATGGTGGAGCAATATCTAGGCTTTGCCTTCTGTTTGCTACTGAACCAGACACATACAGACACAATTTATCAATTCATATTCAATTTTCATATAATATATATATATAGATATATAGGAAATATGTCTAGTCTTACCACAATTCAAGGAAATATACACAAGTACGTTGACTGGCGATGAATTCTGGCACAATTTTGATCTGCCTTATCCCAGGCTTTTATTTAGAAAAATATTAGCTTGCTCTCAACGCACTGGCTTCTCATAAAGTTTATTTTCAAAACTGGCCCTGAGCTGACGCTTCTATTTGACTATATCGAACGCTCTAACCAATGAGACCATGTTTACAAGAGCCTTTGAAAAAACTTTACCCATCCTACCGTAACCATTAACAACCAACTAGTATTTGCAGTCCGACTAATCAGGTTTCGCCTTACATATTTCTACAGCCAATCAAATCGTATCTAACTTGTTGGCCTCATTCCCCTAAAGCAGTGTTGTTCAAACAGCCATTATGAGCAAATATGATCTTGTGCTGTCAGACAACCTCACTATAGTATTTTGGCTATAATTTATTTATTAAGTACTAGACCATTTGCGTAACACATAACATATTCTTTGTCAGCAAGTCTTAAGGTACAAGAATATATAAGTTTAATGGGGTTAAGTGGCTTCGTTCAAAATATGTATTATTCTAGGATAGTCGTGTATTTGTTTTTTTTTATTTTTCAAACCGCCACCTGTCCTGCCTTTTCGACTGTTCTGTCAGTATAAAGTCAGGATTTCAGACGTAAAACAGTATTGTGTCATGTTTCCTAATAAGCATTCAACATGTTTTTTTAAAACCTTACCTCGTATCGTTAGTGTTTTTTATCACTGTCTATTTGAAAAAAATCAGGCCTGCATGCCTTTCGCGTTCACTTTTTAATCGCGAGACGACGTGGGATTGGCATTCCTCCGTGCATCTCTCTCTCTCTCTCTCTCTCTCTCTCTCTCTCTTCTAAGCCCGTCTGTCTTTTAGGTTAACGTAGTGTATATAATGACATTAATGTAATATTATATCTAGGTCATTAAGCAGTGTGTCTATCAAGGTCGTCCAAGAAATACAGTACCAGTTTTATTTTTAGAAACGCGTGTAGTTTATGCAGACGAAGTAGAAAAAGGGGATCTCGGGTTCAGTCATTATGGCGTTCTACAACGCAGGTGTACGCTATTGGGAAAAGCACTGGTCTTTTACCATTCTTCTTTCCTTCTATTAAATTACTTCGTTAGGCTTTACATTTATTTTCTCATTTATATATGTGGATTATAATTTTTCACGACACCTAAGAAGGAGGAGGGAATTCCACTAAACATTCATCCGAGAAAGAAAGAAAAGGCCCAAACTATCACATTAAAACCTTGCTTTGGCAAGTTGCCAAACAGCAATTAACACCCCCCCCCCCCCCCCCCCCCCCCCAAAAAGAAAGAACAGTTTTATGTGAATGATGGATTGCTTTACAGGAAAGCTGGACAAGGACCCAAAATTACACTCATAACTCTGCTGATGAGATTGCAGGAAGCATATCGTGTGGCAGAGATAACAGTTACATAAAGATATGACTTAATACAAATTCCAGACAATCTGAAACCTGAAAGCAGATATGATTGTATCAAGGTAGATCTTTTGGGAGCGTAGTGTTCCTGAAGTAGATTCCGATAGTTCCTATGTTGCCTACTGCTGGTGTACAGCATTTGACAACACCTATATCTGTTTTGTCTTCGGTTGCCCATAATCTGTTTCTCCTGTGTTACGGGCTTGCTCATGAGAAACAAAATTTTTCAACAGTGTCATCATCATCATCATCGGGGGTCAGAGTGGCTAAGAGGTATGGCGTCGCCTCGAATAATAGAGGTAACGGGTTCGATTCCCACTTGAGGGAATATAATCTATGGGCATTTGTTTAGAACCAGTGGTCCCAATGATGTCATACTTCCCCTGGTCTCCTGGGTAGTGAGAACCGATGCCTAGCCTTCTTGGATAAGGGCGAACAAATAGGAGGTCCCGTGTTCAAGTTGCGCACGTTAAAAATCTCACGGCAGTTGGAAATCGTAAAGCGTAGGCTGTACGGCTGCTGCCTTGGCAAAATTTAAAAATGAGAAACCTACCCGCCACAAAAATATTTATAGAATGCATGATTCCTCTATACACATTGGGATTCTCGCCGGTGCTACGGAGTTCGAGCATTATGCTGAGATCCTCCTTGTGTGATCTAAGGGAGGAGATCGGAGCACTGATGGAGTTGTCCGTGTGCAATGAAGATAATCCTTAAAACCAAACCAAACCATCATCATCATCTTCATCAATTCATTTCATCTCCAGGTGCAGCAATGTCCATAATGTAATCTGCTTTCGAGAATTCCAGAAGACAGACATTCTTTATTTTTTCACAGACATAAGAAGATGAACAAACACTCTCTAAAAATTCGTTTCCATCAATTTACTCGGTGTATACAATTTGCCAAAATGTAATATGTACTTTGGAAGCGAGCGCTGGTTTGTTTATTGGACGCGAGTGCTGGTTTGTGAATTGGTTGAAAGTTCTGGTTTGTGTACACTGTGGGGATTGACAATTCTTCATTTTCGAAACGTGTTTACGAAGTCAGTAAGAAGGCGGAAAGATCAATGATGTGCCAGGACAAATACAGGCCGCGAGAAGCAAGATGAGATTTACATGGCGCTGCCCTTAGATGTAATGTAAAGTACTGATGATATGTGCTGCATAAGTGTGCAGACCAAGAGATGGATGATATCCTACATTTATGTTCTTGTTGAATTCTTTAACACTTCTTTTCACAAGGAACTACGTAATGAAAATAACAGTGACATCTATCTATCTATCTATCTATCTATCTATCTATCTATCTATCTATCTATCTATCTATCTATCTATCTATCTATCTATCTATCTATCTATCTATCTATCTATCTATCTATCTATCTATCTATCTATCTATCTATCTGTCTATCTATCTATCTATCTATCTATCTATCTATCTATCTATCTATCTATCTATCTATCTATCTATCTATCTGCCTGTCTATGCTGTACGCCTGACTGTGCCTGCTTGTCTATCTGTCCATCAGTGCAGCTGATGGGATGTGTGTCTATATGTCTGTATATGTCTCTCTGATTATATCTATGTCTGTCTATACGTCTGTCTATCTATATGTTTCTATATGTCTCCCTCTCCCTCACACACACACACACATATAAATATATATATATATATATATATATATATATATATATATATATATATATATATATATATATATATATACACACACACACAATACATTTATACTAGCAAAAATACCCGGCGTTTCCCGGATGCGAAACTTAATGTAACTGAACTTTTAATAGTGTCTTTCGTCTGTTAAAAAAGAGACACGACTTGATTAATTAGTGTGTCCTTAAGTAATGGTCTGGGGTACCGTTTGGTGCATTTGTTATCTTTCATTCAAGGTGAGTTGTAGCTGTTGCTGTTATATACACGTGCGAGATACCTCAAAGATACATATTCATAATTAATGAATAGTATTGTTGCTTGTCGTACAGATAGGTTGTGAGTTATTTTTTTCCCCGTCTGAGTAGAGTGGATGGTGATAGGTACGTGAGAAAGGTGTGAGAAATAGATTTCACGGGTGATAGTTTAAGGAACAAAATATGTCTATGGAATGAGTAAGTTTCTCTATTCCAGCCTACCTATACGACTATAATTTAGTACAAGACAACCTTGCCCTCCTCATACATATAAATATAAGTTTAACTACACACACACACAGCGATGTGACAACAAGGCATACACCGTGAAAAACTACGGTTAATTGGGTATGAGTCTGACCAACACACAAAGTTAAGTTTCTTTGTTGTTTATTACCATTTAAACTTGATAACACCAATATCTAAAGAAAGATCAAATAAAAAAAATCAGATTTACATACATATGAAATAGCAGAATAAATGTGCCCTCCCCCCCCATGGAGAAAAGAACCCAAAAAGTTAATAACCCAAAGGTCGAAGGTTAGCACTATGTTACAGAGTAGACAATAAAGTAAACAAGTTCCTACTATATGCTACCCAGTAAAGTAAACAAGGTTAAGCTAATCCAATGTTGGTAAATTCCCTGTAACAAAGAAAAATATTCACTCTCTCTTTCATACAGTGGCCACTCAATCACTCTTACCTACTCTTGGTGATGTCCCTTGGAAATACTATTATCCCAGAAATACATGTAATGTCAGGTTCGCTTCCCAAATTTCCCCAGTTCATCCTCTAACAAAACAAAAAACAAAACAAAGACTAGTGAGATGAACGCCGAATCTGGTGTGGGTTTTTCCTGTATGAACAAAATTGCACCGTCAATAGTTGATGCAAGAGCGTGATCTTGGGGTTCACACTTAACAGAGGAAAATACTTCCAGTATTGGGAAACATATGGTTGCTAAAAATGTTACAATTGATAAATGATGATAATCCTATCGGCTGCCTCTATGTTAGAGTGCCGATTCTGAAGCAGCGTAAATTCTGGATGCTACGCTTGAATACGACTGTCAGAAGTCGGGAATATATGTTTTTTTTGCACACCCCAGTGGGCTGATAAAATTGAAATATTTTGCTAGGTTTGGTAAATCCAGTTAACTTTATAAGTTAAAGTGTTTCACAGGTATCTTTATCAAATCTCGCTCACAAATGAAATTTGTGACGCACAAGCCAAGAAAATGAGACAACATTAACCAATCAGGAAAAAGACTGCTGGACGCCCTTGTGATCAGGTCTGCTAGGGATATAAGAAAAAAATTATGGAAAAATGCTACTCTTCCATATAGCTATATATACATGTACACAGACGGGGACAAGACGATCTCTTATCCACTCCGTCAGTCCTGATTAAATTGAAAAGGCACACTTTGTTTTATTTTATACCTACACTATCGCACGTCGCTTAAGTAGCTATTAAATTTGGTCGGCGTCTGATAGTTTAGTCGTATGATATTAAATAACACTAGTCAACAACCAAAATGTACCAGAAATGAAAATAGCTGATCTTAACTAATTTTGGTGTGATGAAAATGAAAACGACATTAAAACATGTTGATTGGCTCTAGTTTTCAAGATATATGCTACTAGTTTATTTAATGACGGTCAATTTATACATACATGACGCAACTGTTGTGGGCCATTGCATAATTTTTTTCTAATGACCAATAAAAATGTAACTAGAAGTTGATGATGCAATCCTACCTATGATTACATCACCTTTGTGTATAAATATCTTATCTGATAAAATTTTGCCATTAGTTAGTACATTTGTCCTTATCAAAAGTATCGTAGTTAGAAATGCCTAGGACATGTGTGAACAGTGCTAATAATTTCTGTTATTTATGTGGTGAGGTGACATTTCTATAACAAAAACGAAAAATAACTAAAGTGATTAAGAAGGCGTACAGTTTGTATTTTGGCTGCAGAATAGGAGATCAAGATAAGAGCTGGGCGCCACACATATGCTGCAATACATGTGCAGCACATCTTAAACTGTGGTTGACTGGCAAAAGGCAAGCTATGCCTTTTGCAGTCCCAATGATTTGGAGAGAGCCCACTGATCATCTCAACAACTGTTACTTTTGCATGGTCCTTCCAATTGGGAAAGGCATATCAAAGAAGAAAAAATGGACTCTGGAATTTCCAAACATCCCCTCTGCAATACGTCCGGTACCATATGGCGATGACCTACCAGTTCCCAAAGTGCCAGAATCATTTTCAGCTGCTTCCACTGATGAAGAAGAGGAAATTGGTGGTCCTGAACCATCAACCTCAAGCGACCCAGATTTTGAGCAAACTATATCCACTAAACCACACTTAATAACCCAAGGTGAACTGAATGATCTTGTAAGAGATCTGAATTTACCGAAGAACAAGGCGGAGCTTTTGGGTTCTAGATTGCAACAGTGGAATCTCCTGGCAGAAGATGTTACAATTTCTGTGTATAGGAACCGCCAGAAGCCGCTTATTACATTCTTTTTCAAAGAGGGTGACCTTTCTGCGTGCCACAACATTTCTGGTTTAATGGCAGCCCTCAAAATCAATTACATACCGGAAGAGTGGAGGCTTTTCATTGATTCATCCAAGACGAGTCTTAAAGCTGTTTTGTTGAATAATGGTAATGTGTTACCGTCAATTCCAGTTGGTCACGCAGTTCATATGAAAGAAACTTATGAAAACATTAAGCAGCTTTTGAAGTGTATAAATACGATCATCATCATTGGTCACTTTGCGGCGACTTAAGTGGTCGCTCTTTTCCTTGGACTACAGGGTGGATACACCAAGTACTGTTGCTTTCTCTGTGAGTGGGATTGCCGTGCACGAAGTGACCATTACATCAGAAGACATTGGCCAGTCAGGCAGTCATTGCAGCCTGGCAGTAAGAACGTTGAGAACCCAGCACTTGTCGACACCAGCAAGATTTTGTTGCCACCCTTGCACATTAAGCTGGGTCTCATGAAAAACTTTGTCAAGACAATGGAGAAAACAGATGAGGCTTTCAAATACCTCATCAGAAAATTTCCAAGACTGAGTGAAGCTAAAATAAGAGAAGAAGTATTTTTGGTCCGCAAATTCGAAAACTTCTTCACGATGACGAGTTTCCTTGCGTTTTGCATGGCAAGGAAAAAGCAGCATGGCTAGCATTTAAGTCAGTGGTGGACAATTTTCTTGGAAACAACAGATCTGATAAGTATAATGAAATTGTAGAAAATCTCCTTCTGAAGTATAAGAGTCTTGGCTGCAACATGTCTTTGAAAATTCATTTTCTGGATTCTCATCTGGATTTCTTTAGGTCAAACAGTTGAGCGGTCAGTGATGAGCATGGTGAATGATTTCACCAGGACATTGCTGCTATGGAGACAAGGTATCAAGGCAATTGTAGCCCTTCAATGCTTGCTGATTACTGTTGGACTGTGACAAGAGACACCTCATCGATTGAGTACAAGAAGCAAGCAATAAGAGAGCTCGAACAGCGACTGAATAATGACGGAATGGGTTCAAATGTGCCTTTTTAAAACATGATATGTGAACTTTAAATAATGTTTTTATTTTTTTCTATCATTTTATGTTGAAATATCAATTAATTGAGTATGTAACCACAATTTTTATAATGCTAAAGTAGAAAGACTAGCTGTTCACCCCAGAGAATTAAACAAGCATCCATTATTTGTATTACTGTAATGTAAATTCATCATTTAAAAAAAAAATCAGAGCCAATTGGTGAATTTCATTATGATATTTGAAATCAGCATGTCAAAATCAATAAGAAATGGTATTTTTAATTTCTGGTACAAATAACTTTTGAAAATTTGTTGACTAGTGTAATAGGCACTTATAATAAATACGCGCAATGAAATAAGCGTGAATTCTTTTATGTCACTATCAGTCGCGCCTAGCATATAAATCAGTCAACTAAAATAGTCTCTTCTTGTGTGAAAAAGCGTGTGGTGAAAATTAACATTATAACTGAACATCTGGTATGAAATAGCTACGCTTTATTTTATTTCACTAGTTTTACCAGCTGGAAAATCTAAGGGGATTATAATGGTAAAGCTAACACTTTTAAACACGTAAGCACTAATTTCTATTACCAAAAAATCAGAATGAAAAATCCGCACGAATGCTAATAACGCATTTAGCGAAATGGTTCTAGAACTGCGTGCTCAGACTATCCACAAATTCTGAGTGACAACTGATAGCAGGTTTAAGAAAAAACAGTTTATATATCATTATATTTCTCTGATCTATTGATGATTGTTGCGTACATATTTTGACGCACATATTACAAAAATCGATATGGCTATTTAATATGGAAAAAATATAGTCATTCATTCATTTGTGTATGAAAATGCTGTCTATGGGAAAGCTAGATAATCCATGATTGTTTTACACTTTTGATTATAGGAGTAATCGTTCTTGATATTGATTCGGCGCATGGATATGACACCCATGTCCGTACTTATTTGTTAGGACCAGAAAATATATTAATTTGCTTATTATGTTTATGGCCTGAATTCATATGTATTACATATTATTAGTACAAGTAGAATCAGTCCTATATTGTATATTTTTGATGGGTAGGCAGGACTATATTCTTGTTATGCCGCTCTAGCGGAAGTAGGAGTTGTCTTGACTAGTCGTGATGAGTTCCGAGGTACCGTTTACAATGGCGGTTACGCATTTTCCAGGGCTGGTAGATTCTTCAGTAAAAATGATTTACGAAGTGGTTTTTCTTCTGTAGGAGATTGTGTCTCTACTAGAGCTTGTGTTAGAGACTCTCCTAATGTACGGTACCATGTATGATTCGGACTCCAGGTAATTCCAGACCCTATTTTTGATCATCTCATGTCGGGTAGACCTAGCTGGAATTTTGTGCTTCGCAACGCTAGGGTCACGTTTGTATCGACAAAGATGACGGGCTTCCATACAACAATTATGTCTACGTGAAGTAACTGGATTACTGTAGAACTGTATGGAGAAACTTTAGGAAATCATTCATATGGATTTCGAATTAACTTTGGCTTATATATATACCCTCCTGTGAGCGAGTGAGCGACAACTCAAGAAGGCGGCCATGTTACATTCCTGTCATCGTATTTTTGAATCACTGTCCAAAGAACGGGGCATGTATCTTACTATTCGGACAGTGGCAAGGAGATCTCAATTTTGATAGAAACCCCTTCCATGGTTTCATAATATGATATAAATTGTGAACATAAAGCAACTTTAGTTACTTACCGATCCGCCTTCACTGACGCGCTTAGTCAGATAGGGGATGCGGCCATTATGTATCATGACATTGGAAGCTATTGATGTACTACCCATTATTTATGAATGTGTCATGACTTGGGATCTACTATGTATGCCTGCAAATTGATGTGTCAACCTGTACCCATGATTTACTCGTTATGTCCCAGTGTGTGCGTCTAAATAAACTGTGTAAACAAAGATTCCAGCAGTCTGCATTGGTGCCTTGTAGACACAAGTGAATGAGTGTTTAGATTGGTCAGAACACGAACAGTACACCATTCGCGTTAATCACACTCTACACTTCTACTCCATATATACACCATCCTGCGTCGGTTGAATTGACCAAGTTTAGGGCCTGCTTCCCCTGGAGCCTTAGAGGGAAACTACTGCTTACAGCTGCCTTTGCCTTCCCTAACTCAGGACTAGGGTGAGTTACCCATTTACAGCTGGGTAGACTGGAGCATGCCTGATCTCAACAACTCTGTACACTACAATGGACATATACAGTAGTGGCACCACAAACAACATGTTACAGTGATTGATAGTGGAGCTTTACAGAAGAAAGAGAATACACCACACTTCTTTACAGACTGACACTTTACAGTGGTTTAGAGCACTCTACAGTGTGAGAGAACTTTACAGTGGTGAGCCAGATTCCTGGGTCCAGCCTACGCAGTTTTGTTGTGTTGAGAATCACATTTTACAGTTGCAAGAACATTTGTTTGACCACATCAACACCAGTAGGACAGCTATACAATCAATGTCAGCTTGACCTGTTCTGACAAGTGTAGCAATATCTGGGTCAGCACTTGTTGACATTTGGCACAGTACAGTCAGGATTCTAAACTAGTGATTGTTTATCCTGCTGAAATAGAAGAGCAATGTTGAACTTAAAGTGCAAATTTCATCGTTGGATCTTCTTATGTGCTCAAAAAAATTGAACAGTGTAACAATTAGAAAGCAAATCTATTACTCAATAAAGTGGTAGTCTAATTTGTTAAAACTGAGCATACAGTACAATACATTACAACTGCAACACATTTCATTATATGATACACGCATTGATGATTTATATGTATTTATGTTTATATATTATTTGTTTATATGTGTGATTGTTATGTGTTTGCGGGCCTGGATGGGAGGTGACTAGAACAGGAAATACCAAGTGATATTGGTCTTGTTCTGGCGTTCTATAGGGAGCAATTTCTTAATTGAAATTTGCATGCAACATAGTTTGCAAATATTTGGTTAGTTGTGACGACTGTTTCATATTTGTATTTGTAACATTTTTCTGTTTTTTATTTTTGTTTGATTTGTTTGTATAATTGTAGGTCTCATCTTTCCTTTCATTTCAGTTCTTTACACCCTTATGTTTATACACTGTGGCGTTATTTGTCTTGTTATCTTATTGCAGTTATCATCACAGATTCTGTGATCATTTTTTTCATTTCTCCTATTTAATTTAATTTGATCTCTGCAAATGTTTTCAGATTGTCTTTTCTTGTTTGTCCTTTGTAATGTCTTTAGTTGACATATGACATAGGAGGTATAGTTGAATACACTTATATTATAGTACAGATCAGTACTTTATGATTATTATTGTTATAAAACAAAGTGTACAAGACCTTTATAAGGCTTGCCTCCCAAAGTGATTGGTATAGGAAATATTATTTTCCACAGGTACTCAAGTGATCATTGATTACATTAAGGTATACAAGACCTTTATAAGGCTTGTCTCCCACAGTATTTGAGATATACAGTTATTGTTTTCCACAGGTACTCAAGTTATCATTGGTTATATGATAAACAAAATAACCATACAGGTTTTTTCACTAAGACTAAGTCTATGATATAGACTTGTCTCCCATTAAAGTGAAATAAGGTAATTTATTTACTTTTTCAGGTTTCTGATTTAAGAAGACAAGATGTCTACATTAGATTACTTTATTGCACAAGGAAAATCTCTTGATAAGACTGGAAAAGAGTTAGAAGAATGGGCAACTGCTCAATTTGCTATTGCACTAAAATCAGAAGAGAAAAAACAAAAAGATGAGAATAAATGGAAAGCAGAAATTGAACAAAAGAAGATAGATGCTGAGAATTTCAGATTGCAGATGCAAGCTGAGGAAAGAAAAGCTGCTGCTGAGGAGAGAAAAACTGCGGCTGAGGAGAGAAAACTTCAAATAGAAGAAAAAAAATTAGAAGCTGCTGCTGCTGCTGAAGACAGAAAAGCTGCTGCTGCTGCTGAAGAGAGAAAAGCTCTGGCTGAAGAAAAAAGATTAGAAAAAGAAGCTGATGCTGCTGCTGATCTAAAGAAATTGCAGATGCAAGTGGAGGAAAGGAGATTTGATGCAGAACAGAAGAAATTAGAAGCTGCTGCTGCAGCTGAACAGAAGAAATTAGAAGCTGCTGCTGCAGCTGAACAGAAGAAATTAGAAGCTGCTGCAGAACAGAGAAGATTAGATAGAGAAGCTGAAGAGAGAAAAGCAATAAGAGAACATGAATTTGAGTTAGAGAAATTAAAATTGACAAGTATGAGTAATGTTAATCAGGCATCTAGTGGTAATGGTAAACCCTTTGTGTACAAGGTCAAGGTACCAGCGTTCAACCCTGCCAGTGATGACATAACATTTTGGCTTTCTAGATTTGAACGGGCTTGTCGAGCTCATAATGTTGACAAATCACAGTATGTGAATCAGTTGTCTGAAAATCTAAAAGGGGAGTCTCTGAGTAAGTTATATTTCGTTGAAGAGGCCGACAAGGATAATTATGATGCTATTAGGGCATCTCTGATAAAGAAATATCAGCTGCCTGAGGAAGGTTATCGTCTTTTGTTTAAAACAATGAGACCGGAAGTAGGTGTAGAATTCTCAGAATTCATCTCAAAAGCACAAATTACACTTTCGCGATGGATTGAATTATCCAAAATAGAGAAAACATTTGATGGTCTTACGGATTTATTGCTAAGAGACAAGGTCATGTCTTCGGTAAATAAATCATTCCTAGAGTTCTTACATGAGCGTAAACCTAGTACATTAAAGCAAATGGAAGAATATTGTGACCAGTATGCCACAGCACACCCTGACATGATTCTTAGTAACTCTAATATTAAAGAGAGTATGCCAGTTGCTTCGGCAACAGAATATAATCAGAATTACTCACACAAATTCCAAGGAGCTAAAAATAAATTTGATAAAAAGGTTAATTGGAATAAGTATCAAAACCAAGATAACCACTCAAATCAGGGTTCTTCTTCGAAGAACTGGAATCGGGCTGATAGTCCTCGACACGCGAGGGGTACCCATAATTTTGGACATTCTCGAAAGGGGAGTAGCTATAGGAACTATCCAAGTGCTTCATGGAGAGAAAAGAACCAATATTACAGGGATACTCAGTATAATGAGCGTGATGATTATGATCATGAATATTATGATTCAAACCCAAATAGGGGTTATAAAAGAGGAAATAATAATTATAGAGACAATTATAACCGAGGTAGATCACAACACAAAAGACATGGTAAATCTTATTACCAGGCTAACTCTGCACAACAGGAGTTCCACGACGCCGGTAATCAGAATAATGATAAAAAAGACTCCAATAGTGTAGCAAATTCCGCTTTCGATTTTGCTAGAGCATCTGAGTGTTCGCAATGCAAAACATTATTCGATCCAACCACAGTTTCTACTTTAAGCTGCGGTCACCCGCTTCCCGCTCTCCCTGCGTCAATCGCGCATAATGGAAGGGGTGCTCTTGTTTTCAATAGAGGCTTAATAGATGGTACTCCGGTATCAATTCTTTTCGATTCGGGGTGCACTACCATCGGAGTGAGGCAATCACTCGTAAATCCTTCTCGAGCTACAGGCGATGTAGTCAAATGTGTAACATTTGGTGGCACATTGGAGAAGTACTCCACTGCCATTATCAATATTGCTACGCCTTTCTTTACAGGAGAGGTGCAAGCATGTCTCTTGCCGAATCCGATCGCTGATCTTATCATCGGTCGCATTCATGGAGTGAAAGAATGCACTCCACAGCAAATTTCTAATTGGGAAAATGTTAATATGCAATCTGCCAATGCAGTAATCACTAGGGCTCAAGCTCTTAATATGCCACAATCTTCACATTCTGAAGATAATGATGCGCAGATCCAAGATGATCCCTTGGAGATTTCCCATGATTCCTTTATAAAACAGCAGGAAGATGATCCTACTCTAAAGAAATTCTTTACTCTGGCAACAAAAGGTGATCCGAATAAGGATATAAATCGTAAATCTTGGATTACGATGAAGAATGGCGTACTTGTACGTATGGTACAAGACTCCGCTAAGTCCATTCATTCTCAAATCCTTGTGCCTAAAAATATGAGAGTTAAAATCTTACAGCACGCTCATGATTCGCAGTGTGCTGGACATATGGGTTTTTCCCGTACTAAAGCTAGAGTTCTTGAATCTTTCTTTTGGCCTGCTGTGAATAAGGACATACGAATCTATTGTCGATCTTGTAAAGTATGTCAAGAGATTAAATCCAGAGGTCCACGCCATGATGCACCTATTCAGGCTGCAGACATTCCCATTCGACCATTTCAAAAAATGGCGATAGACATCATTGGTCCATTTAAGATAAAGTCTGCTAGAGGACACCAATTTATTTTGACGTGTGTTGATATGTGCACACGTTGGCCGGAGGCTGTTCCTCTAAAGAGCATAACTACTGCTGATGTCGCAGATGCTCTTTGGTTAATATTTTCTCGTCTGGGATTTCCAGCAGAAATATTATCCGACCATGGTACCCAACTCATATCGGATACCATGTCTCAAGTAATGTCGACTCTTAAGATAGAGAGATCGCTGAGTAGTATTTATCATCCTATGTCCAATGGGATGGTGGAACGCCTGAATAGAACTCTGAAAAACCTACTAGGTAAGATAACAGAAGATCATCCTCAGGATTGGGATAGGGTTTTACCCGCGGCTCTCTTTGCATATAGAGAGGTCGCCAACGAACATACAGGATTTTCTCCCTTTGAACTTGTCTTTGGCGCGAAACCGCGAGGTCCTATGTCCTTACTTCATGATCTTATAACTGCTGATAATATTGTCGATGACACAAAATCCTCTTATGAATATGTCATCGCACTTAGACACAAGATTATTGAAGCATGCAAATTGGCAACTGCTTCTTCTGAATTTGCGAAACAGAAGGCAAGGGATTTTGCCAATAAAAAGAGATGCTTGCGTCAACTTTGTCCAGGTGACAAAGCATTCGTCTTGCTACCTTGTAGGGAAAATAGACTTCTTATTTCTTGGAAAGGTCCGTACGATATAATATCAAAAGTTTCCGATGTTGACTATATCGTCGATATTGACGGGAAGCGTAAAACCTTCCACATCAACATGCTCACGGAATTCCATGAACGTCCGAATTATTTTACAACCTGTTTTCCAGGTAACGGACGATTTTCCAGTCCAACATGGACAGTACTCATCTCTGTCAGTAATACAGGATGAGGAAACGAGTTTCTCGGATGTAAATCTACCTTTTCCAATGATTCCTCTTCACTCTAATGAATCATGGAAAGATGTTGCAATTTCTCCCGAATTATCTCCAGGAGAGCAGAAACAAGTTTCTACTATGTTAGAACAATTTCAGGATGTCCTTACTGACATTCCTGGTCAAACTGATGTCATTCAACATGACATTATTCTTACTGACCATAGTCCTATAAGAGTCAGACCGTATCCTATCCCGATACATTTTCAAGCACAGGTAGAGAAAGAGTTGGATGAGATGATAGAGTTAAAAATTATTGAACCATCCACATCAGCATATTCTTCGCCGATGGTTATTGTACGAAAAAAAGACAATAACATACGTCTTTGCGTGGATTATCGCAAATTGAACCAAGTGACGAAATTTGATGCTGAACCTATGCCTTTACTAGAAGAGCTACTTACGAGACTATCGAATTCTCATTTCTTTACTAAACTCGATTTGTCTAAGGGATATTGGCAAGTTCCATTATCCGAACACGCCAAACCGTTCACTGCTTTTTCGACGCCTAGGGGTCTATTCCAATGGAATTTCATGCCTTTCGGTCTTATGAACGCCCCTGCAACATTCGTACGCATGATGCGTCGAATCCTATCTCATCGCTCAGATGTCATTGCGTATCTTGATGACATCTGTCTTTTCAGTGATACTTGGAACGATCACTATAATGGGATAAATGAACTATTGTCTATCTTACGCGAGCATAACCTGACAGCGAAACCATCGAAAGCATGTATTGGTTTTAGCGAAATATCTTTCTTAGGACACCGTGTTGGTCATGGGTTCCTAAAAACAGAAGACCATAATACAAGTAAGATACTTAACATTTCTATTCCTAAGACTAAAAAGCAAGTGCGAAGTCTCTTAGGTCTAATACAATTTTATGGACGATTCATTCCGAATCTGTCCTCCATTATGTCACCTCTTTCTTCCTTGCTAAAGAAAGGGTCTCCTAATGTAGTCCATTGGACTCAAGAATGTCAATCCTCTTTGGATAAGGTTAAAACTATGTTTTCTACTTCACCTATCCTAGTATTGCCTTCTAAGGATAAGACATTTATTCTTCGTAGTGACGCTTCATCCACCGGGATTGGAGCAGCACTAATGCAAGAGTACTCTGGAACTCTGCATCCTGTGATGTATATTTCTCGTAAATTAAATGCCGCAGAGAAGAATTACTCGGTCCTAGACCGTGAATTATTGGCTATGGTTTGGTCAATCCTTAAACTGCAAAGATTTCTTCTTGGCGCGCATTTCATCGTGGAAACTGACCAGAAAGCTCTTACGGCTATTCAGAGTAAAAATCTGAAGAGCGCGAGATCAACGCGTTACGCGATTGCTCTGCAGCCATTTCATTTTTCGGTGCGAGCTATCCGTGGGTCAGAAAATGTGATGGCAGATATTTTGTCTAGATGCCCACATGATTCATAACTGTTAAATTATATACAACTTTGATACAGTTGTTCCTATGTTGAAATGTGTACACATAGGTAATATCATATATTGATTGTAACACTACTTAGCGGTTCATTGATATTTATTCACCGCTGATCTTTCAATGTTTTTTTTTTTTCGTCTTTGATGATCATGATGTTAAGATATCTTAGATGAAATTTATGTATAAACTAATGTACAAATTGTGTCATTGCTAATATTGTAGTATGCGTTGGTGACACCTCTCTGGAAATATTTATACTTAGAGAAGTATTTTCTCTAGGGTCATAAAACTTATGCTTATCATCTGCGCATTGTTATTGGTGCGTTGTGAGCCTATTGTATGTTGCTCCTAGATGTATTTCAAAAAAAAAAAGTATCATTTTTTTTTCCCGAGGGGTGTGGTAATCTGTTGCGTGCATATTTTGACGCACATATTACAAAAATCGATATGGCTATTTAATATGGAAAAAATATAGTCATTCATTCATTTGTGTATGAAAATGCTGTCTATGGGAAAGCTAGATAATCCATGATTGTTTTACACTTTTGATTATAGGAGTAATCGTTCTTGATATTGATTCGGCGCATGGATATGACACCCATGTCCGTACTTATTTGTTAGGGCCAGAAAATATATTAATTTGCTTATTATGTTTATGGCCTGAATTCATATGTATTACATATTATTAGTACAAGTAGAATCAGTCCTATATTGTATATTTTTGATGGGTAGGCAGGACTATATTCTTGTTATGCCGCTCTAGCGGAAGTAGGAGTTGTCTTGACTAGTCGTGATGAGTTCCGAGGTACCGTTTACAATGGCGGTTACGCATTTTCCAGGGCTGGTAGATTCTTCAGTAAAAATGATTTACGAAGTGGTTTTTCTTCTGTAGGAGATTGTGTCTCTACTAGAGCTTGTGTTAGAGACTCTCCTAATGTACGGTACCATGTATGATTCGGACTCCAGGTAATTCCAGACCCTATTTTTGATGATCTCATGTCGGTTAGACCTAGCTGAAATTTTGTGCTTCGCAACGCTAGGGTCACGTTTGTATCGACAAAGATGACGGGCTTCCATACAACAATTATGTCTACGTGAAGTAACTGGATTACTGTAGAACTGTGGATTTCGAATTAACTTTGGCTTATATATATACCCTCCTGTGAGCGAGTGAGTGACAACTCAGGAAGGCGGCCATGTTACATTCCTGTCATCGTATTTTTGAATCACTGTCCAAAGAACGGGGCATGTATCTTACTATTCGGACAGTGGCAAGGAGATCTCAATTTTGATAGAAACCCCTTCCATGGTTTCATAATATGATATAAATTGTGAACATAAAGCAACTTTAGTTACTTACCGATCCGCCTTCACTGACGCGCTTAGTCAGATAGGGGATGCGGCCATTATGTATCATGACATTGGAAGCTATTGATGTACTACCCATTATTTATGAATGTGTCATGACTTGGGATCTACTATGTATGCCTGCAAATTGATGTGTCAACCTGTACCCATGATTTACTCGTTATGTCCCAGTGTGTGCGTCTAAATAAACTGTGTAAACAAAGATTCCAGCAGTCTGCATTGGTGCCTTGTAGACACAAGTGAATGAGTGTTTAGATTGGTCAGAACACGAACAGTACACCATTCGCGTTAATCACACTCTACACTTCTACTCCATATATACACCATCCTGCGTCGGTTGAATTGACCAAGTTTAGGGCCTGCTTCCCCTGGAGCCTTAGAGAGGAAACTACTGCTTACAGCTGCCTTTGCCTTCCCTAACTCAGGACTAGGGTGAGTTACCCATTTACAGCTGGGTAGACTGGAGCATGCCTGATCTCAACAACTCTGTACACTACAATGGACATATACAGTAGTGGCACCACAAACAACATGTTACAGTGATTGATAGTGGAGCTTTACAGAAGAAAGAGAATACACCACACTTCTTTACAGACTGACACTTTACAGTGGTTTACAGCACTCTACAGTGTGAGAGAACTTTACAATGATGTTACTTTTCACGTTACCATGTGTAACTAGAATCAGAAACAGAGATTCAAGATAAAAGCTTTACGGCCAGTCTTTCGTCGAGGTTTCAATCGACATCGAAAGACTTAAGTTCCATAACGGGTTTTCTCTGTACGAATGCACTCTTCTGAAGATCAAAGAGCCCAGGGGTTTCTGGCTTCCCCTGAGTACGAACTTCAAAGGGTCTATGTTTTTCACTTGCGGTCTGTCAGGTATCGTATGATTGACAGATAAGCTCGCGTGATAAGACGAGGTAAACAAACCTGATTCGCTACCTGTTATGACGGGCAGGTCATGAAAGTTTGTAAACACTTCGTTTGCTTATGCTCAAAGAAAAGAGGCTTGACGAAAAAAAGTACGCTTGTGTAAGTAAAGACAGGCAGTAAATACATGGTTTTGCTAGCAAATCATAGAGCGCGAACGGGATTATAAAGACTGTCAGATTACTGTAGGTTCTATTTCCATTATACGTCACAGCTGAACACCTCATTATACACAATGTTGCGCGTCTTTCCAGCCAGAGTATAAATGAAATGATTATTTGAAGTTCCAACTTTTAAACATCCTACATACAGTTGTCCATGGGAAAAGCATGACTCCTCCAATTGTAAGCCAACAATTGTTAATGTTTGTCCTTGAGACTTGTTAATTGACACGGCAAAGCTCAGCCGAATAGGAAATTGTAGTCTCTTGAAGTTAAAAGGCATATCAGATGGTATGAGGGGTAAACGTGGTATAAAGGCATCTTCTCCCTTGCCATTTCTATGGTGCACTTGTCCTTGAACTTTAAAAGTAAACATGAATCCTCCAGATTTGATGATATTAGCCCCAAAGATGTGAAAAGCACGGTTATATTTTTTAATGTTCTGTGAAAAATGTATTGATTCAGGTATTGCGTCAATAAGAAAATCTTTCAAAGGTTGCTGTGGATCTGTAAGCATGCTTAATTGGATTTTTGCCTTTGGAGCAACACATGCCTGGTGGTTCCTTATCACACTTCTTGGCCTCACAGTGGTTACATACTCGAAACATAGGGCCAATGTTTACTATTTTTTTTCTGATGCATAGTCATGGTCAGGATTATAACTGAAAGCACCTCGATGTCACTGTCTTGCAGTATATGGTCGAATTCTCACCTGCACATACCCGGCTGCATCAGCCTGTTGCCTAGTTCGTCTGTGTTCTGGTGTCTCCTGTTGTCTTACTGCTGCCTGGCTGCATCAGCCTGTTGGCTAGTTCGTCTGTGATCTGGTGTCTCCTGTTGTCTTACTGCTGCCTGGCTGCATCAGCCTGTTGCCTAGTTCGTCTGTGTTCTGGTGTCTCCTGTTGTCTTACTGCTGCCTGGCTGCATCAGCCTGTTGCCTAGTTCGTCTGTGTTCTGAAGTCTCCTGTTGTCTTACTGCTGCCTGGCTGCATCAGCATGTTGCCTAGTTCGTCTGTGATTTGGTGTCTCCTGTTGTCTTACTGCTACCTGGCTGCATCAGCCTGTTGCCTAGTTCGTCTGTGTTCTGGAGTCTCCTGTTGTCTTACTGCTGCCTGGCGGCATCAGCATGTTGCCTAGTTCGTCTGTGTTCTGGTGTCTCCTGTTGTCTTACTGCTGCCTGGCTGCATCAGCCTGTTACCTAGTTCATCTGTGTTCTGGTGTCTCCTGTTGTCTTACTGCTGCCTGGCTGCATCAGCCTGTTGCCTAGTTCGTCTGTGTTCTGGTGTCTCCTGTTGTCTTACTGCTGCCTGGCTGCATCAGCCTGTTGCCTAGTTCGTCTGTGTTCTGGTGTCTCCTGTTGTCTTACTGCTGCCTGACTGAATCAGCCTATTGCCTAGTTCGTCTGTGATCTGGTGTCTCCTGTTGTCTTACTGCTGCCTGGCTGCATCAGCCTGTTGCCTAGTTCGACAGTGTTCTGGTGTCTCCTGTTGTCTTACTGCTGCCTGGCTGCATCAGCATGTTGCCTAGTTCGTCTGTGATTTGGTGTCTCCTGTTGTCTTACTGCTACCTGGCTGCATCAGCCTGTTGCCTAGTTCGTCTGTGTTCTGGAGTCTCCTGTTGTCTTACTGCTGCCAGGCGGCATCAGCCTGTTGCCTAGTTCGTCTGTGTTCTGGTGTCTCCTGTTGTCTTACTGCTGCCTGGCTGCATCAGCCTGTTACCTAGTTCGTCTGTGTTCTGGTGTCTCCTGTTGTCTTACTGCTGCCTGGCTGCATCGGCCTGTTTCCTAGTTCGTCTGTGATCTGGTGTCTCCTGTTGTCTTACTGCTGCCTGGCTGCATCAGCCTGATGTCTAGTTCGTCTGTGATCTGGTGTCTCCTGTTGTCTTACTGCTGCCTGGCTGCATCAGCCTGTTCCTAGTTCGTCTGTGTTCTGGTGTCTCCTGTTGTCTTACTGCTGCCTGGCTGCATCAGCCTGTTGCCTAGTTCGTCTGTGTTCTGGTGTCTCCTGTTGTCTTACTGCTGCCTGGCTGCATCAGCCTGTTGCCTAGTTCGTCTGTGTTCTGGTGTCTCCTGTTGTCTTACTGCTGCCTGGCTGCATCAGCCTGTTGCCTAGTTCGTCTGTGTTCTGGTGTCTCCTGTTGTCTTACTGCTGCCTGGCTGCATCAGCCTGTTTCCTAGTTCGTCTGTGATCTGGTGTCTCCTGTTGTCTTACTGCTGCCTGGCTGCATCAGCCTGTTGCCTAGTTCGTCTGTGTTCTGGTGTCTCCTGTTGTCTTACTGCTGCCTGGCTGCATCAGCCTGTTGCCTAGTTCGTCTGTGTTCTGGTGTCTCCTGTTGTCTTACTGCTGCCTGGCTGCATCAGCCTGTTGCCTAGTTCGTCTGTATTCTGGTGTCTCCTGTTGTCTTACTGCTGCCTTTCTGCATCAGCCTGTTGCCTAGTTCGTCTGTGATCTGGTGTCTTCTGTTGTCTTACTGCTGCTGCCTAGCTGCATCAGCCTGTTGCCTAGTTCGTCTGTGTTCTGGTGTCTCCTGTTGTCTTACTGCTGCCTGGCTGCATCAGCCTGTTGCCTAGTTCGTCTGTGATCTGGTGTCTCCAGTTGTCTTACTGCTGCCTGGCTGCATCAGCCTGTTGCCTAGTTCGTCTGTGTTCTGGTGTCTCCTGTTGTCTTACTGCTGCCTGGCTGCATCAGTCTGTTGCCTAGTTTATGTGTTCTGGTGTCTCATGTTGTCTTACTGCTGCCTGGCTGCATCAGCCTGTTTCCTAGTTCGTCTGTGATCTGGTGTCTCCTGTTGTCTTACTGCTGTCTGGCTGCATCAGCCTGTTGCCTAGTTCGTCTGTGGTCTGGTGTCTTCTGTTGTCTTACTGCTGCCTGGCTGCATCAGACTGTTCCTAGTTCGTCTGTGTTCTGGTGTCTCCTGTTGTCTTACTGCTGCCTGGCTGCATCAGCCTGTTGCCTAGTTCGTCTGTGTTCTGGTGTCTCCTGTTGTCTTACTGCTGCCTGGCTGTATCAGCCTGTTGCCTAGTTCGTCTGTGATCTGGTGTCTCCTGTTGTCTTACTGCTGCCTAGCTGCATCAGCCTGTTGCCTAGTTCGTCTGTGTTCTGGTGTCTCCTGTTGTCTTACTGCTGCCTGGCTGCATCGGCCTGTTGCCTAGTTCGTCTGTGTTCTGGTGTCTCCGGTTGTCTTACTGCTGCCTGGCTGCATCAGACTGTTCCCTAGTTCGTCTGTGTTCTGGTGTCTCCTGTTGTCTTACTGCTGCCTGGCTGCATGAGCCTGTTGCCTAGTTCGTCTGTGTTCTGGGGTGTCCTGTTGTTTTACTGCTGCCTGGCTGCATCAGCCTGTTGCCTAGTTCGTCTGTGATCTGGTGTCTCCTGTTGTCTTACTGCTGCCTGGCTGCATCAGCCTGTTGCCTAGTTCATCTGTGTTCTGGTGTCTCCTGTTGTCTTACTGCTGCCTGGCTGCATCAGCCTGTTGCCTAGTTCGTCTGTGATCTGGTGTCTCCAGTTGTCTTACTGCTGCCTGGCTGCATCAGCCTGTTGCCTAGTTCGTCTGTGTTCTGGTGTCTCCTGTTGTCTTACTGCTGCCTGGCTGCATCAGTCTGTTGCCTAGTTTATGTGTTCTGGTGTCTCATGTTGTCTTACTGCTGCCTGGCTGCATCAGCCTGTTTCCTAGTTCGTCTGTGATCTGGTGTCTCCTGTTGTCTTACTGCTGTCTGGCTGCATCAGCCTGTTGCCTAGTTCGTCTGTGGTCTGGTGTCTTCTGTTGTCTTACTGCTGCCTGGCTGCATCAGACTGTTCCTAGTTCGTCTGTGTTCTGGTGTCTCCTGTTGTCTTACTGCTGCCTGGCTGCATCAGCCTGTTGCCTAGTTCGTCTGTGTTCTGGTGTCTCCGGTTGTCTTACTGCTGCCTGGCTGCATCAGACTGTTTCCTAGTTCGTCTGTGATCTGGTGTCTCCTGTTGTCTTACTGCTGCCTGGCTGCATCAGCCTGTTGCCTAGTTCATCTGTGTTCTGGTGTCTCCTGTTGTCTTACTGCTGCCTGGCTGCATCAGCCTGTTGCCTAGTTCGTCTGTGTTCTGGTGTCTCCTGTTGTCTTATTGCTGCCTAGCTGCATCAGCCTGTTGCCTAGTTCGTCCTTGATCTGGTGTCTCCTGTTGTCTTACTGCTGCCTGGCTGCATCAGCCTGTTGCCTAGTTCGTCTGTGTTCTGGTGTCTCCTGTTGTCTTACTGCTGCCTGGCTGCATCAGCCTGTTGCCTAGTTCATCTGTGTTCTGGTGTCTCCTGTTGTCTTACTGCTGCCTGGCTGCATCAGCTTCTTTCCTAGTTCGTCTGTGTTCTGGTGTCTCCTGTTGTCTTACTGCTGCCTAGCTGCATCAGTGTTACGGTATATGATATTAACGCCGTCTGCTAAAGGTTATCAGACGTGCAATTGTAAAAGGTTAAGGCATTTAATATATTGCGATAGATGTTTCAATTACTGAACGCTCCATACACGATCGATCATGACGTGTATAGCGTTGTTTAGGACACAGTCGGTAACTAAGAAACGCTACCCTTTGTTACTTGACCGCCAAGCTGAATAGCTGCGTTTTTCTAACCTTCCAATTCAACGGCATGATATAGCCATTTATATATGCATTTTTTGATGGACCAGGGTCAGTCCTAGAACTCTATATGAGAGGGAAATTTATAGAGGTTAGTATTTAACTAGAATTCTCAGAAGGAGAAGAATAATCGTCAAATTCATATGAAATATTCAGACTCGCAGTCTCACTGTCGGCAGGTAGCCATGTCTAGCTGCGCGTGCATATAGCTGTGATGTTCTGACGACAATACTGCATTGTATCCTTAAACGGACATTGACACATAAACCAGCAGTCTACGTTATTGATTAATTTATGCATGACTTATATGGACTTATGCTCTACTACTATTGAAATGATCATCCTGTGTGTACAACTGTGAATTAAATGTACGGACTCAATGAAATGACTTATCAAATCAATCGTATTCCAAGGTTCAATTATTGTTCGGAATCTTCCACCCCCGCATTCGCTTAATCTTCCATCGAAGGCACGATGCACTATCTCTGAACAAACAAAACTAACATATCAATGAAAAACCAATGGCCAGAAATTTATAATTGTTTATTCATATCACATGGAACATTGTTCAGAGCAAAAAAACCACCCATGTAACAGTGGTGCCCGGTGTATGGGGACGAAAAACAACCAAAAACCAAAAATTTTTTCATGACTTTCGAATGAAATATTTACGATCAAGTTTCGATCACATGACCATTACGAAGCTGACGTGACGCACGTGATCATGAATGGCAACATGACGTCACTGTTACATTGTCGCAGTGAAGAAGACATCTTTTCAACGCCTCTCTAGTTCGCTTCAAATTTATCAAGATGCACAAGATGGACTACCGTTGCCTGCCCATCAGGAGCAGACAGTCAAAGGCACAGGCCTAGCCGTCGACGACAACTAGCATCAAGTGAAGCAACGGAAAAGATAAGTCTAGGTGTTTAACTGTTGTTATTGCAAACAGTGCTACTGAGTCCATGCCTTTTGCCTGCATAGGCATGTCTGTTCTGAATGTGTTTCATGTAAATTTTGGTTGTCTTAAATGTGTTGTTAATTCGTGGGCCGGTTGGAGGGAACTGAAATCTCTGGGGAATGTCGCGAACAGCTGACCACCTAGATTTCAGTCGTTCTTAGGGAACTTAAACGATTGCATTTTTGGAAGCCCCATTGAGGTTTGCCATTGGACGACCTGTCCAAATCTGCTACCGTTTGACGATTTGTGTTAGCTGTACCGTTCCGTAGATAACTGGCGTATTTTATTCGTACTCAGTTAACAATTTTTTTTAGTTTTGTATCATGTTTTTTAACTATTTCGTCCAGTCTCCTCTTACTATCATTTATTTGATGATTGTTAAATTTTCGTCCGTTATGAGTCCTGTGATGTCATCATTTTTTGCAGTCATTTTTTTTTTGTGTACTTTGAATATTAAGTTGACCTCGGGTCAGACCTTGACCCTTCATTTGGCTTGTGACACTTCCGCTCGTTTTATTTAGTTCATAAATTCATTTTTAATTGTGAAAATGTCTTGTTTGCGTCTTAACATTGTTTGTACCCTTTAGTTGCATCATTGTTTTGTTTGTCCTCATGATATATATTAATACTACATTAATAATATGATATTATATGCAATAATACCCTTGTAATTTAATTTAATTAATTTTTTCTGATATTTAAGGTTAATATGGGACATTGCATAATTATGCAGTGATAGTCCAAGAAAGTAGCACTACAATTTATAATAGATGCCTAGGGCATAATAATATAATATATATATATTGACAAAATAAAATAATCTTATAGCTACCTTTGAGGTAATAGACCCATTGTATATTATTTAATATACTTTTCTGGTACTAAGAGAGTGACTTAGTACATTGAACAATATAATTACTAGGAATCATACCCAACATTATTGGATATTGAGATTAATTGTGTGAAGTAATTACATAATATTTAACAGATATCATAACTATTTATGATATAGTTATTATTTAGATACAATATTGTTACAAAATATTGTCTATTAGTTGAACTTAGACATTAGAGTTCAGTACTATTGTGATTATTTATATTGAATATTTCTAAGTTGAGTAAGTATAATAATTACTCTGAAGCTACTATTGACTATTTTAATCAGTAATTAGCAATAATTACTTACAGATAAAAGTCAAAATGCTTACTATAGACCATTTCGTTAAAATTGGTCGGGAATATGGTTATAAATCTCAAGAACTTCGTCAGTTTGCTGAGGCAGAACTGGAAAAACATGAAAGAAAAGAAGCAGAGAAAAAAGCTGCATTAAAGAAAGAGGAAGAGGAACAAAAGGCTGCATTAAAGAAAGAGGAAGCAGAACGTGAGATGAAGCAAATTGACAAGGAAAATAGATTGAGAGAGATTGCTCAACGTGAAAGAAAAAGAGCAAAGCAATCGCCAGACAGGAAGAAGAGAATAAATTGAAACGAGAGGAAATTATTTTACAACAAGAAATGGAATTGGCGCGTATTAAATTGGAGACAGCAAGATTACAAGCACAAAGTGCTGATGCAAACCAGAATAATAACGCACAAAATGGATCATCATCCAGCCAAACTAAACATTTCTACAACTTTAAATTACCCACTCTCAACTTGAACGTGGACGACCTTTCATCGTTCCTGTCACGTTTTGAACAGACTTGCAAAACAAACCATTTGCCTGAAGAGTCATGGGTACTCAAGTTAAATGAATTCTTGGTTGGAGAACCATTGACGGCTTCTCAAAATGCTGACCCATCAATAGCAAATAACTACGGTGCTATTAAGTCCTTGCTTTTACGAAGGTTTCACCTGGACGAGGAACACTGTAGGTTGAAATTTAAGGGAATTTTACCTGAATCTCCAAAAGATTTTGCAGGATTCATTGCGAATATACGCAATACATTTAATAGATGGGTTGAACTGGCAGAAGTCAACAAATCATACGACAAATTAGTTGATTTACTACTGCGGGATAAGGTATTATCTTCGGTTAGCCAGCCATTTTTTGCATATTTGCAGGAGCGTAAACCAGGTACTATGGACGAGTTAGAAAAAAATTTCTTTAAACTACTGTTCGGCACATCCGAATGCAACCATTTCTAACTCCTCATTAAGAGAACCTCTACCTGTGGCGTCTAATATGGCCTACAATCATAATAACAAACAAAGACATCACAGTGTAGACAGAAGCAGGTTCCAAAGAAATCACAATGTTCACTTTCAGAAGGGATATAATAATGATTTCAACAATAAAAATGAGTTCAACAGAGGTAGATCACGAGATAGAAATTATTCACCTCAAACAAACTACCACAATGGTCAACATAACACTCATTATAATCGATCACATACTCCCAATAATAATAATAACTGGAATGGTAATAATCATGGCTCGAGACATCGAGATAATAGTTACTATAGAGGACGACGAGATAATTCTAACAATTATACTCGGAATCGATCTCATTCTCGGGGATCATCTCATTACAACCATAATACAGGGGCGGCAGTTACAAATAATACTACCCCTATAGCTCAGGTCCCACTTGACAATAATACAACACAGTCTTCTGCTGCATGTTTTGCTATTAATTATAATGTGGCAAATAGTTGCCAACAATGCAATCTTATTTTTCAGAAGGCGAAAGAAACAGTGCTTAACTGCGGACATATTACACCAGAGGTAGGTCTTGCAGTCAACGATGGAACAGGCCTACTAATTTTTAACAGGGGATTAGTTAATGGATCCGTCGTCTCAGTGCTGAGGGATTCAGGATCCACAACGATTGGTGTACGACAGTCGCTGGTACATCCTAGCTGTGCAACGGGGGAATATGTCCGTTGCATGACTTTTGGGGGAACTATTGAGTTTTACCCCACAGCTATTATTCATGTTAACACACCTTTTTTCACAGGGAACGTAAAAGTATGTATGCTAAAAAAGCCTATAGCTGATCTGATGGTTGGTCGTATACACGGCAGTAAAGATTGTACTCCAGATGAGATTATAGAATGGGAGAAAAACAAACCTATGCACTGGAAACGCCGTGACGACTAGAGCGCAGACTCAACTCATGGAGAAAGTTGATGATAATAAAATGGATGCAGACAACCAAGAGGAATTTGTAGTCAATTCACCTATTGACAGGGAAACATTTGCAACCAAACAAAAAGAGGATAAATCTTTAAAAAAAAATTTTTTAAGCTGGTTGATAAAGTTGACAATCTATCCTCAGGTAATAATAACAAACATTGTTTTGTTATTAAAAATGACATATTGATTAGATGTTTTAATGACAAATCACAAATGAAACAACAAGTTATGGTCCCATATACTTTTAGACGGTACATTCTTCAACATGCACATGACTCACATTGTGCTGGACATATGGGATATACTCGAACACGATCTCGAGTACTGTCTTCATTCTTTTGGCCAGGAGTGTCAAGAGATATTTCGCAGTATGTACGTTCCTGTACTACATGCCAAGAAGTGAAAGCACGTGGAGCTTTTCACACGGCGCCTATTCAGGCTTGCGATATCTCAGTAAGACCGTTTGACAAGATGGCAATAGATATTATTGGTCCATTGCTACCATCGGCCAGAGGACATAGATTCGTCCTTACGTGCATTGATTTGTGCACACGATGGCCAGAAGCTATCCCATTAAAGACCACCACTACCACAGATGTAGCTGATGCACTACATCTCATCTTTTCTAGAATAGGGTTTCCTAGAAAACTTTTATCAGACCATGGGTCACAGTTTATATCTGACACCATGAAGGAAGTCATGAAAACTTGGAACATTGATAGGAATTTAAGTAGTATTTATCATCCGATGAGTAATGGTGCGGTTGAAAGACTTAACCGTACACTTAAACAACTACTACATAAGGTTACTGCTAAGCACCCTCATGACTGGGACAGAGCACTCCCAGCTGTTCTATTTGCTTATCGGGAGGTACCGCATGAACAAACTGGCTTCTCTCCCTTTGAATTAGTTTTTGGTGCTCCCCCAAGAGGTCCTATGGGACTAATAAAAGACTTATTAATTGACGCGGAGATGACTCAGGACACTCAGTCATCTTACGAGTACGTGATTAATCTTCGAAAGAACATTATTGAGTCTTGCCAGTTGGCAACAGCTTCTTCTGAGGCTGCAAAAGCTAAGGCTCGATCTCTACAAAATAGGTCTCGACGATTACGCCAATTATTCCCAGGCGACGAGGCTTATGTGTTACTTCCTCACAATAACAATAAATTATTGATATCTTGGAATGGTCCTTACAAAGTCATTGATAAAATTTCCGACGTTGATTACGTCTTAGATATCAAGGGACACAAAAAGATATTTCATATTAACATGCTCAAGCAATTTCATACACGTCCTGAACACTTACAGTCAATTTTTCATGAACTAGATGACAACACAGTATCTACTTGTTATTATTCTAACTTATCTGTCATCCAGGAAGAAGAATCTTCTTTTCCTGAGGTACAGTTACCGTTACCGGTACCAGTAGTTCAACCTACTGAATCTTGGCGGGATGTAACCATCTCTTCAACGGTTACACCGCAACAGCGTCTACAGATTGCTAATCTATTACAATCTTATCCAGATGTATTGACCGACGTCCCGGGTCGCACATCGGCTATCAGTCATGACATTACTCTCAATGATGATACACCTATTCGTGTACATCCCTATTCTGTTCCTTTACATTTCCTTGCTAAAACTACTAAGGAACTTGAACAGATGTTGTCTCTGGGAATCATTGAGACTAGTAATTCGCCATTCTCTTCTCCATTAGTGATTGTCCGGAAGAAGGACAATAACATCAGACTATGTGTTGATTATAGAAAATTAAATGCTAAGACTATAGTTGACAGCGAACCACATCCACTTATCGACGACTTACTGCCACGTCTATCCAACGCAACTATATTTAGTAAGATAGACTTAACTAAAGGTTATTGGCAGATACCACTGACCGAAAAGGCTAAGTACTACACCGCATTTTCCACTCCACAAGGTCTATACCAGTGGAATGTGATGCCTTTTGGGCTTGTTAATGCGCCAGCTACCTTCATTCGCCTGATGCGACAAATTTTATCAGGTAGACCAGACGTTATTACATATATTGACGACATATGCTTGTTTAGTTCGTCGTTTGAGGAACATGTTTCGGGACTTAGATATGTTTTCGACACTCTAAGGAATTATCATCTAACTGCTAAACCTACAAAGGTGCAAATCGCGTGTAATGAGATAACCTTTTTGGGACATATCATTGGATCGGGATATATCCGAACGTTACCTAGTACAGTCTCCAAAATTCTAAACATAGCAGTTCCTCAGACGAAGAAACAGGTCAGGAGTTTGTTAGGACTTGTTCAATATTACAGTAGATTCATACCAAACTTGTCATCCATCACGGCTGTATTGTCTTCATTGTTAAAGAAAGACATGCCGGTGAAGGTGACATGGACTGGTACATGCAATGAAACTTTCAACAAAATTATAAATTTGTTCTCGCATGAACCAATTTTAAGACTTCCCGATGCTTCCAAAAGATTTTTCTTACGAACAGATGCTAGTAACTACGGCATTGGTGCATGCCTGCTCCAGAACCATGATGGCATTCTACATCCTACCTTATACATTTCAAGAAAGCTAAAGCCTGCAGAAACAAAGTATTCAACAGTCGACAAGGAACTTTTATCTGTGATATGGGCAATAACTAAACTCGAAAAGTTCCTGCTTGGTGCTCCCTTCACCATACAGACGGACCAACGTGCTGTAGCATCCTTGCGTCGATGTAATCATAAAAGCCAGAAACTCGCCAGATATTCAATCATCCTACAGCCATTTGAGTTTTCCATTGAACATATTCCTGGCACTGAAAACATTGTGGCTGATGCGTTGTCACGTAATCCTATTGACGACGAATAATCAACATTAACATTCCTAAAACATATCAACTATAAAGGAACTAACCTTGCCTTCAATTTAAACTTTATAAACACTATATGCATCACAGAATTGAACTAAAAGACAATCAAGGTATACATATTGTTATTGGAACTTCGTCTAACGTCCATACACGATATATGAATATTCGTTGAACAATCATGGAACAATATCCGACGACAAGTCGAACTTATTATCCTATGTGCACTTAATTCTTAGATGCTGGGATAAATGACATTTCTTTCCAACGTAAACGTTTGAACATTTTTGCCTAAAAGAATTCATCAGGATCAAGACTACGGATGGATCATCATATCCTATACTAATTAATTAGTTAACTTAACTTCTTAATTGAATTATTATCAATAAAATGAAATGTGAGAAAAAAATGAAATGAAAGAACAAAAAAAAAAAAAAAAGAGAACGAAATATAAAAAGAAGAAATTATGAAAAGAGAAAATAAATCTCACACAAGTATTAGATTAATAATTTTTTTTTAATGTACCTATACATTATTTAGTTAGTTAAATTAGATAGTTATTATTCACTAACACTTAACACACACAATTAAGTTAAACTTATATTCGAATTTCTTTCTATTTCTTCTCACTTATTTTGTTTTTTTTTTTTTTTCTCTCATAACATCGCGTTACATTAGAATCTTAATAATTTATCTCTTAGTTTAATTCATTAATTTAATTTTAATTAGTCAAATTAATTCCTATATGACATACTAATACGACAGACCTTACTTTCATTTAAATCTATCATTCACTATTAACATTGGACATTTTATTTAGTTGATATAATAATATGTATAATTGATATATCATGTGATTAATGTTAGATGACTATGACAAATAGTTGGTTGACATGACCGCGACACGGTTCTACTCAGAACATCGTCGGCCATATGTCACAATTGTGTTAATTTTTTTTTTTTGAAAAATTGTTAAGTCGGATAGATCTTGAAAAAAAATCTATCGATTTTTTTTTTTTCCCCGGGTGTACAGGGAATTGTTACGGTATATGATATTAACGCCGTCTGCTAAAGGTTATCAGACGTGCAATTGTAAAAGGTTAAGGCATTTAATATATTGCGATAGATGTTTCAATTACTGAACGCTCCATACACGATCGATCATGACGTGTATAGCGTTGTTTAGGACACAGTCGGTAACTAAGAAACGCTACCCTTTGTTACTTGACCGCCAAGCTGAATAGCTGCGTTTTTCTAACCTTCCAATTCAACGGCATGATATAGCCATTTATATATGCATTTTTTGATGGACCAGGGTCAGTCCTAGAACTCTATATGAGAGGGAAATTTATGGAGGTTAGTATTTAACTAGAATTCTCAGAAGGAGAAGAATAATCGTCAAATTCATATGAAATATTCAGACTCGCAGTCTCACTGTCGGCAGGTAGCCATGTCTAGCTGCGCGTGCATATAGCTGTGATGTTCTGACGACAATACTGCATTGTATCCTTAAACGGACATTGACACATAAACCAGCAGTCTACGTTATTGATTAATTTATGCATGACTTATATGGACTTATGCTCTACTACTATTGAAATGATCATCCTGTGTGTACAACTGTGAATTAAATGTACGGACTCAATGAAATGACTTATCAAATCAATCGTATTCCAAGGTTCAATTATTGTTCGGAATCTTCCACCCCCGCATTCGCTTAATCTTCCATCGAAGGCACGATGCACTATCTCTGAACAAACAAAACTAACATATCAATGAAAAACCAATGGCCAGAAATATATAAATGTTTATTCAGATCACATGGAACATTGATCAGAGCAAAAAATCCACCTCTTCTGTTGTCTTACTGCTGCCTGGCTGCATCAGCCTGTTGTCTAGTTCGTCTGTGATCTGGTGTCTCCTGTTGTCTTACTGCTGCCTGGCTGCATCAGCCTGTTGCCTAGTTCGTCTGTGTTCTGGTGTCTCCTGTTGTCTTACTGCTGACTGGCTGCGTCATCCTGTTGCCTAGTTTGTCTCTGTTCTGGTGTCTCCTGTTCAGTACCAGGCGAGTTTCCAGAAGAAGATCGTTTCTTAGGTGGCATTTTATAATTTAGCACATATAATTCTACGGTGATCTTTTGTTTATAATTTGAAAACAGGAAATAGAACAACAGAATAAAAAACGCACATGTAATTCCACGAAGATCTTTTGTTTATATTTTGAAAACAGGAAATGGAATAACAAAATCAAAAACTTCGTTCGTGAAACAAAACGACAAAAACAAAAACTGTTCTAACCCGAATTTTGAAGATGTGATTTTAACATTCTTTAATTAATAATACATTTTTACTAAGTATCTATTTTTTTATATTTTTTTTTAAGTAAGGTAAAATATTTTTTAAATACTTAAAAACAAAATGGAAAAATACACTGATATAAGAAAAACAATGCAATCAATGTCTAACTTTCCACCAAAATAACTTGTTGTGTTCCCGGAAACATAGACAGACACACACACCAACACACACAGAGACTCTAAAATATAGATTATATATGTACGTCTCTCTTTAAGTCTGCCTGTCCACATGTCTGTCCTATACATCTGTCTGTCCTATATAACTGTCTGTTGTCACAAAGTATGTCTTCTTTAAGCTGCAAATTCTTCAAGTATTCGTTGTTTTTACTTTCATCGTTCACGGATTTTTCTTATTTATATCTCGTTACAACACCTCTTACCTACCCCTCTCTCCCTGGTTATATTTTCCTTTGTTACAGTCGACACTTAGCTATAGGGCTTTAATGAAGTCAGAATCATAACTCGGCATCATTTAAAATTTAATATCACCGCGCAAACCCAGTGTATATAACTGACCAATGAAACGCCAGCATGGTACAAATAGTGTCGGAAGATACGCTAGACATTGGAGGAAACAAAAAGTGTTGAAGATTCGGGAAGGCAGTGTGCAAATAATCATGGAGTTCCTGAATAAAAGAAGGACCCAACTCGATAATAGGGATCATTAGCCTTAGACAGATATCAATAGATTCACTGGATGTGTTGTAGAGCCGAAGTTATCATGAAATAGAAGACAGTGGAGCATGAACCATGATGTGTTTTTCTCTGCTTCGACTGCTGCAGTGAATAGTCGGATAAACTATAGGATAAAGTGGATATTCATAGTGATAGAGCTCATTCATATGAGTAAAATAAGCCTAAGAAGGAGGAAATCGGTGCAGAAATAAGGATTCCAGAACTGTGTTAGATTTACTATCTAAGCACACCTTGCCCTTCTACCCGATTTTGGATGCATGGAAACGTAACTTTGGGCTAAGTCGTTATCTCGTACATTCACAAGTTCCACTATATAAGGTGAGATAACAAATGACACAGACACACTCGCCCGCCTAATTCAAACTACAGACACAGAGCACAGCATTTAATATCACCTCCGTTGCCATCTGCAAAGTGTGAGCAGGACTGTGTAACCATGTGAAAGCCTGTCTGTGATTGAGGGTTACTATATCCTGCCCTGAGTGTCATACAAAACCTATTGTGAATCAAGTCAGCAAATAGATGTTTAAAGTTTTGTCAGAGCTTTGTCCAGTAATTAACTGTATCATCTTGATGAGTGGAGGACCCGCAGTGGTGGGTTTCTATCCAATCATACTGCTGTACGAGGCATAGGAAAGACTTTGTTTCAGATAAGTAGCTCAGTGTTGGGCTACTTCAACTTTCAAATACCATTTATAAATGTAAACCCACCTACGAATAACCTATGTGATGATGAAAAACACTGTAGTGTATATAGAAAGACATTTTGACAGTCGTGTGAGTCATAAAGTAACATTTATATTCATCTAACAAGAAAGCACAAAAAAAAGAGACAGATTCCATCAGGAAGCAAGAAAACAGTAAATAGGAAAACTATATTAGTTTAAGACAGCAATTAACTGTAAAAATGTTATATATGTATATATATATATATATATATATATATATATATATATATATATATATATATATATATATATATATAATATATATATATATATATATATATATATATAATATATATATTATATATATATATATATATATTATATATATATATATATATATATATAGAATATATATAATATATATATAATTATATGAAAGTGACCCATAATTTTATTTTGCAATCAATTGAATTTTTATTTGAAAATTAACGAAGAACAAAGAAGAAAAAGATCTTGTATACAAATACAATATAAATTGTACCCAGAGTCTTCAGTGAATTACTTAAATTTGGTTTACCTGGCACTATCCTGGTAACATCTGATACATCTATTTGTCCAGGATAATATCACTATCATTATATCTTTCCTCTCGCTACACTGGTGTCTCGGTTCCGGGTTCTTGTAGTAGACATCATACTGAGGTCTCTTCTCACGACATATTCCAGTATACAAGTATACTAAAGTCACTTTCATCTTTTGTGCTGTTCAGTAATAAGAAATTTTTTTTCAGCGGAAATTTTTCGTAGAAAGTAAATAATATAAAACAAAAGTTTAGTACCATTGCCTATTATCCAAAGGTGTGGTATTTGAAAAGGGAAAGTAGTCTTTAATTAATTAATTTTAATTTAATTAAGTATTTTGGTTGGTCAGTATACAAGGTTGGTTGTCTGCCATTGTATTAGTGTGTGGACATGGCAGATTTGTTAAAATTTAGATCAGCCACACTGCAGATGGGAAAGGAGCTTGGGTTAGGTGGTGATGCTCTCATTCCAGTATGTCACAACAGAGTGTGATATGTACAGAGAAGAAACCAGACTACAGCAGGAGGCTGAGGCTAAGACGTTGCAAATGGAGGCTGAGGCTAAGAAGTTGCAAATGGAAGCTGAGGAGAGGAAGTTGCAAGCAGAAGGGACCATCAAGTAAAGATGAAAGAACTTGAACTTCATGGAATGGTTACGGGTAATGGAAGTAGTCCCATCTCACTCAGAGAGTAGCTCCAGTCAAAGTACCTCAAATGGGGCCATTAGCTTCCATTTGGATCCATTTATGGAAAAGGAAGATGGAATTGAAGATTACCTTGATAGGTATGAGAGATTGGCTATCACTTATGGCCTAGAAAAAGAAAAGTGTACATTAATGTTGTCGAGCAAGGATTGAGAGGAGTTAGCATACGATGTCTATATGAAACTTCCCAAAGAAGATCAAAATAATTATGAAGCCTTAAAGCAAGCACTACTAGTTTGGTTATGAACAAAACGCAGATTCTTACAGAAGGAGATTAAAACTGCAAAGCTTCAGTCAGGAGAAACATACCAACAGCTTTCAGCTAGGTTGGATAGTTACCTGCTGAAGTGGTGTCAATTAGGAAACTTTAATCTACACTTTGAAGGGATCAAGGAGATGATATTAATAGAACAACTCTTCGAGTCCATGTCTCATGAAACAATGACATTCCTGATTGAGCGTAAGAGGGAAAGTCTAGATGAAATAATAACTTATGCTGAAAGTCATAAGATGGCTCACCCTTTGACTCAGGTGTTAAGAGTCAGTTTGTTTTAAGTTAGGAATATGACCTTTTTATACTTCTTTTTTATATTTGTGGTCTAATGGAGTTAACCAGTTGTTATATTTTCTGGAATAAGTTAGATTTAGTTGTTATCTTCCCCTGACTTGGCAAGTTGACCATATAAGGAGTTTATAGATCTGTTTCCAGGAAAAGTCCTGGACGGGTCCCATGTGAGCTCAACTCAGGGCTCGCGATGATCTGGGCATGCGCGATGATTTGCATGGGTCCGGAAGACTGTTTTTCTGGAGTTTTCGAGCGGAGAAGATGTTGAGGGATCTTCTCTGACTGTGTAATCGGGGAATAGAATTTTTGTGTGTTAGATGTTTAAGATTCCCCTTGATTGTGATTCTGGCATAGTTCGGTAAAGCCTAGGAAATGGCCAGTGTTTCTTTTGTGTTTGATTCCTGGAGTGCAGAGCAGGTAACAATACTTTTCATTGTAGCTAAGAACTTTGCATTTTGAGGTGACTTACTCCCGGTGCGGGAAGCAGTGATAAAGAAGATTAACATTATTTATATAATGAAGCCCGCCATTTATGCGGCCTATTTTTACCAGAGATATACCTGACTAGTTTGGTCAGATGTGATGCAGAAGATTAACATTATTTATATAAGGAAGCCCGCCATGTATGCTGCCTGTTTGGCCAGAGATATACTTGACTAGTTTGGTCAGAGGTGATAAAGAAGTCATAGAGATATTATTTACACTGCACTACTTGCAGCTCATTGAAGAGAAGTCACAGAGATATTATTTACGCTACACTACTTGGTAGTAAATCAATGTTACTTACATGGAGTGCAATCTTGTGCTATTGACAGTGTGTCTTGAATGTGATGATGTCCTTGTTACTGTGGTAATAAACTGTGAATAACTGTACCACAGTCGTTACAACTTTTCCTGACTTATATACGTGGATTGGTGTTTGTGTTATCATGGCTGTACTCTAGAACTTCACATCCTTCCGTTGAGATTTATACGCCCACACACCATGTCGGCCACCTGGTAAGCCCGACCTGCTGATTATTTACATCAGCGCTCATATTACAGCACAACAACAGGACTTCTACAGCTAACCATATTATTCTCCAAAATAATAATTAAAAACCTCAACAGTGATGGCCAGTAGGGCCTATGGGCAATATACGTAAAGAAAACCAGGTTGCCACAGTGGTCCAGCTTTAAGGGTCTGTTACCCATGTCATTCGCGTTACAAGATCTGCATCGTATGGACATTAACATTGTTTATTTTCCTGAACCACCATTTACATCCCTATTGAGCTCTTTCATATGAGTGAAATAAGCCTAGGATGGAGGAAATCGGTGCAGAAATAAGGATTCCAGGACTATTTTAGATTTACTATTTAAGCACACCTTGCCTTGCCTACCCGATTTTGGATGCATGCAAACATACTTTGGGCTAGTCGTTATCTCGTACATTCCCAAGTCCACTATATAAGGGGAGAGAACGAAATGACACAGACACACTCNCCGCCTAATTCAAACTACATACACAGAGCACAGCATTTATATCACCTCCGTTGCCATCTGCAGAAGTGTGGGATAGACTGTGTAACCATTGAAACTCTGTCTGTGATTGAGGGTTATATCCTGCTCTGAGTGTCATACATACAAAACCTATAGTGACAAAGTCAGCAAATAGATGTTCAAGTTTGTCAGAGCTTTGTCCAGTATTAACTGTGTCATCTTGATGAGTGGAGGACCCGCAGTGGTGGGGTTCTATCCAATCATACTGCTGTACGAGGCCTAGGAAAGACTTTGTTTCAGATAAGTAGCTCTGTGTTGGGCTACATCAAGTTTCAAATATCATATATAAATATAACCCACCTTACGAATAAACTATGTGATGATTAAAACACTGTTGTCTTTATAGAAGACATTTGACAGTCATATTGAGACATTAACTGTAAATGTGTTATATATATATATATAATATATATATATAATATATATATATATATATATATATATATAATATATATATACTAATATATTATATATATATATATATATATATATATATATATATATATATATATATATATATATATAATATATAATATATATATATATAATAATAATAAATTCTTTAAGCACCAAACACGGCGCATAATGCAGAAACCAGTGCTCTCCAGTTTGTTCGTTGCGACGCCACTCCTCTTAGCTCTTGCACATTATTTAGGCCCAACGTTCTTCCTATATATATGAAAGTGACCCATAATTTATTTTGCAATAAATTGAATTTTATTTGAAAATTTGAAAATTAACGAAGAACAAAGAAGAAAAGATCATTATAAATTGTACCCAGAGTCTTCAGTGAATTACTTAAATTTGGTTTAAAGTTCTTGTTGTGTAGTTAATTACACCTAGCAGAGTCACTGTCAAAGGTTAATCTGGAGAGGAGCCCATAGGAATCTAGATAGTACATTACCATCTCATCTAGGAACCTATACAGCTTGACTATACCTTTGACGTCTATACACCATTACTCTTTTCAGAGAATGTGGTATTTCTTGTAAGACCAGTCTCTTATCTGGCACTATCCTGGTATCATCTGATACATCTATTTATCTAGGATAATATCACTATCATTATATCTTTCCTCTCGCTACAGGGGCGAACTTTCCACATTGACTTTTCGTTTATCGCCAGCCCCAGACGGAGTAAAAGTCTACACTGAGCAACAGTCCTAATGTTAACTCAGACTTTTTATCTGGGAAGATACACGAAACCATTATGTTGCATGATAAGTTGCTAGTCTGCAAACATGACATGCCAAATACACGGCCGATCTAATTGGTATGTAGGAGGATATTAATCTTGGTAAAGATTAAGACGCAGACAATTCACTATTTTCCTAACTTTCACCACAGTTTAAATCATTCCATGATAATAAATAACTAGACCGCGTTCTTCTTTATAAACAGCTTTATTTATTTTAGATTGTTAAACTATAAGTGATTTTTAAACCTGTTTATCTGTAACTGTAAAGCTAAAGTTTGTTTAATTACTATTGAGTGAAATGTATGTCAACACCCGTATGACTTACATTTCTCTAATTACATAACCAGATCGATTAAGATTTAGCTGAATCATCTTCAGCTGGGGCTCAGAAATATGAGTGAAAATGTATTACCTCACAGAATTTGTGGGGGTCAATATGTTCATGACAGCTGAGATGATCTCAATTGTTTTGCTTGCGATTCTGTGTAATCCTATGATGCGCCCTTAAATATAAGCATCATTTTTCTTTTTGTATCTCAAGCCAAGCGTAATATTGAGAGAAGGTTAATATCTTTAAAGACACTCCTCATTATACTTTGAGTTTGGCCTTTGTTTGACCACTACTTCTGAGCAGGGGAGTAATAGCGTCACAAATCGGTACTTGTCTGGGATAATAAAACGTTACACTTATATCTTCTGGTCTATACTTGTACATAAGTCTATTTGGTCTAGAACATTGAAATATGTTTATACGGTGCATAACAAGAGTAAAATATCTTAAAGAGAATAATTGAATAATTGTCAGAAGAACAAAATTTTCCTCTTGAAAATTGTCATTTGGAAAAGTGAGTCCATTGGTAGTAGCAAATTTATGTAATGTATGTTATTGTATTAGAATTTTAGACATCTAACTAATTTGTACAAAAAAGCTGATAATTCTATACTAGTTAAAGCGGTATTTGCATTTTTGTACAGAATGGCCTAGGCCCAAGTTCTTCACACAGTTTACTTAATTCTGGGCAAAGATTTAGAGTTGAGTGGGAAAGACCTTGTTGATTATGTTAATAAGGCTGTAGAAAAAGCCAGGAACAGGGAAGATAAAGGCAAGGAGAGGGCAGACAAATACGAGGAGAGGGCAGAAAAGACATTTGAACGAGAGAAAAATAAACATGCACGCGAACACGAACAAGACACGGCAGAGAAGGGAGCTTAGAAGACCAAGACAGAAGCTGAAGACAAAGAAAAACAGAGGAAACATAAAAAGAAGAACGAGCAAAGGAGGGGGATTTCGAAAAGGAATAGGCCGAGAGAGCAGAAAAGAACGAACAGGCCGATAGAGTCCACACGATCAGAATGAAAGAACTAGAGAACGAAGGAAGGAGAAGAAACTCTAGTTCTAGTGCTGCTAGGTCGGGAAGTTCCTAAGGCAGCAATGATGGAAACATCTCTCATGCTACGGTACCAAGTGTGGCCCCCTTTCCAGGTAGATGTCTGTTCAAATGCTTCAGAATTAATAGATGTTTATTTATATAGATTCGAGTCCTTGGACGCTACCTGTAGCTTAGAGAAGGAAAAATATAACATGAAAAGTTATCCAGGAAGTTGAGAGGGGATCAGCATAAGATGTATTTCTGGGATTTCCACGGAAGACCAAAACAACTATGAAATGCTGAAGAAAACCATGCTCCACTGTTTTCAACTTAACGTTGAGACATTTCGGATAAACATTTATAACACATAAGGAAGGGAAACCCGAGGCCTGTAAACAGTAGATAAATATTAGACAAACATAAAGGTATGTTTTCAGGCACTCGTAAGAAATAAAGAAGTAGAACACTAGACACCAGAAAAACAACAGACGTGAGTGGCTTACCCAGGACTCGAATCTCGGACCTTCCGTGTGACAACACCACCTAGCTATGCAAGCGAATCACACTTATCCTCATTTCGCAGCACGTTCTGAGAAGCTAAGCGAAAGAGACATGAATCATTTAAGCAATTCACTATACGACTGGAGACGTACTTGAAGAAAATGGGATTACTCAGCACCTATGAGACGAATCTTTTATAAAGGGCTGCAGGAGAAGATTATCATGGAGCAGTTCCCGGACGCGCTCCACCCAGACATGAGGCCGTTCCTGGAGCATGGGGACGAAACTCTTTGACCAGGTGGTTATCTTCGCAGAAAGATACCGACAAAACACGCAGGCAGAAAGCTAACCTAACCGGGAAGCGCAGAAACACGATAATCGCCCAACCCAACAGATCGTCCCCCCCGTCGCGGACATTCACGCTACACAAGCTACAGCACACAAATATACACAACAAACCCCAGGATCAAACACCGGGCAGAAAAAGAACAATATGGGTGCGACATTCTTTAGGGGCCCCTGTATTTTTACAGTTCCACCAATATACTGGGGGAGGGGGGGGGAGCCTTCGCCAAAGACGGCGAGATTCGATCTTCGAAATCTAACCCTGAATCATAAAGGCAGTATACTGTTTGGTTACCAACAGTTACGTGCTATTTGGTGTGTGGATGACTGGGATTTTGTTGGCATATCGTAAGGTCATGATTCCCTGTCGACCTTGTAAGCAGGCATGCAGCGTAAAATATTGTTATCTACCTTCCTCGACAGAGCATTTTAGTTTTCGCCCTCTGCCATCTTGTGCAAAGGCGATCCCAGTTTATCTTTCATTCCTCCATCTAGTGTTGACGATACGAACATCGCCGTAGTCAAACAAACACGTCGAGCGGTCAGTAAAACCGTGAACGTGAGTGACGAAGTAGGACGAGATATGATAAGATGACCGTGACCGATGAAAGCGTAAACAATAGAGGATGAAAAGGTACACTTAGCAAGGATGGTTCGAGTAAGTAAGGCCGGAGAGAATTAAAGACCAGAAAAAGATAATGAAAGTAATTTGGCACAATGATAGTATCAGCTTAATGTAACAATGAAGATCCATCTTCCTTATTACCATAGACCAAGAATTAGCGCTCATAATTATATGCATTTTATTGAAAGCTGTTTGCTACTTGACCTATTGTTATTCATTACCGAATATGTCATCTTCCGTCTGGCATGATTAGTATGCTCGGATACATACGTTCATAGACATGTTTCAAAACTGTCTGACTTACGTTTATGGTGGATTATGAACAACTATGTTTCTTCAACTTGCCCTTCGCTTATGTCTTCTTAATAAATGCTAAGTATATTGTTTCGTAATATTACTTTTTAATGAATGTTGACAGCTGTCGTTCTATTTTGTGTTTTTAATCTTCAAGCAATTTTAATGAACAATCAATTGGAAGAAAGAATTAAGGCCAACGAGATGTGGATATATAGAAAATGGATCACGTCTGGTGGAAAGAGACAACAAATAAAGAGCTTCTAGAAAATCTAGGAATTCAAAGAGAATGAAAGATGGCGATCAAAATTATACAGCTAAAATATCTTGGCTGCATAAAATGACATACCACTTTGCTGAAGACAATAAGGGGAGAAAGAGTTGAAGGTAAACGTGCATGAGGCAGACAGCGCTATAAGTGGAAGATAACACCAAGAGATGGACAGGAAAGAATCTATCAGAGTGCGCCATCACGACAAGAGCAAGAAGACAGTTGAGATGTATTGTTGGTTCCGCCTTCTTTGTGGAGATGGCACAGGATGATAGTGATAAATTATGTTTATAGTACGTAATCCCATAGTCAGTTATGTCTGAAGGGGCTATTATTACGTCATTCCATTTATTAATTTTGTGTATAAAATACTTTTATCTGTGTGCACAAATGCCACCACAAGTGTTGAGGACCGTTAAACTTTCTGAACTTGTATGCAGATTTTGGCATACGACAAGAAAGTGTTGTACAAGAAAATGTTTACATTTTTCTTATAGTTTCTTGTTTGTTTTCGTTCTCGTCTCACACATGGTATTATTCTAAATATGTCAATATGTTTTTTCTTTGTTGTTTAGCATCAATTGTAATAGAGAAAATCTGGGAGATTTATGGAAAAATGCATCACAGTCTTGTTGACAAAACGTACAGATGTTCATTTCTCTCGTTCTTCCAATCATGCATTGTCGTAATCGTCACGGTCAGACGTCGTCATTCATGGAAGTGCGTCAAACACAGACAAAAATATATCCTGTAATTTATTACTTCTAATTCATGTATTGTATTTTATAAACAATTGATATTTAGTGCTTTGGACGTTTAACCAACAGTCTGCGATTTATGAATGGTGTATTTATATATTTCGTATAGAGTGTTTACCGTGACACGCTGCTTGAGTTGAAATTTAGAGAACACGCTGACACTGTTTGTTAACAAAATTTATGATCCCAGCATGTTGAAACAGCCGAAAAATATTGTATTTTTCTGCACTAGAGTCTTTCTAATAAAGGGCAAACGAAAAATATCATAATTTTATAACTATGATGTTTACTTTTAGAAGCAAATAACCTGTTTCATATACTATGTTTAGTTGGGAAGGTATATTGTTATGTTAGCGTTGCAGGTTTAAACAATCTGTCACGGCCATGAAAGGAAGTGTAATTTTAAAAAGGCGCAAACATTAGCAGTAAAAGAGCAGGGTTTATCCGAGGATTATAAAACTAGCAAACACTTTTTTCAAACTCATTGCTCTGTTACTGAAGTTAACAGAACTTGTCTTTACTTGCTTATTATGTTCAGTTTGTAGCAAGTGTGCATGAAGACTCTTGTTTGATTTTGTAATGCATATTTAGTATATTAAAGCAAGTTTTATTTCTACAAACACTGTAGCGCCGGGGATAGTGCATACATTTGATTATAAAAGAAAATAAGACATTCTTGTGAGAGCAATTCAATGCACGCTAAAATGAAAGCAAACATGTTTATTCTGCCATTGGTCGTGGCTGTATTGCTTACGACTCTCTGCACTGATGTTGATTCTGTGACGTGCTCCAATTCTCCTCCTGGTGTCAGGAAGATGGTGCGTGGAGTTGATATCACTGAACTTGACTTAACACCGTTGTCAGTGACAGGACCAACTGGCTTCAAAAGCCCGGTTGTTAAGTTCACTTGCAGCGAAAATCGAGAATGGACCAGCCCACGAGGTGGCAGCTATCAGCTTCCAGATCAGGTACGTTTGTAAATTAATCCACCTCCAGTATAAGACATTCCGGTCAATCACTCATAGTACTAGCGTGCAGAGGCTTATGACCGTACGCTTCTATCGATCTCTTTTTCTAATAATGTTTTTCCAATAAACTGTCATGTTCCTTCTTCGGTCTGTCCACGTTTTGCTTCTTAAAAATCTCGAGGCCATTTCTGCAGTTCACCTTTTTTTAACTGCATATGTCCTGGCAGTGATAGATTGTGTAACATTATGTTGTACATTATAATCTTACAAGCTACAGATTGAAAGCTTCGTAGAAACCCGTTAGTAAACAATGTGGGTCGCATTAATGTTTTTCTTTGTGTTATTAAAAAATTTAATAAATAACAATTAATGTGTCTGAAAATACTAACAGAAAGCTCTGTATTAAGAAAGAGCAATGGGGTTATCTAAGTGTCTTTGACACCTTGTGACCTAGCTTATTACTCAGCTCTACAGATCTTCGCTACGAAAACGTCATAGTTCAGTCTCCTAATTCTCATTCAGTCACAAGGAAATGTCAAATTAGATTAATCTTCTTGTCACTCTTCGTTGACTGGATGAAGAAATTCACACTGTAAAGAAGGCGTTGGTGGGTTCTGTCTTCATTTGATTTAGACACGTGTGCTAAATAAAATAATAAACATATCAATGAAAACTTACATACAACATCATAAATAAAATATCTTTCTTCATTAGAGAAAAAGTTAGAAGATCAGTAGTTGTCTGATCTTGTGAATTTATGAATTGACATATACACTACCTTGTCTTATATCCACATCGTATCGTGTTGTGATTTTTAACTACTTACACACGAATTAGTCTGTGCCATTTATACTAGTGTCTGTGTACAGCATGGAATATTGCTTATAATTAATTTCTTTACTGCTGTGCAATACTTCAGATCAATTAATAATGTGTACTTCAATGCACGTAATGTAATTAATGGATTAATAAAACTGATTCCCCGTGTGTGTTGCTCCGGGGGGGGGGAGGGGGGGATCTCTGAAGAGACATAGAACAGGACTACTGCACCCTCAGACATGTCGTACAAGGCTACTAATATTAGGTTGTGCATGGGGCTAGCAACTTCATTATGTAAACTAAGAATCACAAAAACCTCTACAGCAAGACAATGAGAATGCTTGGTGCAGGTTTTATTTGTAAAGGAACAACCTACTGGGGTGGGCTACATGCTCAGTAAGGAGCGGAAAGAAAATAAAAAGATAACGGTGATGATTAATACTGAGGCTTGTTTGATGTGAGTGATGGAAAAGCTTCAGATGGTTGCGGAGATGTAGATCTTCTTCTTCTTCAAGTACTTTGCCTAGTGGCGTAAAAGATCGTGTCTCTCCACAACTTCCTGTCTCTAGTAAAATTTTTCAATTTTGTTGTTGACCTCCTTACATGCCACGATGTCAAACTGTCCAGTATTTGCTCTCTTTGTCTTCCCCTATATCGTTTTCCTTCAATCTTACCTGTTGTTACGATATATTCCAGCTTTCCTCTTCTCATAATATGCCCCTCCCCCCCCCCCCCCCCCCCAAAAAAAAAAAAAAAGTGTATTCCTTCTTTCTAACTTGTGAAATAAGTTTCCTTTGTACATTGGCCTCTTTCAGGACATCCTCATTACTCTTTTTGACAGTTCATGGTATTTTTAACATTCTTCTGTAAAACCACATCTCTGTGGCTTCTAGTGCCTTCCATACTTGTTTACTAATTGTCCATGACTCACTCCCATGTGTCAGGATTGGTTCTATTTATACTCAAGAACTCTCTTGCTTGCTTCCATTGACAAAGAATTGTTGCATAAAATATTCTTCATTTTATAGAATGCTGTTTTTGCCTGAGATATTATGCTCTTCACTTCCGAGATGCATCTTCCATCCGTTGATATTAATGTGCCTAGGTATTTGAATCTATAAACCTGTTTTAAAACTATTCCATTTACTTTGATAGTGCATGCTGGGGAAGCCATTGTCTTTGAGACGGCCATCACTTCCGTCTCATTTGCTATTAAGGCTAAGGCCTTTATTTTCACTTTCTGTCACCATTGTATCAATTATTAGATATATGAGATTAATTCATTCGTCACCTTTCAATTCTCCAAGGAGCATAGGCTTCAACATACGAGTACATGTGCCAAATCTTCAACGTCTAGTGCCATCAACAAGGTCTTTCCTTCATCCCCTTCATGTCTATTTGACTTGTTCGTGTTGTTAGGTGACATTTTTATGGTTTAAATTATTTTACAGAATGGAGTAACCTGCCCTATGCCCAACCATCCTTAGTCGCTTCTTGCGACATGCGTGGTAAGGTTACAGATTTATTATTCTTTGCTTCCCTTTCTACTCCGGTATAACACGGATGGGATACTTGGGATAGCTGCGTAAAAAGAAGTAGATTAATTCGTTAGTGTGAACTGCTTTGAGATGGGTAATATACTCGATGTGTAAAATAATAGGGCAAGAAATTGTCACATATATCGTGTGTTGTTTTTTTTCAAATCTCCAAAGGCCACCGCTACAATAATCAGACTCATCTCTTTTCAGATATGGCACATTACCTCAATGCCAGGTGGATGGTTGCCGGCAGACATCAAACTTTACAAAAACGACAACGAAGTACGACAGAGTATGGCTGACGCAATTGGTATAGACGGATCGGTTTGGAAATTCAGCTTTTCAAATAGCTATTCGTTCAGAAAGATGCAGACAAGTATCACTAACTCGTCCTGTTATATAAGCGATGTTTCTGCCTTTGATTCCGCAACACAGGTTGACTTCAATCCTCCATGGATTCTGGAAATGGATGACTTTGTTAAAATGTTCGTGGACAGAGAACTCAATGGTACTTATTACTCCAACCCCGCTGCTTACAACCGATTCATTGAACATTTTGGAACCCACTATTTTTCGTCTGCAAAATTCGGGGGCTACATTCGAGTCCTATACGAAACACCTACATCTTACTTTTCTTCAAAATCTGATGCTGAGGTCAAGGCAGAAGCTAAGAATGCCTTTTACAACTTCATTTTTGCTAAGGGAGGACAGATCGAAAATTCTCCTAAAGTGAACAAGCAGTTTGCGAGTAAGTCCATACAGAGCGTATCCTATTTCGGCGGGTATACAAACCTTCTAGCAGAAGATGGCATCCAGAAGTGGCAACCTACGGTGTATACAGACCCCTGGTTGTTTGCGGGGCAAATGAGGCCCATTAGTGACTTGATTTCTGATCCTGTCAAGAGAGATTCGATGATCCTGGCCGTTGCTCATCATGTGATAAGAGCATATTTAGAGGAGCTCCAGAGCCTTATTGAAATCCGCAGCTGGAGTCAGTGCGAAGTTGACCAAACCAGTATTTCTTTTCTCAGAGGAATGAGAACATCAGTGGGTACGGGATCACGAAGAAATAACAGAACATTGTTGTCAAGAACATCAATGGGTACGGGATCACGAAGAAATAACAGAAAATTGTTGTCAAGAACATCAGTGGGTACGGGATCACGAAGAAATAACAGAACATTGTTGTCAAGAACATCAATGGGTACGGGATCACGAAGAAATAACAGAACATTGTTGTCAAGAACATCAATGGGTACGGGATCACGAAGAAATAAAAGAACATTGTTATTAAGGCTCGCAAGCATGTTTCAGCAAAGAGCAGCAAAGAGTGAAAGTTCCCACGTTACATATAGGAGGAATGCTGCCAACTCGAGTAACAAACAATACATCGAACTGCAACAACGTCTACAACAAAGAATTGTTTACATGAAAAAGTCGACGGTCATCACAGAAAGTGAAGCAACTACCTTGAGCGCCGACGTGAACTGCTACCTAACGATGGTCGACAACTGTGGGTCAGTCAATATGGGACAAACAACACATGGGTCAAATGTCAACTACTGTGGTCAATCATCTGTGCACGGGTAATCCAGATAACTTCCTTGTGCCACTTTTGACGGAAGGACCCTTAGGAGGCAAAGAAGAACATGTCGTTGTTAAACTTAAAGCATTCAAAGGATTTGGTATCAATATCAATGTATGTTAGCTCAGGCATATTAAGCATACACGATAAGCCGGCTTAAATATATGTCCCTTTATGCATCATGTTTTTTATCGTTTTCCATTTTGCGCATTATGGAGATGAAACCACCACTAAAGCTCCAGGCAATCACATACTCCTACAGTAGTGGTCTTTGTAGCAATTACCTTTACGAGATGAAGTTGTCAGCCTCATGCACAATCTCATATTAGTGGCCTTGTACGACATGCCTGAGAAAGCAGTAATCTATTCATTCTTCGACTCATCAGAGATTCCTAGGAACTACACGGGTTTTTCTGCAGCCTCTAATAAGAAAAAAGACAAGACTTTTTGTGTGTGAATTTTTAAAAACATTTACAGCACAACTTTATACATGTTTGCCTTGATCGTCCGAGCGTTTGAAATAAACAAACACCTCATTCACATGCCTATGTGTCTTCCTAATCTGGAATTTGACTAATCGTTGTTTTCATGTATTCTCCGTTGGACACCGACCGTCATCAAGCTACTGCTGGCAACATTAAAATAAAGATAACAGGAACTTGGAATGTAAGGAAATTTGTGGCAGGGTAAAAAACTAGAAACCGGCTACAGAGAAATGGAGAAATAAATATGTAATTAATCAGGATTATGTGAGATTCGATTTAACACATATATATATATATATATATATATATATATATATATATATATATATATATATATATATATATATATATATATATATATATATATATATATATATATATATATATATATATATATATATATATATATATATATATTCTGATAACAATAAAATAATTCATACCATAGGAAATAAACATGATAAAGGACAGCGTAAAGTTGTAGACGCAAAAAAGAGTAAGAAAAGAACATGGATTAAGGTCAATCTCAAATCACTTCCTATTAGTCAGACAAAGTTGCGAGCCACTAGATATTAATTTAATACAAATATAACCACTAAAAAGCGGATATTACAGATGCACATTCAGCAGTGAAGTAACAAGGCAATGTCACAGCTCTAATTTTATGAGGAATTTTATTATATTTGGAGACTTGACTGGAAAAGTTGGGAATTAAAAAGTGGAGGCTGAGACTGGTGTCTTAGAGAAAGAAAATGAGACAGATGAAAAATGATAGTCTTTAAAAATACGTGGCATGATATTAGACAACACCTGGTTTAGACAATAGGCGCATGTGCACGCGTAAAAGCTCAGAAAATCATGCTCGTAATCACTTTTAATACATAATGATATACAACAGGTGTGGAAACTGTTATGTGAGCTACGGAGGAAAAACAGAAGTGTGATTTTTACAGTAGAATTTTAATAATGCATTGGGCATCCAAAAGGTGAATGCGAATGTCCTGACACACAAGTAAAGCACAATGTAAGCTCATTAAACATATAAGAATGCTAAAATTATCATTTTCTAGGCATGAGTAATAATAGCCTCTTCAGTCATAACTGACTATGGGAATGCGCCCCTGAGATGACGGCCCTCAGCTGCTTATTTTCGACGTTTTTTCCTCTCTTCAGCTTGCTGTGTGAGCTTCTTTTCGCCCAAGCTGAGGTGGTGCCGCAGATAGCATCGCTACTTGGTGCGATCGGCAGCTTCATCCTCCCAGGCTGCTGGATTTATGTCCAGTGCCCTCATATCTCTCTTGCACAAATCTTTGAATCTCAGCTGCGGTCGCCCAACTGTTCTTTTGCAATCTGCCAGTTGTCCGTAGAAGAAATCTTTCGGGATGCGACCATCTTTCAAGCGGCAGACATGGCCAAGCCAGCGTAGTCTGTGCTATCTAAGCATTGTGTACATGCTTTGAAGGCTAGCACGTGACAACACCTCGACATTTATCACTTTATCTTTCCACAACATGCCGAGGATGTGGCGTAGACACCGTAGATGGAAGTTATTGAGCCTTCCTTCTTGCTTAGCATAGGTTGTCCATGTCTCGCTACCATTTAGAAGTGTGCTGGTGACACAGGCGTTATATATATATATATATATATATATATATATATATATATATATATATATATATATATATATATATATATATATTATATATATATATATATATATATATATATATATATATATATATATATATATATATATATATATATATATATACTGAAGCACATTAAAAACGCACCACCTGTATAATCCAGGAACAGAGTGTGAAATGTAAATATAAGTGTGTACAAGTTTACATATTTTGAATCTTTATTCATTTTCCTATGAATCCATGCTGGTCATTAATTTGTACATTTGATTGTTATGAAATTCATTGCATTCTGTGCAGGCAAGGGAGAAAACCAAAAATACAAAAAAATGCTCGTGCGTTATCCTGCTGGAGAAGCTGCAAGTCTGGATAAATTGTGAACGCAGGAGCAACCAGTGCATCCAGAACCTCATCTCGATATGTCACAGCATTAACATTTCCACGGAAGACGTGAAGAGGCAAGCGATGGTGAAAACTGAATCCTCCCCAAATGTGAATACTGCCACCTCCAAATCGGTTGACACAGCAATCTGCAAAGCGCTGTTCACACCGTCGCTAAATCCGCATACGTCCATCTGCAAAGGATATGTTGAATCTGTTCTCGTCTGTGAATAGGACAGCATTCCACTGCAGTCTAGTCCATCTGATATGTTGCTCTGCCCATTGCAGGCGCTGCTAACGATGTCTGTGAGTCAAGTTTGGCCCAACATAAGGTCGTCTTGCAGTAAGGCCTGTATCTCTGAGTCGTCGTATGACTGTCATTCGAGAGACTTGCCCATGTCTACCCACTATTGCTCTTGCTGTTTGACTTGCCGGGAGAGTCAATTCCTTAGGTGACTCAGCACAATATGACGATCTTGCGCAGGGGTAGTAACTCGTGGTTGGCCACTCCGAAGTCTATCCCGGGCACTGCCAGTGGTTCCGTAACGTTCATTGAGACGTACAATAGTGCTGTGGTGGCAATTCATCCTTCTGGCAATGGCCCGCGAGCTCATTCCGGTCTCCAACATACCAATGGCTCGTTGGCGGTCGTTTTCAGATAGTCGTGGCATTTCAAGCACATGTACTGGGTGTTTTGTCTCAACGGCCTTTTTATACCGCGTATACTGCCACAACGCGTACACATTTTCAGGGTCATAGCTGTTGAGAATCGTGTTGCACGTGTAACTTTCATCGTTTCCATGTAGTCTGTACACACACCCATGGGTTGAATCTTGCACTTTCCATTCCAGCAGCCATTCGCTCTCTACTTCATGGCAAACACGGGGAAAATCCATTCCCACACTTTTTTTTGCCAGCTTCTCGGCATCAGTATATATAATAGTGGTGCGTTTTTAATGTGCTTCAGTATATATATATATATATATATATATATATATATATATATATATATATATATATATATATCATCATCATCATCAGTTGCCATCTCCACAACGAAGGTTGGCTGTAATGGATCTCCAACGTCTTCTGTCTCTTGTCTTGATGGTGCACTCTGATAGACTCTTTCCTGTCCATCTCTTGATGTTGTCTTCCCACTTATAGCGCTGTCTTCCCCTTGCACGTTTGCCTTCAACTCTCCCTTCTGTTATGGTCTTCTGCAAGGTGTTATGCCTTTTTATGTGGCCAAAGTATTTTAGCTGTCGAACTTTGACCTCCCTCATTAGTTCTCTTTTCATACCTAGATTTTCTAGGACCTCCTTATTTGTTTTCATCTCTTTCCATGAGATACGCCCCATTCTTCTATATATCCACATTTCAAGAGCCTCAATTCTTTCTTCCAACTGCTTATTCATCGTCCATGTTTCTGCACCATACAGAAATGCAGAATATATATAACACTTTATGATTCTCAGTTTTAATTTGTGAGATAACTGTTTGGATGTCAGTATATGTTTCATGTTGTTGAATGTAGCTTTGGCCATTCCTATTCTCTTCTTGATTTCTGTTTCACATCTGCCATCTTCTGTTATTATATGACCGAGATATACGTAGCTCTTGACTTGTTCCAGGATTTCCCCATTTACGCTTATCTTTAATGTGGGTTTATCGTCTGTTTTGCTAATTATCATAGTTTTTGTTTTCTCAATATTAATGTCGAGTCCATATTCATGACTTATACTGTTCACTTGCTTCACTAGTTCTTGTAACTCCTGTTCGCTTTCAGCTAACAACACGGTATCATCTGCATATCTAAGGTTGTTTATTGACCTTGCACTGATGTTCAGTCCTGGTATTTCCTGTATCTGTTTGAAAATTTTTTCGGTGTATAAATTAAATAGGCAGGGGGACAGCACACAACCTTGTCTGACACCTCTTTTTATGTCTATGTATGGTGAATAATTCCTTCCAGATCTTACTGTGGCAGTTTGCTCCCAATAAAGGTTACTGAGTATTCTTATATCTTTTCCATCAATACCTATGTCTTCGAGGCATTCAATTATTTTCTCATGATGGACTCTGTCAAAAGCCTTCTTATAGTCAATGAAGCACATATACATACTTTTTTGGACCTCTGTATATTTTTCTGCTAATATTCTTAGGCAAAATATTGCCTCTCTTGTTCCACTGTTCCGTCTAAAACCAAACGGTTCTTCCTGGATTTCGCTGTCTACTTTACTTTTTATTCTTTCCTGTATGATTTTGAGCAGTATCTTAATTGCATGACTCATCAGGCTGATTGTTCTGAAGTCTGAACATTCTGTTGCATTTGGTTTTTTGGGCAATGTTATAAAAACTGATGTCTTCATGTCGTGTGGTATATATCCTGTATTGTATACATCGTTGCATATTTCTGTGATTGTATCTATACCAAAGCTCTCCAGAGCTTCTATCATTTCAATTTTTATGTTATCCATGCCTGCTGATTTTCCTTTTTGTATCATATGAATGGCATTCTCTACTTCTGATCTGAGAATGTTTGGGCCTTCATTAGAATCTGGTGATGGTTTTTTTACCTCTGTTGTCCTCGAATAATTCTTTTACGTATTCTGCCCATCTGTTTGATATGTCTTTCTCATCAAGTAATATTACACCATTTTTATTCTTGATACAGCTTCCTCCTTGTGCAAACCGTGACCGATTTGATAATTTCTGTATTTCTTCATGCATATCTCTTGTCCTGTGCTTTGCTTCCAAGTCTTCTATTTCCTTGCATTTTGTTTCTATCCACCGTTCTTTTGCTTCTCTACACATAGTACGTATGTCATTGTCTATTGTTTTATATTCTGGAGTGTTTTTTTGCTTTCTTTCTTTCGGTCATTTTATTCAAGATGTCATCTGTCATCCAAATTTGATTTTTCTTAGACTCCTTTTTAGGTAAATTTGCATTCGCTGATTGTATGCTTGTTTTTAAGCATTCCCATTTTGCGTTTGCTTTTTCTTCTGGGTTTTCTCTTCTATACTGCTCCATGCTTTCTGTCAATAACTGTTGATATTTATTTTTGACGTCGATTAAATATTTCTGTTTTATATCTGGTTGTTTCAGCGCTGATATTTCTATCTGGGGTTCCTCCTGTCTTCTGTTTCCTGCTCTTTTCAGCTTTATATTTACTTTGATGACGACTGGATTGTGATCTGAATTTATGTCGGCGCCAGGATATGTCTTTGCACTTGTGACACTGTTCTTAAATCTATGTTTTATCATGATATAGTCGATTTGATTTCGTGTTATATCTCCTGGGCTTTTCCATGTGTATAATTTCCTTGGGTGGTGTTCAAAAAAGGTGTTACATATGACCAGCTGGTTTTCTTCACAGAACTGGCTAAGTCTGTCTCCTCTATCATTTCTTGTCCCTAATCCATACTGTCCTACTATTTTCTTGTATTTTCCTTTTCCTACTTTTGCATTCATATCACCCATTACTATCAACACATCTGTAGATTTTACTGGTTTAAGTGTGTGTTGTAGCTCTTCATAGTATTCTTCTATTTCTTCCTCGCTGTGATCTTTAGTTGGTGCATAAGTTTGTAAGATTGATATGTCGAATGGCTTTGCTCTCATTTTTAGTAACATCATTCTGTCATTGTGTGTCCAGTATCCACATACGTGTTTTTCTAGCTCCTTCTTTATCAACATTCCTACCCCTCTTTCATGTTTTTCTCCGCCTGAGTGTATAAGCGTGTACTGGTCTCTTTTTATGTAGCCTGTATCCAAAAGTCTTGCCTCTGCAACTCCCAGTATATCGAGTTTCATGTCTGTTGCTTCTAATATAAGATTGTCAAGCTTTCCTTCTCCGTTCAGAGTTCTAACATTCCATGTTCCTATTTTTAAGCTTCTCCTACTAGTTTTTAGGTGGTCTTTCTCAGAATGCTCCCTTTCAACATAATTTAAGGAACACTCGTCATTATGTACTTCCTTACTCATTAGAGGAGTTGCCTCTTCCCTGTTAATTTGTACAGTAGATTCTTCCCCAGGGGACAGAGAGTTCTCTACATATCGTTTCTTATCTTGTTGTTGTGATCCCATTACGTTCTGTAGGAAGTACGTGGTAAGGCCCCAATCTCTTCCACGGTGGTTAGCCATTGTCTTTTTCTATGTCCGACACGCCTCTAGTGCGCCACACACTTTGCTGTTTCGCTTTGCGAGCCGTTGATCTTCTCAGATTCCTCCGCCTCACTCACCGTCTCAGTCTTTGTGTACTAGGGATGGACATTCCCTTGAGTAAGATTGCTCCTACTCCACCCATGTTGTTTAGCCAGTCAGCCAAGACTGTTGCCCGGGATGTGGCCACCGCCGTACACAAGCGGTATTCGAGGAGCCATACTTGAGCTAGATAAAGAGAGGAGAACCAAATAGGATCCTGACTATCCTAAAAAGGACATGGCTGTCTCTCACCGTGAGGTACTATCCCTCTCTCTTTATCCTATATATATATATATATATAGATATATATATATATATATATATATATAGATATATATATATATATATATATATATATATATATATATATATATACGAGAAGAGTAAAACTACGTAAACCAACAAAATTATAACTATGAAATGCATACAACAAATAACAAAGGATAGCTTTAAAAATGCACGCATGTGTCTAAAGCAGGGGTCGGCAACCCAGTAGCACTCTGAATCTACTTTAGAAACCCTTAACTCCCTAAAAATCTACCTGATTAAATTGGGTATTTAATTTAAATTTTAGAGTGTTTTGAATCTCCAATAAGTGCATCCTTTATGTAATTTTAAGCAGTAGGAAGGAAGGAAAGAAATACTAAACTATAAAAGTCGCGAGTATAGTTCAATGTACATCATAATGTACATTTAATGCACATTTTTAGTGAAAATTTCGCAATAACTTCTTCTTCTTCTTGGATCCATAGCCCCCAGACTGAGAAAGCAGTCAGTGGCCATCACGCCCAGTGGTGTCTTGTAGGGCAGCAACAAACTGTCCCCATTGTGCTCGGTCGGTGGCCATCCTTCGTGTCGTGCCCCAACTCTGATTCATGCTTTGCATCTCTGCCTTCACTGTTCTCCGCCAGGTTGTCTTTGTTCTGCATCTCTTTCGTCGTCCTCCTGGGGTCCATAGCATTGCAGTTCTGGTGATGGTGTGAAGGCTCCTTCTGAGGACATGGCCAACCCAGTTCTAGCGTCTGCCTGCAATGATAGTGTGCAAGCCTTTTTGACTGCACCGTGTAGTCAGCCAGGTTGGAGATGATATTCGGCGCAAAAATGTCGACGAACTTTCCTTAGGCAGGTTGTGTGGAATAAGGATAATTTGGACATTTTCTTTTCTGTTACTCTCCAGCACTCGGCGCGGTACAAAAGCACAAAAAGTACGCAACTCTCGTATAATCTTATTTCGGTGTTTGTGCTGTACTGAGTTAATTTCCAAATGTTGTTTAGATTTGCAAAGGCTGCTCTGGCTTTATTCCTTCTGTTATTAATGTCTTGTTCCGCCGTCTGGTGTTACTTTCGCTATCACTCTTATCCACTATTTTCTTACCGTTCGGTGAGTAAATCGTCCCACTAATTCTTAATGATTGCCTTGGACTGTAAACACATACATGTTACGTTTACGTCACTTAAAAAAATAGGCATGTTCCCATTCATAATG